>CM046664.1:0-532500 GCA_025594165.1 Tamias sibiricus | reverse complement strand
CTCTCTGAGCAAGTAAGAAGCAGGCAGGAACCACTCCTGCCTGGTGACAAAGGTGGTCGTCCAGCTTCTCTGTGTTGTGATCGGGGTGGTTCCCAGGCCTGAACTCCACAGGCCTTTCAGATCTAAAAACAGTCACGCAAGGAAGGGTGACAGACCCCAGCCCACCCTTCCTGCAAGGCCCCATGGTAGAGCAGGGTAGGCACGCACTGTGGTGCCCTGTTGTGCTTCTGTGTGCACGTGTGAAGCAGGGAGTGGTGGCCTGTCTCCTGATGGTTCTGCTCTGTGGTTGAGTGTTTCAGCCCTCACTTCCCTTTCCATGCCTGGGTGTCCTTGTGCAGTGAACAACACATGCAGCCGTACTTGGTAACCCTGTGCCAGGGTCCCTGTAGTATCTCTGGGTCCAGCCGTTCTCTCCTCGGTCAGGTGCCTGCCCTGAGCTGCCGTCCCTAGCAGTGAGTGCAGGCTCTGAGGGTGGTGACCGGTGCTCAGGGTGCTTCACCTGCAGCTGCCTCAGACACTCCCGAAGGCCGGCAGCATCCAGGCTGCTCCCAGCAGCCCCTGGTGTGCCTGGCCCAGGGCCACCACCGGGGACACGGGAGAGGACGGGGCACTTGGTTCCTTGCCCAGAAAGGGACTGGCTGCGAGTCGGGTGGCATGGGGCCGGTGATGGCAGGACTCTGAGCCCGGCCCTGTGTGTGGGAGACGCATCGCGGGTGCAGAGGGAGGAGCGCCCACATGGGGGGCCCTGCTGGCGTGGCAGGGCCACTGGAGGACCCTTGGTGCCGGCCTGGACGCAGCTGCAGGCAGCCTTCCATCTGCCCTGTCCTGCGGCCCTGCAGGGACACTGGCCTTGCACTCTGGCCCAGGGCTGCTGGGGAGAGGCCCTGGTGGCCGTCTGCCGTGAGCCAGGGCTGGCTCCACCTCTTGGCGTTGGCACCGTCAGCCACGCGGGCGGGGCCTGGGCTTGGAGAACTGGGCTGCCGCGTGTCCGCTGGGGCCCAGCCTGTGAGGTCGGCAGACGTGGGGTCTCTGGCCAGCCTGAGCCCCCTGCCTGGCCAGGGATAGGTCTCCGGGGCCTGCATATCCGTGTGACTTGGCAGACATAGGACACCGGGGCGGAGGGGCCGGGCAGGCGGCACGGGATCCTGGAGGGCCCACACACAGCCCTGCGAGCTAGCTGGGGCCGTGGCTCGGCACCCTCACGAGGAGACCCAGTGCTGGTGCGTGGGTGGGGCGTGCCGAGACGGCTGAGCTGGGCCGGCCCATGGCTGAGCGCCGGGTGCGCGGCGTCCCCGACGCAGCCCTCGCCCCATGCCCTGCGGCATCACCTCCAGGCAGAGCGCCTGGCACTGGCTGTGGCTCCGTCCCCTGTGGGGCTGGCCCCTGGGCCACGCGTCTCCCTGTGGGAAGCAGGTGGACGTCCTTTCCCTTCAGGGAGGCCAGGGCAAGCAGGGCAGGCCACAGGCCCATACAGGCCTCCACCCGGCCTGGGCCCCATGACCAATGTGGCGGCGAGGCCAGCTGGGGCCTTGCAGATGGCCCCTGCACGCTGAGGGGCCAGGGCACTGCCAGAGAGGCGCTGTGCCATCTGTGGGCACTGGGTATGGGAGTCTTGGGGCCTCCCAACAGCTTCCTGCTGGCCAGGCCAGGGTGTGGCCAGGGACCCGCGTAGGCCCTGGGTCAGTGGCTCAAGAGGCAGGAGGGAGCCGATGGCCGCTCAGGTGTCTGTTCCATCTGCTCCTCCTGGCGCAGTCGCGACGGCTTCGTGGTCTGCAGTGCCCTGCCCTCCTGCCGACCCCACAGACCCCAGCCCTCAGCTCAGGGGGCAGTCTCTGCCCGGCTGGCCCCAGCGAGCAGGAGGCCTGGGCTGCGGGTGGCCCCAAGGGTGCGTTTGCCTAAGGCTGTCTCTCCCTGTCCCCAGATGAAGGTTGCCGTGTCCAGAGCGGGTGACCACAACAGTGACGACGACAGTGTCCTTGAAGCCAGCAGCTCCCGGCAGAGCAGCCCCCAGGACCAGCTCAGTGACGTGAGTGCCCTGGTTCCCGGTCACAGGCTCTGGGCTGGCTGTGGGCAGCGGGCTTTGCTCTGGAAACGTGCCTTACTCACTAGGACGGCCCCACGAGAGGGACTGTGGGTGGGACAGCTAGGAGTGGCAGACTTGCCACCCCGGCACGTGCCGCCAGCACGACCCCCGAGGTCCCAGAGCATGCTCCAGGGACGTGCTGGAGGCCGGGTGCCCACGCTGAGCCCGTTGGTGGGGCTGAGCCTCTGACTGAGTCCTGACCAGGGTCCCAGGTGTGTCGCAGGCACAGCAAGGGGCTGGCGCACAGTGGCCTGAGTGGGCATGACCCTCCAGCGCCCCAGAGGGCCGGACCTGGCCAGCTACAGATCAGGGAAGGGCCTGGCGCTGGCTCAGGGACGTCCTGGTGGGCGCAGCCACCGCGGCTCAAGTCCCTGAGGCTTGGCGCTCAGGCCTGGGTTCCACCAGGGATGGCTTGGCCCTGGCCAGGGCCTGGGCAGGAGGCAGGGGCACCCAGGGTGGGGGCACCCCTCTCCTAGGTGACAGGCCCCTCCCCCAGGGCTGAACGCAGGGGCCTGGGTGCCTGCGGGCGCAGAGGGAGGCCTGGTGCGGGCCTGGCTTGCTGCCTGGAGGTGAGAGGAGGTGCCGTTGCGGGGCCCAGAGAGCCCGCGCTCAGGAGCCACGTGGCCACTGCCCGCTGCCCAGTCAGGGCTCTTGGGAAGGGGGGCATCTCCCCCCCACTGTGCAGCAGGGGCGGGCAGGCTGGGGGCAGCGGGAGGGGCTGCAGCTAGGCAGGCTGCCCCCAGCCTCTCCACCCAGGGGCCCGGCCGCCCCCTCCTGTGAGCACAGCCCTGACACCCGCCTGCCAGCCCCACCTCTGCTCTGTCCTGGTGGGCGCAGTGCCCACCCACCAGCAGGGTGTGCTGCTCCTCAGACGTCCTGAGTGTCCCCTGCCCAGCACTGGCCAGCACTCAGCTGCACCTTGCCTCTGCAGCCAAGTCCTTGGGGCCCTGCCCGGGAGGGTCTGCGGGCTGTCCCAGCTGGGTGGTGGGCACCAGGAGCAGCGCTGCGGCCCACCACTGACCGTCCTTCCTTCCTTCCTCTGCAGAGCTCAGCGCAGGCCGCGTCAGGGAGAGGCTATTCCGTAAGTCCCCCAGGTGGCCCTGCCACAGAGCCCGCCCCGCAACCCTGCCAGGCAGCTCCTCACCAGGCGCCACCACCTTGGATCTCACCTGGCCTGAGCCTGGGGGTGGGCGGGGGGTGCACGTGCCCAGGGGCCACGCCACAGGGACGTGCCGCTCAGGGACACCCACAAGGTGCTGCACGCAGGGCCTCTGCCGGAGCCACAGGGTGCTCGGCCCACACGGCACAGCAGGCACGGCCACAGGTGCCTGGCACAGCTGGACACGGAACGTGCCCTGGGAGCTGGCGCTGCCGTGGCCAGCACAGGGCAGGGACTGGGCCTGGGGCGAGCGCACCGTGCACCTGCGAGCGCTGTCCAGTGACATCCTGACCGACGGGTGTTTGGGCCAACACCGGCCCCTCCGGATCTGCTGCCCCGCACCCTCGGAGCAGCCCCTGCAGCCCTTGCAGCCCCTTCCCTTCCCCTAAGTGTCGGAGGGCGTAGCTAGCTGGAGCCAGGGCTCCGTAACGGCCACCCAACCCCGTCCCTGCGGCCAGGACCAGCACCCGCTCTGCACAACACAGTGGCCCCGGGCACGCACTTCACCTAGCAGTCACTCCCTGCTGGCCTCTGCAGGGCTGGGCAGGAGGACAGGAGTGAGGGCCCACAGCTGCATGCCCCACCACAGCTCCAGGGAGCAGGCCACGGCCAGCGTGTCCCCAGGTGCCATAGCTCCAGGGAGCGGGCCACGGCCAGCGTGTCCCCAGGTGCCACAGCTCCAGGGAGGGGGCCATGGCTGTATGTCCCCAGGTGCCACAGCTCCAGGGAGCAGGGCATGGCCAGCCGTGGTCAGGGCCAGGCCAGACACTGGGCGCAGCATGAACACCCAGGCCGGCCCCTGCAGGCTGCTGTGTAGGTCGGAGAAGCTGAGGACGGGCGCAGTGGGGAACGCAGCCATCCCGAGTCCGGGGCTCTTGGCAGAGGGAGCGCGGGTCTGAGTCCCGCTGCCACACCCCATATTTCCAAGAGGCGGGTTCTCGTAGGCAAGAAGAGTGCTGGGTGCCTGGGCCAAGGCCCCGCGCATCACAGAGATCCTGCAGTGGCCACAGCTGGGGCGAGGGCAGGTCCTGGCTCAGGGAGGTGTCCTGCCTGGAGCCGAGGCTTCTGGGCCTGTGTTGCCACACGGGCTGTGGCCCAGGGCGGCCAGGCTCTCCTGCCCTACCACCGGGATGCCCCTCTGCTTCCAGCTCCCTGTCTTCTCCCAGGCTCCTGCCAGAGGCTGCCTGGCCTGGAGGCCTGTGGCTGACCTGCCCACTGCCTCCAGCGCCACCCCAGCTGCTGGGTGGAGCGGCAGGTGGGGGCAGGCGGGAGGCGGCTCCCCTGAGCAGCAGCGCAGGCAGCCCCGGTCTGCAGATGGTCCTCTGAGAACTTGGCACCTGGTGCCGCAACGGCCCGGTGTGCAGGCCCTGACAGGCTCTTCTGTGTATAGGGTGGACCTGCCACAGAGCCCAGGTGGCCAGCCCTGGCCCTGCAGGCTTTCATCGTGCCAGTGAGCCTCTTGTCCATGGGTATGAGGCCAGACCCTAGGCAGACAGTGGGCCAGGCCCGTCTAGGCCCAGGAGCTGCAGCCCCTGACGGCCTGTGTTCCGCAGAGGGCCTGGAGCCAAGACTCCCACCACCCACCACACGGCAGCTCTCCCATAGCCACCCAGGCCTCTCATCGCGGTCAGGAAGGAGCTGCCAATTTGTGCCCTGCCTGGACTCCCTCCTCTGTCCCCAAGAGTGCCACCAAGACCTCTGTGGTCCCCACCACCTGCCCTCCCCATGGCCAAGGCATGACTTGTGGCCCCCAGACAGAAGAAGACCAGCCAGTGTTTGTCCAGTGTCTCCTGTGGCCAGTCTCTGGCTGGAAGTGTGCACAGACATGGGCACCCAGCCCGGGAGCTGCCGGTGGAGTGGTGAACGGGCCCTGCCTGCAGCCCAGGCCTCGCCTAGACAGCACCAGGGCTGGAGAGGGGCCAGGCCAGGTGGAGCTCTGACTGACGCAGAGGGGCCGTGCGGGGTCCAGCAGACGGGGGTGAGGAGGAAGCAGCCGGGCTCACCTGGGCTGGGCAGCCAGAAAGGAGGCTGGGTGCCCAGGAGGGCCAGCTGAGGCCAGGGCAGAGCCTAATGAGGCAGGTTGCTGGAGTTCATCGCACGAGCCCTGGGCTGCTTCTGAGGCAGGTCGTGACATCATCACACAGCCCCTGGGCCACCCTGAGCAGCTGTGACTACAAAGGCAATGGAGGCAGTCGTGCCCCAGGAGCCAGGAGAGCCCCTGCCCCCGACCTCGCCTCGCAGGTCCTTGGGACCAGCTGCGGGGGCCAGTGCAGAGGCAGCAGCGTCTGTCTGTGCCTGCTCTGCCTCCCGTTGTCCCCCGGTGTGCCCGGGAGTGGCCTGGGCCCTGCACCAGGCGCCAGGGGCAGCACAGCCAGCCACAGAAGGCCCCGCCTCCTGGGCTGCTCTCCCCAGGGCGGAGGGCAAGGAAGCGGCCTTCAGGAGGACCCACAGGGCCTGGCTGTGCCGGGGACGGGGCCGTCCCAGCCGCAGCCGCACGTGAAGCTGGCGAGGCCTCTGGACAAGGGCGTCTCGGGGGTCGGGGAGCCCGAGGAGGCGGGTGCTGCTGGAGAGGCAGGGGAGGGCAGGAGGGGGCTGCTGGTGCCGCCCTGTCCAGGCTGCGCACGGGGCTGGATGAGGCAAGGACTGGCGGGGCCGTGCCCTGCGTGGTGCAGGCCAGGGCCGGGCTGCGGGAGCGCCCGCACAGCGGCCCAGCTGACCCTCCTCTGGGCAGGTCCCGTGTGCAGGCACCTCAGCGGAGGGTGGGCAGCCTGCGGAGCCTGGGGCTGTGCCCCACGGGAACGCCCCACCTCTCCGTTGCCCTTCATGTGACCTTGAAAAGTCCCTTCCTAGTTGTTTCCTTCCATAGTGGCCATGGTCCGCAGCTGAGGCTCTGCCACCTGCAGATGGGGACAGGACAGGTCAGTGTCGTGCACTGGCGCTGCCCCGGAGGCCAGACCCTGCCGCAAGGCTGTCCCGCTCCCTCCTGTCCTCACTCCGCCCCAGAAACAGGAAGTGACCCTTCAGACTGCCCAGCAGCGCCTTCCCACCGCATCCCCTGCGAGGGCTCCCTCCCCGCCCACAGCCTGGCCCGCAAGTCCTTCCTCCTGCCCGGAGGCCCCGCAGGTGCCCACAGCGCCCTGTCTGCTGCTCTGCAGCAGGTGGCTGAGTGCGCGCCCGCACACCAGTGGCCCCGCCGTCTAGACGCGGCTCGAGGCTGGAGGCCCCGCCCTGCATCCCCAGCATGGCGAGACACGGGCAGAGCCAGCTGGCCTCAGAACTCAGCCACGGCCACCCCCCACAGAGTCCTCCTGGGGCCACTCTCTGCCCTTCCCCAAGCTCCAGAAGCCTCTCTGGCCCACCAGCTCCAGGCTGATGACAGCTGCTGCCCTGGACGTGGGTGGGCCCTTGGGACTGGCCTCCCAGGCTGGGGGCAGGGGCAGGCTCTTGGAGCCACCTGTCCTGGTCCTGCCCCAGGAGCCGCGCCCACCCGTCCCTCTGACCCTGGGATTAGGTCGTGGGTCACCAAGGAGATGGGCTGGCTTCCACAGAAGCTCTGACTGCTACGGGGCCTGAGCCAGGAACCCCCAGCTCCACCTTCCTTCCTGAGGTTCCAGTGGCTTCCTGTCCTCACCAGGTGGCCAGTCCTGCCCCTGACCACAAGTCCTGAGCCGTGATAGGCCGCAGGGCCAGGGCCGGTCCAACCAGCACTTGGGGCCCCAGATTCCTGGGCCTGCCCCCTCTGCCCTGCGCACCCCTAGTGAGCTCCAGCACTCGTGTGGGGCCAGCTGCAGGAGGGGTGTCGGGGCCGGCCAGCGGCCGTCCCCTGTGAGGGTGCTGTGGGCAGGCAGCCACCTGGAGCATGGCGGCGACGGAGCCGGCTGTGCTGCTACACGCGGCAGGGTCCACATTAGGGGGCTTCCATCGAGCCTGCGTGTAGGCCAGCGATTCACAGGCAGTGGGCACTAGAGTCAGACACGCGGGAATGTCCACTGTGGTGGACGAGAAAGGTCAGTGCCTGCGGGCAGCCCGTCCCTCATCATTCCACAGCTCTGGCCCGGCCGGGGCCGGGCAAGGCACTAAGCAGAGGCCCTGAGGTGCGCAGGGCAGGGGCCTGCACTGCCGGCCAGGGGCGGAGGGCTGCACACCTGCCTTTCTGTCCATGGCGTCCAAGGGGAGGCCAGGAGGGGACACCGAGCTCTGTCAGAGAGCAGAGGGGCAGGAGGGCACTAGGCTTGGTGACACTGCAGAGGTGGAGGGCAGGGCCTTCCCAGGAAAGCAGGCCAGGCCAGTGGAGCTGCGGTCATCGAGGCTGTGGCCAGGTGGGCAGTGCTGGGAGACGGGGGTGTGCAGGGTGAGGACTGCGCCGTGGCCAGGCGCCCTCCCTGGGCGGTGCGGGTCCAGGGCCTGTAGCCGGCAGCAGGAGGGAAGCGGGTGCGCCTGGCGGGAGGCCGGTGAGGGACCAGGCCGGGCGCCCACGCCCTCCTGGGGCCTCCAGCGCTCACTGCCCAGGGCCATCCTGGTCAGAGACAGTTGAAACAGTGTTCAGAGCAGAGCTGGGTTTGAGGGTCAGCCGGCCCCAGGCAGTGGTCAGCCCTAGAGTGCCACGGAACATTGCAGAATTGCGTGGCGCTGGCAGTGTGCCCTCCTAGGACGGCCCCGACTGGGGTGTGGCCCGTGTCGGCTCCACGCGTCACGTGGGGCCTGTGACTGGGCGCAGGGCCTGTCCTCAGTGGGCAGGCCGTGCCGCTGTGCCGCCTCTCCAGCTGGCCAGCTCCTCCGGGGCAGCCTCCACATGCCCCCGGCCCTGCTCCCCTGTGAGCAAGGTCCCAGCAGAGTCCCGCTGAAGCCCGGGCCAGAGGCGGCTGTGGCGAGGGCCACGAGCCACGGGCACACGGCAGAGCCCCTCGGCCAGCCTGCCCAGGCTGTGGGGTGGTGCCCACTCCACGGTGCTAGCTGGGGACTCAGCCCTTGGTTCTGCTTAAGCCTGCACCCCCCTGAGAAACGGCCGAGCGAGGCTGAGGGTGGAGCCCAAGGCCCAGGAGCGGCGCGCGCTGGGCCCACCAGGCCCGGGTCCCGTGCAGCTGGGTGGGTGTGTGTGGGCACTGAGGACGGGGGAGGCATGGGGCAGCCACCCTGAGCGCCCCAGCTCGCCTTCCTGGCCTTCCTGGCCTCTCTCCCCCTGCCCAGCCAGCCTCCTCTGCCTCCCACCAGCTCCGGGCCACAGGGCCTGGAACTTCCCGGGTGGCCTGTCCTTCGGGCCTCCCCAGGTGGCCACCCACGTGGCTCCTCACCCTGGGCAAGGAAAAGAGTCGGTGGATCAGGGGCCAGAGCCAACCCCATGGCCCGCTCACCCTGTCCTGCCCCCAGCCCATCCAGTAACTGCAGCCTGCCTCAGCTTCTCCCTGCCCCCAGCTTTTCCTCTGCCTCTCCCTCCCCCTCCCCTCAGCTTCTCCTCCCCCTCAGCTTCTCCCTCCCCTCAGCTTCTCCCTCCCCTTAGCTTCTGTCCTCAGCTTCTCCCTCCCCTCAGCTTCTCTCCTCTGCTTCTCCCTCCCCTTAGCTTCTCTCCTCAGCTTCTCCCTCCCCTCAGCTTCTCCCTCCCCTCAGCTTCTCCTCCCCTCAGCTTCTCCCTCCCCTCAGCTTCTCTCCGCTGCCTCTCCCTCCCCTCAGCTTCTCCCTCCCCTCAGCTTCTCCTCCCCTCAGCTTCTCCTCCCCTCAGCTTCTCCTCCCCTCAGCTTCTCCCTCCCCTCAGCTTCTCCCTCCCCTCAGCTTCTCCCTCCCCTCAGCTTCTCCTCTCCTCAGCTTCTCCCTCCCCTCAGCTTCTCCTCCCCTCAGCTTCTCCTCCCCTCAGCTTCTCCCTCCCCTCAGCTTCTCCCTCCCCTCAGCTTCTCTCCGCTGCCTCTCCCTCCCCTGAGCTTCTCCCTCCCTGTACTTTCTCTGCTCCATCCCCTGGGTGCTGCCCGTTCTCACTCAAGCCTGCGTGGCGTGGAGTCTGTCCTCAGGTCCTCCGGCCACCCTCGGGGTACGCCCCGCCAGCTCCTGCTGTCAGCTCTCATCCCCGCCTGGCCATCAGCCAGGCCTCTCCTGGCAGCAGAGCCATTCTGCTAAGTCCACCTAGCCTGTCCCTCTGGTGGCTCTCACTGGCTGCCTGGCCTTTCCCAACTGCCCCCTCCCCAGCCTGTCCCCTCCCTGCCCCTCCTGTGCCCCTTCTGCCTCCACGTCCTGACCTTGCCCGCTGTGGCCAGGGCCTCTAGAGGACGCTGCGTGGAGGCACAAGAGGCAGGTGCCTGGGTTCTGGAGCCTGGGCCTGTCTGTCCCTCGGGGGTCTGTCCCACCCCGGAGCCCTCTGCCATGTCAGGGCCCGTCCTGCCCGGCCTCCGCGGGCCGCCAGCCCTGCTCCTCAGGGCTCAGACATCAGCGCTGCGGCCAGGCGGGAGCCGCCCAGGAAGGGGCCTCAGGGCATCAGGAGGGCTCCCTCCTCCTCACCCGCCATCACCAGGCTCAGAGATGACCTGGGCAGTGCCCAGACCCCAGCTCTGAGCTCCATGGCTGACCCCTCGGCACAGCAAGTCCCTCGGCCTCCCCATGTCCCTGCTTCTCTGTGAGGGTGCCAGTGCCCCGGGTGGGCATGTAGAGTGTGGCCGCAGCTCCCCGCCGTCCAGCTGCCCAGCTGCCCACTCCCAAGGCCACTGGGGGCCAGTGTGTCTCCATGGCCTCCAGCTGAGAGTGGGCATCGGGGTCTCCCGGGCCCTGCAGCCCCATGCCCACTGGCCCACACCCAAGGCAGGGTGCAGGACTGGAGTGGCCTTTTCATCTTGACCCCAGATGCTACAACCGTCACGCAGCCTGGGCAGGACTTTGTGCATGTATTAAGCTCAGTGTGCTGCCTCCCTGGGGCCACCCAACGGTGGCTCCCAGTTTCAGCAGGTGGCTTAACTGGACTGCACCGCACCACACCTGAGCATGGGTGTGGCTCCGCCTAGCAGAGCGGGGCTGCTGGGCCACCTGGTGCCAAAGGCCCCACCTGGCCATGCACAGGTGACCTCAGGCCACCTATGACAGAAGGTGGAGGTGGTGACAGGAGGGAAGGGGCAGGGGTAGATGGTGTTGGAGGTGATGGTGGTGGTGACGATTATGATGATGACAGTGATGGTGGTGGTGATGGTGGTGGGGTGGAGGTGGTGGAGGTGGTGGAGGTGGTGGTGATGGTGATAACAGTGGAGATGGTGGTGGTGGAGGTGATGGAAATGGTGGTGGTGATGGTGGAGGTGGTGATGGGGGTGGTAGTGGTGGAGGTGGTGGTGATGGTGGTGATGGTGGAGGTGGTAGTGGTGGAGGTGGTGGAGGTGGTGGAGGTGATGGAAATGGGGTGGTGATGGTGGAGGTGGTGATGGGGGTGGTGGTGGTGGAGGTGGTGGTGTGGAGGTGGTGGTGATGGTGGTGATGGTGGAGGTGGTGGAGGTGGTGGAGGTGGTGGAGGTGGTGGAGGTGGTGGAGGTGGTGGTGGGCGCCATCACACATCTAGACTATACTGACGTGTGTCAACACTGCTGCAGGGTCTTGCGTGGACTCATCTAAGCCACACAATAGGCTTTTGCCCCTGTTTTACAGAAGCATGAACTGAGGCACAGAAGGGGCAAGGGGTCTGCCCAAGGCTGCACAGCAGAGGTGGTGGGCAGCATCAGAGCAGTCTTCAGCTCTAGATCCCATGTCTCCGCCCTCCCCGTGGGCCTGTGGCCTGCCCATGCCCACACGAGGCTGAGGCTCCCCAGGGAGGCCACACAGCTCCAGCTCCAGCCCTGCTCACTGGGGCAGCTCCCAGAGCAGATGTGGCTCTTCTCGCCCTGCCCTGGCCGGTCGCCTCACCGGACCTCGACTAGCTGGGTTCACTGTGGCCCTGCCCACACCTGGCCGGCAGCAGGTGTGGCTTGGCGACTCCAGGGTCCTGGCTGTTGTCCTCTCCTGCCTTCCGGAAGGCTCCCTCGATCACTGCTGGACAGTCCCCTGCTTTCCTCAGGCCTCACTGCCTCCCGGCCTAGCCCAGCCTCAGACCCAGATCCAGGGGGAAGCGTGTGGCTGGCTGGGGTCTGCGGGCTGCAGTGTCCAGCCAGGGCTCTAGCAGGGCTCTGGGGGCTGGCCAAGGAGCCCAGGACAGGCATGGCCAGTGGTCAGTGGACCCCGGTCCTGGCACATCCGTGTGGCCCTGCGTGACGGGAAAGCAGGACTGAGGCCTGAGTGTCCTGGAGGGCTGCTGGGAGTGCAGTGTGCAGCTTAGATCTCCACGTGGGGACCGAGAAGCGGGCGCCACTGTCAGGTCCAAGAGGGCCGCAGAGACCCTGGGGCCTCCCACGGTCTGCAGGCCCCCTTCCCACAGCACTGGTGTGGCCATGGCCAGGCAGAGCCTGCTCCTCCCCTCCCCATTCTCCTTCTGTCCCCTGAGCTCGGGGTCTGGGCAGCCCATCCCGACACGCGTCCTTGCCCTCTCTCCTGACCAGCCCTGGGCAGCTGTGCATGGCAGAGCCCCTTCCCTGAGCAGGGCCCCTGGGCCAGGCCTGCAGCCAGCCCACACCTGCCACCCCGGGCCAGGGAGGGGCCGCTGGGCACTCAGGGCTCTGTGTCTTTGTGGGCAGGCCCCACAGGGTGGGGCGTGTGGGACAGCTGGCACGAAGCCCCTGCCAGGGCCAGGAGGGCCCAGCCCCATCCTGCTCAGGGCTCCGGGCGGCCCACCGGGCACGCCAGCTCTCAGCCTGCACGTGTGCCCTCTGCCAGCCTCAGAAGGCCCTGCCCCTGCCCCTGCCGCCCACGTCCCGCCCGCCCTCAGAGCTGGTCCCTGAGCAGAAAGTGGCTGGGGAAGGCCACTTCACCAAGACCACGAGCCTGGTCACAAAGGCACCAGCTGCAGCGTGGGGTCTGGGGGTGGGTCGCAGCGAGGCCTGCCTGGCACGAGCCCGTCACCACCGCTGCCCGGGAGGGGCCTCCTTCCATTCATCATGGAGATGGCCTTGCTCTGCAGCTCCTCGAAGTCCTTCTTACTGAAAATGGGAAGCAAAGATGTGTTCTGTGGGCTTCCACCTGGCCTGGGCCCTCCTCAGCCTCAGGTGGCCCTGGCCTGGCCACTCCCACTTCTGTCAGGAGGAGCTGGGCTGCTGGGGCCGCCCCAGAGTCCTGCTTCAGACCCGGGCAGGGAGCGTGGCCCAGGCTGCCTCGCGCACCTGCCTTACCTAAACGGCCGAGCCCTGAGGGGCCACCGACCCCGGCCTGTCCCCGCAGGGCGCAGCGGCCTGTGAGCACGGCCAGGAGTGAAAGCCCTCCTTTGGGATGGGACCCTGGTGTACCCTCCTGTGGCCCTGCATCCAGGCAGAGGGACCTGGTGTGCCCTCCTGTGGCCCTGCGTCCAGGCAGAGGGACCTGGTGTGCCCCTCCTGCAGGCCCTGTGTCCAGGCAGAGGGACCTGGTGTGTCCCTCCTGCAGGCCCTGTGTCCAGGCAGAGGGACCTGGTGTGCCCCTCCTGTAGCCCTGGGTCCAGACAGAGGGACCTGGTGTGGCCCTCCTGTGGCCCTGTGTCCAGGCAGAGGGACCTGGTGTGCCCCTCCTGCAGGCCCTGTGTCCAGGCAGAGGGACCTGGTGTGCCCCTCCTGCAGGCCCTGTGTCCAGGCAGCGGGACCTGGTGTGTCCCTCCTGTGGCCCTGTGTCCAGGCAGAGGGACCTGGTGTGCCCCTCCTGCAGGCCCTGTGTCCAGGCAGAGGGACCTGGTGTGCCCTCCTGCAGGCCCTGCGTCCAGGCAGAGGGACCTGGTGTGCCCCTCCTGCAGGCCCTGCGTCCAGGCAGAGGGACCTGGTGTGTCCCTCCTGCAGGCCCTGCGTCCAGGCAGAGGGACCTGGTGTGTCCCTCCTGCAGGCCCTGTGTCCAGGCAGAGGGACCTGGTGTGCCCTCCTGCAGGCCCTGCGTCCAGGCAGAGGGACCTGGTGTGCCCCTCCTGCAGGCCCTGCGTCCAGGCAGAGGGACCTGGTGTGTCCCTCCTGCAGGCCCTGCGTCCAGGCAGAGGGACCTGGTGTGTCCCTCCTGCAGGCCCTGCGTCCAGGCAGAGGGACCTGGTGTGCCCCTCCTGCAGGCCCTGTGTCCAGGCAGAGAGACCTGGTGTGTCCCTCCTGCAGGCCCTGTGTCCAGGCAGAGGGACCTGGTGTGTCCCTCCTGTGGCCCTGTGTCCAGGCAGCGGGACCTGGTGTGTCCCTCCTGTGGCCCTGTGTCCAGGCAGCGGGACCTGGTGTGTCCCTCCTGCGGGCTTGTGCCCAGGCAGCGGGACCTGGTCCCCAGGGCTTCTTAGGGGCTGTGGGGCCCGGAACCCTCTGCTGAGACGTGGCGGGGACACCTGCGCATGCCTGCCACCTGTGCCCAGGGGCAAGGAAGTCCTGACTCACCTCTTTCTCTCTGTCCCCACAGTGTGACAGCGAGAGTGGCGTGGACGACAAGGTAAGCTCCCCCATCCCCTCCTGTCCGTCCCTGACCTCCCTGGAGCCCGGGCAGGAGCTCGGCACTTGGAGCTGTCCCTGCTGGAGGGCAGCCAGAGCTCTGTGGCCTCCCCTGGTGTGGGCACAGCCTCGTCCAGTGGGCGGGGAGTCTGCCCCGGAAGTGCCCAGGCTCTGCAGAGCGCAGGTCTTGGTGACGCCGCGGAGCCCAGAGGGCGGCCTGGGCCAGGCGCGTTCGAGGCCCCAGGCCATCCTGGGGTCACGGATGGGTCCCAGGTCCCTGTGCTGCCCACACACAGCGTCCCCCGACACAGGCAGGCCCTCTCGCCATGCCGAGGTCCTGGGGTCAGCCCCGAGAGGAGCCCCAGGCCCTGGCCCCTACGCGGCTCCCTCCCGCCAGCACGCTCTCAGGCTCCGCCTCCCAGAGCACGCTGTTCTAGTCCCACTGGTGACATCAGGCCACGCGCAGGGCCAGCACAGCCCTCAGCACCATATTTACAACAGGTCTTCAGGAAGCGCTAGAGCAGACAGCCCGGGAGGGAGGGCCTGGTGCGGGAGGCCTGGCGCTGCCCCCTCTGTCCTCCAGGGGAGCAGAGTGCCACCCCGCTCTCCAGCCAGGGCCCGACCGCGGCCCCTCCCGGCCAGCTTCCCCTGTGGCCCCCAGGGAGCGCCCACTCCTGGTTTTCAGAGGCCTCTGCCTGCAGGGGCAGCGTCCTGTGTACTGGGCGGGCCTCAGGCGGGGTCCTGGAGAGGGAGGCAGGGCCAGCCTGGCTCCGTGGCTGCACTCCAGGCCACTCGGGGGTTTGGGGCATCCTGGGGCCCATGCAGGTGACTCCGGGAGGGCCCACAAGTGGGGCGCACAGGCCCTGGCTGCAGGCAGTCGCTGCGGCAGTGGGAGAACCCGGCAGAGCAGAAGAGAGGCCCAGAGGGTGGCGGAGCAGCTCCCCTCCCGGCCTCGGTGTCCCCCGACACAGAGGGCCAGGACCGCATGGTCCAGTGAGGCTGCACGTGCAGGGCCCGAGCCTGCAGGGTGGGCACCAGCAGGTGCGGCGGGGGTGGGGAGCCCCTGGGCAGAGGCCGGGCTCCTGCTCACATCGCTTCCCGAGCCCCAGGGGCATGCTCAGAGGAGCTTGTGCCCCCCAGGACAGAGGCCGGCCCAGCAGGGATGGTCTGGGCAAGCTCCAGCCTTGTTCAGGAACCCCACCTGGGTCCTCGGGACCACGTAGGGACACCCGCTGACCAGACCTCAGCTGCCCCCACAGCAAGGGCGCCTGTCCCTTGGGTGCTGGTTCCTGGGCTTGAGGCCACCGTGGGCCAGTCTAGCTGGATCTGCACCTGCCCCGCTCTGGGGTCCCGTGGCCAGGAGCGTCCTCCCCGCCCCTCCCTGCCACAGCTGGGCAGAGTCCCTTCCCCTGCTAGGAGGGACAAAAGTGTGCCAAAGTCCCCAAGTGGCAAAGCTCCTGCCTCCCGAGACAATGAGGAGCGGGGGACAGGCCCGGCTCAGCAGGACCGGCCTGTGTGCAGGAAGGACGCCCTGAGCCACCCAGGCTCACAGACCCTGGGCCCTCGTGCTCCACACGGCGGGCACAGCCGTGTGTTCCTGGGCACTTGGGGCCCAGAAGCGGATGAGGCAGTGTGGCCACAGAGGCCTGGGCCTGTTGCTGCCCCGAGAAGCCCCCTGGGCTCAGGCAGCACCGCCTGCTGGGGCAGACGCCCAGCAGCGCCAGGCGTCCACTTGGACAGGGCAGCCGGGTGGACGGCTGCAGCTCTCCTGGCCAGTTTGCTTACTGGGCACCCTCTCCTGAGGCTGCCAGGGTCTGGCCTCAGTCTGGGCACCAGCTCCTGCCAGCCCCAGCCCTGGAACCGCCGGGGGCCTGTGTGGGTCGCGACACAGACGTCCCCGGCAGGACAGACAGGCAGGGGGACTTGCCGCTCCCCGCGTAGTGACCCCTGAAGTGGCCTGGGCTCCTGACGCTCCTCTGCACGTGCCCTGGTGCCACCCAGCCCGCTCCTGAGGCCCCTTCCTCAGGGTCCTGGTGGGGACAGAGGGACAAGGTGCCCCTTCCCAGGCATCAGATAAGGTGGGACCAGGGCTTCACTCACCCCAGGGTGCCCTCACGGGGTGCCTTGGGTCACAGGTGACAACCACCTCCACAGCTCAGTGGGGGAGGTTGACAGGACAGGCTGGCCGGGGCCTGGCCCCAGAGCCTCCCGTGGGGCCTTCCTCGGGACACCCACATGGCACCCATCGCACGGCTGTGTCCTGGCCCATCCCACGTGGGCACTGCAGGGCCCCAGGAGGCAGGTGCGAGGGAGGGGCCCGCCGGCCCTGGCCATGGGCGACCAGCTGGGACAGCAGCTGTGGCTCAAGGGCGTCCTGGAGGGGCCTGGGCACGCAGGGGTGCAGAGGGCTGGCCTAGGGCCTGTCTGCCCAGGGCAACGCACTCGGCAGCACCCCTGGCCCTACGTCCAGACTCCTGGGCTGTGGACACCCAGGCCAGACCTGAATTTGGACCCGAGGCAGGAGCGGCTAAGGCTCTGTCCAGGGGCCGCTGCCCTCCCTGCAGCCCCGGCTGAGAGGCAGCCAGGCGCGTGGCCTTCCCAGACCTGGCCGCGTGCACCTTGGGAAGCCAAGCCCTGTGGCCCAGTGTCCCTCCCAGACAGCCACCTGTCACCTGGCGCCTGTCACCTGCTCCCCTCTAGAGGGTCCTGTAGGCCACAGCCCTGGCAGACCCTACCTCCTTGCTGGCCACAGAGTCCCCCTGGGTGGGGCGCTGGATCCCAGTGGAGGCCTGGTGGGCCCTGAGCGGGCCTCAGATGGGGCTCTTCAGGCGCAGGGTAGAGGTGACCGCCCAGGCCAGCTTTGCCAGGAGTCAGGCAGCAGACTCCGTGCTGCCCACGGAGTCCAGCCTCCCCGCTGACGTGAAGGCTCTGGTCCACACCCGCTGTCCTGAGAGGCTCCTCTGTGCATCAGGAGCCCCGTGCTGTCACCCACCTGGGCAAAGAAAGCTGGGGGCAGGCTGGACCCCCAAGTCCCGCTCCCTCAGCCCCCAGGAGGCCCGGGCAGTGGCCCACCCTGCCGGCTCGCTGTCCGCAGCACAGGTGTGCTGGCCCGTCTCGCCTCTCCGGAGGAGCAGCCCTCGCTTCCCCAGAAGCTGTGCGGAGCACGTGCTCCCTCCAGAGCCTGCCAGTTCCCTGGGGCGGGGCGGCAGCGGGTCAGCTGCGGTGGACAGAGGCCTGCTCACAGGCAGGCCCCAGCGTGCCATCACTGCCGTCCGACTGGTCTCCATGGTGGCGACCTGGAGCTGAATGTCCTTGGCCACGGTCACCTTCCCTGAGGCCAAGGACAGCCCCGTTGGGACTCTGGCTGTCCCCAGCCCCCGCAGGCGACCCTGCACTGCCAGTGACGAGGGCTCCCTCAGGCAGCTGCGAGGCAGGACGCCGCGTGCTCCGTGCGCTCGGAGGCGGAGGGCTCTGCCGCGTCCAGCCTGCACACACTGGCCACCTGCGGCCGTGTGGCGCTCTCGAGCGGGATGTGCCTCGGCTTGGACAGAAGCGCCTTCCTCAAGGCAGGGGGACGCTTATCGGTGCCCGTGGCTGCCGCCCACGCTGCCCTGAGCTGAGTGCTGTCCACGTGGGCAGTTTGTTCTCAGTCCTGGAGCCGAGCCACGTGTCCAGTGCGGCAGGGCCACGCCCTCTGCCAGCCCGGGGCACCTCCCTGTGTGCTCCTGGTGGCTCAGGCATCCCTGGGCTGTGACTGGCCCCAGTCCCCCACCTTTCATGGTTCCTCCCCGCGTGTCTGTCCCTTCTCTTGCCAGGACACCGGTCCCTGGAGCAGTGGCCTCCTTAGCTGTCTCCAGGTGAGGCCTTGGTCTCGCTCTGGAGCTCAGAGTGGCGTGGTGGAACCAACAGGCAGCCGCCGTCTTCGTCCTCATGCCCACTTGTGCAGAAAGCCGGGCAGCCCTGGTGGCCCACAGCCTCCTGGCCTTGCGCTCGGACTCCGCCCAGGCCCTCCCCAGCCCACCCCCAGGTCTTCACGGCCTGTCTGGGGCACTGCTGCCATCTTGGAGCCTGCATGCTCCTCGGCCACTTTGCACAGATCTTGCATTTTCTGGTCCCAAGGAGAGCGGCCGCAGCCAGGGGTGTTGGGTGCGTCCAGCTCTGTGGTCAGCTCAGTAGCAAGCTCCCAGGTGTCAGTCAAGGCCTTGCTCCTCTCCATAGTCACGCTGTGGCGAGCAGTTCTGCCCTAGGGGCCTGGAGGCTGCCGCCCTCCCCACGAGGCCTGGGCAGAACCACATTCCCAGCATGGCTGTGGCCATGCAGGTGGTGTGGTGGGCAGGGGGAAGGCAGGCCACTGAGGCCCCTGCCTCTTCTAGTGTGCAGAGGTTGCGCATGACTGTCAACTCACACCACCACCTTCACGGTTCTTCACGTCCAGCTTCTGCCTGTCCTTTTTTTTTCTTTTATTTATTTATTTTTCTGTACTAGGGATTGAACTCAGGGGCACTCGACCACTGGGCCCCATCCCCAGCCCTTTTTGTACTTTATTAGAGACGGGGTCTCTCACTGAGTTGCTAAGTGCCTCGCCATTGCTGAGGCTGGCTTTGAACTCGTGATCCTCCTTCCTCAGCCTCCCAAGTGCTGGGATTTCAGGCACGTGCCATGGCACCCTGCTCTCCGCCTGTCCTTGCCGGTGGCCTGTCTCCTGCAGAGCAGCAGCTGCCTGGGAGCAGGCTGGTCTGCTGTGATCCCGACAGAGTGCTGGGCTCCCAGGGGCCCAGGCACTAACAGGCTGGATGGAGCCTGGGGTGCCCCAGGGCAGTCCCAGAGCCCCCGTTGTTAACGAGGCTTGGGGTAAGCTGCACTGTCTGGCTCCTGGTCGCTGTCTGTGGCAGACGTCTGGTGGTCTCCACGGCACTCTTGCTGGCTATCTGAACTCCATTTGCTTCTGATTTCTAACTATGTCAAATCCCTCATATCACAGCTACTTTCCTTCTAAGCAAAGTCAAAGACAGGCTGCAGGTTCTCAGGGCTGACTCCACACCTCTGCACATCCCCACAGTGCCCCTTCCAGGGCACAGTGCCCAGGTGGCCTCAGGAGTGAAGCTGGGAAAGGAACATCAGGACCATGGCCAGATACTCGATTCTCCCACGGTGGGTGTGTTGGTGGGCGAGACCCTGGGAGCCAGCTGTGTTGGGACCTCAACCCCAGCCAAGCAGGCGGGGCTTGTCCTGGAGCCTTAGCTGTGTGGCCCTGCTCCCCAGGCTCCAGCAGCATCTGCTAGGGTCCTGCTCCCTGCTCTCCCAACCCACTGGCTCCTGGAGCCCAAATCGCTGCAAAGGCTGTGGACTGTGTCCACTGCCCCATCCAGGGAGCCGCACCCGTTGCTGGTGCCAGCCTTCTGTGTCCTGGCCTCACCTGTAGAAGGAGGCATAGACTTTCAAGGGACCCAGAGAGGCAGCTGCTCAGTTGGTACGGAGTGCAGTCTCTGAACGGAGCCCACAGGACAGCCAGGACAGACTGAACCCCTGGAGATGTGGGAGACTACCATGCCCTCAACCTGCAGGCCTCCCCTTCAGGCTCCTCACAGCCCCCTGGAGGCCCAGCTCCTGCAGCCAGCCTCTGCCCACCCAGCCTCGTCCCTGAGTTCCAGGCATCTCTCAGCAGAGACCTGCCAGCCCTCCTGAGGAGGGGCTTGTCCTGGCCGAGCCCTGGGCTCTGCAGCCAGGTGCAGGCCGTTCCCGGTCTGCGTCGGGGAGGGCTGTGAGCACCGCAGGCTGGGGCTCTGGGCCTCCAGCACAGCTTAGGCACAAGGTTGAGTTTTTGTTTTGTTTTTTAATATTTTTTAGTTGTTGATGGATCTTTATTTTATTTATTTGTATGTGGTATTGAGCAGTTCTAAAGCAGGACTTCAAGAGTGGTTTTGTTTTGTTTTATTATTTGGTAAGGAGAGAATGTGCATTTAGGCAATGACTCAAAAAGAAAAGGGCTTAAAATCCCCCCCAGGTCTGCATCGTCCGCAATCTCTCTGTGCCTTTGGAGACTGTGTGCAGGCCCTGGGTTGTGCATGTCCAGCCACCTACTGGAAGAGACATGCTAGCCTGGCCTGCGCGGGGTCCTGTACCTGGCTCCACCGCCTGTTGGATGGATGCCCAGAAACAGAAGACTGTCTCCTCCTTGACCTCAAGTCCTGAGCCTGGGCTGGACAACTAAGGGCCCTGGCCACTCTGTCCAGCGCCATGCCTCCCTCCTCCCTTCCCTGGTTTCTCCCCAGCGCTGGATGGGAATTCCATGCGTTCTGGTTTTGGCACGTGTGCGCACTGGCATGGAGGTCCTGCTGGGGGCCTGGGTCTGTGGCACTCACGCTTGGCCTTCACCTGGAGCCCGTGGTTGGATCCGCATTCCAATCTCTTTGTGGCCACCTTGTAAAGTCTCCACGGGGAGCTCCGTGTGGCCAGGTGGGCGCGCTGTGCAGCCTCTGCAGCGGCAGCAACTCCTTGGAGCCTGCTTGGTGGGAGGAAGCCTGGCCCGGGCAGCGGGCTGGCTGCAGACCCCTGAGGCTCGGGTTCTGTCGGCCCTTCAAGCCCAGCTCCTCGACCGCGCAGGGACCTCGCTCCCCCCCCCCCGGACTCAGTTTCCCCTCTGTAAGCCGGGTGGCAGCTGTGCCTAAGTTGTCGCGGAGAGGACCCAGAGTCGGGCCCAGGGGCGCTCCGCGCCCGGACCCGGACCGGCAGACCCTAGGTGGCCGGGCCGTGGCAGATCCGCGCCTCGGGGCTGGATTAGTCGGGCCTGCCCGCGCCCCGCCCCCGCCCCGCCCGCCGCCCGCCGCCCGCGTTCGCCGCAGCCGCCCGCCGCCAACCCCCGCCCCCGACGGCGCCGGCCGCAGCCCCCGCGCCCCGCGCCCCGCGCCCGTCGGCGGGCGGACATGCGCGCCCCGCGCGCCCCGGGCCCGGGCTGCGGCTGAGCGCGGCGGAGAGCGGCCGCCTCGACGGGCCGGGCTGACGGCGCCGGGCGGCCGGACTGCGCTCCGCGAGGTCAGTGCGCGCTCGGGCTCCGGGACCCGCGCCGCCGGCGCCCGGGGCACACGTGGCGGCGGGGCGGGGCGGGGCCGGCCTTTGTCTGCGCCCCGCGCGGGCTCCGGGCCGGGCGGCGCCCTCACCTGCCCGAGCGCGGCTCTTTGTCTGGGGCGGGGCGCGGCCGGCGCAGTGCGGGCCCTCGCCGACGACGCGCGCGGCGACCTCCGAGGCCGCGGTTCTGCACCGCGGAGGGGCAGTGGCCCACCCTGCCCGCCGCGCCCCACGGGACCCCGCGCCTGCAGCCCGTGGCCTCGGCCCGGAGCGACGCCCTCCACCCTCACTCCCGTCAGCGCCAGGGTCGGAGCTGGAGGGCGCCTGGGTCACATCCCTGCACGTGACACCCAGGAAGCTGTTGGAGCGGCCGGGGCCGCCCACCCCCCTTGGTCCCGCCAGCCAGCTCTGAAGTCCTGATTGAAGGGACAGTGAGGAGGGAGGGGAGTGGGGTCGGCCCGAAAGATGTGTCTCTGTCTGTTCTAGGAAGCCAGCTGGGACCTGTGCCTAGTCCCCAGGAGATCCTGGGGCCTAGGGGCTTCTCTGTCAGTTCAGAGCCTTCCTGCATTGGTGGGACCACGGCTGGCCAGGAGGCCAGGCCCTCTCAGTCAGTGGAAGCTGCCGAGGTCCATGCCAGGGCCCCTGCAGAGGCTCCTGGCTGCCCGCCTTCCACTTCCTGAGGCCAGTGTGGGGCACAGGTCTGGGTAGATGAGGAGCTTGCTGCCTGCTAGCCTTGGCTGGGGCCCTGCTCCACGGGAAAGGGAGCTCCCTCCCAGCTCATCCCTGCTCCCGGCTTTCCTGGAACCTGGGGTGCCATCTCATGGCCCTGGGGGCCTAGCTTTCCAACCTGGGGGCTTGAACTAAACCACAAGGGTTTGGGTCAAGTGCCACCAGGCATGCAGGCGACACCTTTCCATCAGCAGTCTGCAGGAAGAGGGGGAGCAGAGGCCGCACTGCTGCCTGCGGCTCTGAAGTCTCCCGCAGCCCCCTAGCTTCTTGGTTACCCTGGGCTTCCGAGGCTGCCGTCCAGGTTGGCTGCGGACGGCAGATCACACTGGCTTGGTCTCTGCCCGCCTGGGAGGCTCAGTGCCTCTCCCTGCTTGCTGGCCCGCAGGCAGTGACTGCCGCCTGCCGCCTGGCTCCTCTGTTTCATCTGCTGCCAGAGCTGCGGGGCAGAGCCCCGTGGCGGTGTGGGTGAGCTGGGCCGTTAAGCCTCGTGCAGCTGGCACCATGCCCAGCAGCCCAGCTTGTCAGTGCGGCCACACAGACAGGACCTCCTGCAGCCTCAGGAGAAGGGCAGCTGCCAGTACGCTGGCTGGTCTGGCAGGGGCTGGCAGCAAGGCCTCCAACCCTCCCGGCTGTGGCCCAGGCTCAGAGGGGGCAGCTGACAGGCAGGCCAGCAGTGAAGAGGACAACAGAAGGGACAGGCCCCTCCGGTGGCCCATGAAGGGCCCAGGGTGCAGTGAGACCACAGGACACCAGCAGAGAGGGGTGGGGACCACAGCAGCCCTGGGTGCAGGAACCCAGGGTGGGGTCAGGGCATACAGAGAGGGGGAGGCTCTGGAATATTCTCAGTTGGGGACAACTTGTTCTGAAACGGTCTTAGAGACACTTGGCTATTGTGAAGAACTTCAGAGTGCTCCAACCAGCCCAGATGGTCATTGTGGGGACAGGAACAGACACCAGGTAGGGGTGATACTAGCCCCTGTGGCCACAGGAGGGTCCCACTGTGCCGGTGGTCTAGGAAGCCAGGGGCTCTGGGAGCCTGGTAGATGGGGAGGCCTGGGCAGGCCCAGCCCTGTGCTGGCGTGCTCCACGCTGCCTGCCCAGCACACACCCGGCACCTCGTCCTTACCTCGTCCTTGTTGAGAAGCAGGGACAGGCTGTGGGCCTGGCTTGAGGCTGGTAGTGCCAGCTGTGGGGTGCCTGGCACAGTCTGCCAGGGTGCAGACACAGGACCCTGTGCGCTCTCCCTGCCAAGCCTTCCTGCCACCTGTGGAACCCTCCTCCTCCTGGGCAGGTGCTGCGGTGACTGACTCATGGTCCTGGCTCCTTCTGAGCCCCGTGTGGCACCTCAGGACCCTGGCGAGGTCCAGGACTCAGGGAGGGGCACTGCTGGGACCTCTCTAGGAGTCCGGCTTCAAGGTGGAAGCTGCAGGGGTCAGGGATGGGTGTCAGGCTGGGGGGGCATCATGGCACATGGGTCAGCTGGTGACTCTGGCCTTGCTGGCGCTGGCCGTCCACCCCCGGACAGCTCTGCTCTGCGCCTGGGCTGGGGTGGCTCTGTGGCCCCTCCTGCTTGGCCCACTAGCCAGTCGGGGCGCGAGCTGTCCCTGCAACCTGCAGACCGGGCGGCCTCGGCACAGTGCCTCCCCGTGCAGGGCCGCCAGGAGCAAGGGGCCAGGTGCCGCTGCTGGTGTGGCCGTCCTGGGCACACCAGGGTGTGTGTGGCACCAAAGGGTGCTCCAGACTCCAGTCCAGAGCGGGAAGTGGCTCTGGCTTGGCCACCTTCCTTGACAGGGACCCTTCCCCGTCTGCAGCCAGCCTCGGGTTTGGTGGGGCTCCTGCTGCCCCCAGCTCCCGCAGGAGCCCTGCGTGCAGGCAGCGTGCCCTGGAGAGCACAGGCTCCTGTGCGTGGGCGCCCGCCCGCCCACATGCTTCCTGGGGCTTCGCTCTGCACTGCCACTGCTGAGGACCGTGGGGGTCTTGCGTTCCCTTCCTCTGAGGAGTGCGTCCTGGCCGAGGGGGTGGGAGATGAGAGGTGTGTACGTGTGAGGGTGAGGGTGTGAGGGGTGCCGTGCTGACCACCGCCTGGGGGTGCGCTCGGCCTGGCCAGCCTGGGCATCAACCCAAGGACGCCTTGACTCTCCCTGCTGGTGCACACCTGGTGCATCTTGGCAGCTGTGTGGACTGTGCCCGGCACCCTCTGCCACCCTCTGGTCAGGGTTGTGGGGCTTCATATGGATGCGATCTCAGGGCCCGGCGTCTGAGCGTGCCTGTGTTGGGTGTGTCCACAGCTCCTCCTGGTCATGCTAGGTGGGCCTGGGGTCCAGCTGGTCACTCTTCCACTCCTTTGTGTGTTGATGGACACTGGGTGTCCTTACCTCAAGGGCACTTGGGGCAGGGCCAGCTCTGGCTGGGCCACGCAGAGAGTCTGTGGAAAGCCCTTCACGGGCAGCAGCACTGACCCCTGAGTTCCGCATCCTGCCTGGTGGGTTGGATGGAGCACTGGGAAGCCTGGCTGCCCCGTGTCCAGTCCTAGGCAGGCCCAACTGCCTGGCCCAGAACTGCCCTCGGGCTCCCTCTGGTGGCTGCTCAGCCTATTTTACTTCCGTCATTGCTTTTCTTTTTTGGTGCGGGGATTGAACTCAGGGCACTCGACCACTGGGCCACATCCCCAGCCCTTTTTTGTATTTTATTAGAGACAGGGTCTCACTGAGTTGATAAGTGCCTCGCCACTGCTGAGGCTGGCTTTGAACTCGCAATCCTCCTGCCTCAGCCTCCCAAGTGCTGGGATTACAGGCGTGCGCCACCGCGCCTGGCCTGCATTTTAATTACATAAACAAAACCTGAATCTACTCTAAGCCAGGTCTCGAGGCAGCCCCAGTAAGTCCCACAGCAGGACACTCTGCAGCGGCCAGTGCGTCCTCCAGGCCCTCCCTCAGGTTTTGCTGGCAGAGTGGACTTGTGCACATGCACATTTCGTGTACACCCCCATCGCGTACACACACACACACACACACACACACACACACACACACGAGCCTCGCCTAACCTGTGTGTGCATGCGCTCACCGATGACACAGGCACAAGGGCACGTACCTGCAGGGCATACTGCGTGCCCACGTGTGCGCAGTGCACATGCCTGGCATGACCGCGGCACATCTGTCCATAAGCACTGCACAGTGTTCCCTGATTGTCCCCTCCATCTGGCAGTCTCCCCAAGATCTGTGTTGAGGTGCACCACAATAGGGGCCCTACAATAGGGGACAGCAGGTCCAGAGCAAGAGGGGGCAGGGCTGGGAGCCAGGGTCTCTGTGGGCTGGTGGCCAGTGATGGGTGGCCACTCTGCTAGTGTCCAGCAGCCATGGCGGGTGCATCTGGGCTGTGTGTGTCTTCGTCCAGTCAGACCAGCTGGGGCTTGTGAATACATCTGTTGCTCAGCTTGAAGTCCAAGGTCAAGGCACCAGGAAAACCGGGCACCTCACAGGCTGCTGCTGGTTCTGGTGGCACCTGCCAGTGAGCCCTTGGGTGCAGCAGCAAGGGGGCAGTGAGCTCTGTGCAGAGGCTCTCAGCAGGACCCCTCCTCCAGCCCTGCGATCACGCCAGGGCCTGGGTTCCTCTGGGCTTTGAGGGGCACATTCAGTCTGTGACTCAATGAAGCTGTTTTAACACGGAGAAAAGGAGCGAAGGCCAGGAAACAGACTGCCCCGCCACTCCCAGGCTCGCCTGGGAAGCCCACGCAGAGCCCGCCCTCCAGAGCCACGTCCTCCCTTCCCCTGCCCCCCATCAGGCCACTGAGGGCCACGCTCAAGCCCTGCACCCCCACAGCCTGGTTCTCTAGGACTGGAAGAGGGTCAGGCAGCCGTCAAGTGACCATGGGGTTGGCCTGCTCAGGAGCCAGGTGCCTGGTCACTTAGCTGCCTCACTGTGGCCCTGGTCATGAGACCTGAACACCGCCAGCCCCAGCGTGGAGAAGGGTGCTGTGCAGCTCTGTGGGCTGGTGTCCCTCCCACCCAACAGGTGGCTTCTGCGCCCCCTGCCCAGCTTACTGAGCCAGGGTAGGAGGCGGTGAGGGCTGTGCCCTTCCCTGCTCTGAGCAGAGGGCTCCCTGGGCTGCAGTGTGCACACGTGAAGGGCAGCTATTCTTCCAGGCATGGGGGTGCACAGGAGGGCACCTCCACCAGGCCACAGTGCCCAGACAGGCAGAAACCTGCACTGACCCCGGGTGTGGGTGCCCAGTCCTGGGAGCCGGGACCAGGCTCCTGTCCCCTCCACTCCCAGGCCGGCTCTGAGCTGCTGCTCTTTCCTCAGGCCTCTGTGGGCTCCGAGAAGCTCTTCTCGCCAGCAGCTGGGAAAGGTGAGTCTGTCCTCAGCTGGCTCCTGCCTCAGGCCCTGGCGTCCAGAGGCCCTGCAAGACCTGGGAAGGCCCGTGGTCCAGGAACAGCTGGCTTTCCCTGATCTCTGGGGAGGTCCAAAAGAGGGTGGTAACCGGCCTGTGAGGACGGGCATGGGGTGGACCGAGCCCTAAGGTGCCTGGGCCCTATCTGGAAGATGGGGTCTGACCGCCTCCCCTTGGGTTACTGTGGGGGCCAGGACTCTTCCTGTGGGGGCACAAGACTGCTCAGGCTCCCGATCCGAGGGAGGCCTCCTGGGAGGGGCGGGAGCAGAGGCAGCACCCAGCAGGCCCTGGCGTGTGACCTCGCCTGTGCCTCATTCCCCATCGGAAACAGTGGTGGCCGCAAGACACCCCACCCCCGTGCGCTGCGGAGAGCACTAGAGGGCCTGGACTCTCAGGTTCCTGGCAGGTGGCACTTGGGCAGGTAGGGCCAGCCACGGGACCACACCTGCCCTCTCCCCACAGACCCGCACACGGCGAGAAGTCAGAGAATAAGGCTGGGGCAGTGCCCAAGGTGTCGGGCCTGGAGCGCAGCCGTGAGCTCAGCACTGAGACCTTCCTGCCTGCTGCCGCACCCTCCGGGCTCGCGTGCAGCGCCCGGGCCAGCCCCCTGGTGAAGAAGGAAGCCCCGGCGCCCCGCCACGCTCCGCAGCCGCTGCCCGCGCCCCCCGCAACAGCGCGACCCGCTCCCAACGCACGTGCCTCCGGCGCTGGGCACCTTGGCTGGCCCAGGCCCCTGCCAGGCCGCGCCCAACGGGCTGCACCTGCACGGCCTCGGGTGGGCGGAGCCTCCGCGGCTGGGTCTGCGGGCAGGGTCGGGGGACAAGGAAGGGCGCGGCAGTGGGCGGGGCTGCAGGCGGCACTAAGCCCCATGTCCCCCAGCAGGAGCAGCAGCACGGGCAGTGGCGCCCCTCTGGGCCTGGCAAAGCACGTGTCGCTGTCGCCGCACGGACCCGGCCCCCACCTCTCTACCTCACACCTGGCGCTCCGGTCCCAGGCGCAGCACCAGCACCACGCGGCGGCCATGTTCGCCACGCCCCCGACACTGCCCCCGCCCCCGGCGCTGCCCGCCAGCAGCCTGGTCATCCCAGGACATCCTGCCGGTAGGTGTGGGACCAGGGATCACTCCGCCACAGGCACTCCCCAGGGGCTGGAGAGGTGGGGGACAGCCCTCCGACCCGGCAGGCTGTCCTTGTGTCCCGTGCGCGGACAGCCCTGGGTCCTGCGCTGCGGCCTCCCTCGTCGACCTGCTCCATCTGGACCCTGGCCACCCTGGTGGGGTGACCTATAGGGTCTCTGTTTCTCCCCACTCAGTGCCACCGTCGTGGCCACAGGACCTGAGGCTGGGGACTAGAGGGTCTACAGCCCCCGCCCCTGCTCCCGGGGATGGGACCCCAGAGTCTCCTGGCACGGAACAGGCCGGCCTGGGTGGGCAGGCCCCCGCCGAGGGGCAGCCGCGGGTGGGCTCACCGCCTTCTCTCTTGCCTCTAGATGCCAGCCTGTGGCTCTCCCTCAACCAGCCAATCATGTATTGCCAGCCTCACTCGGGGATTCTGATTGGTACTTGGTCACAGGCTCCTCTCTTCCCTCCACCCTGGGGCCCGCACCTAGCGAGCGGCCGCCGCGGCTCGGCCTGCCGAACCCGGGAGTGCCAGGTGACTACCCGCCTCGCCCCGCCGGGAGCCCGCGGCCGCCGACGTGCCTCTCTGTCTTCTCTCTTTTTCTCTTGTAGATCGCGAGCTGCTCAGGCAGGAGCTGAACACGCGGTTTCTGGTGCAGAGCGCCGAGCGGCCGGGCGCCCCCCTGGGCCCGGGGGCTCTGCTGCGGGCCGAGTTCCACCAGCACCAGCACACACACCAACACACACACCAGCACACACACCAGCACCAACACACATTCGCCCCCTTCCCGGGGCTGCCCCCGACGCCGCTCATGCCGCCCGCCGCACCCCTGCCGGTGCGTAGGCCGCGTGCTGCGGGGCGGGCGGGGGGCACGCGGCAGGCACACGCAGACGCACGCTCGCTTACGTGCACACGGCTCGGAGGGCGGGGCCGCGGCCACTCCCAGCCCCCTCGGCCCTCTAGCCCGGCTGCCCGACAGCCCTGCTGCCTCTCCTCCTGGCCTTAGGGGCCTGTGTCCGCACCTGTGCCACACGCCCTCGGCCTCTGCAGCAGGTGCCAGGTTTGCGCCCTGGCGTTCCTCAGGGCCCAGGCTCCTCTCCTGAGCCAGAGCTGCGTGGGGCTGTGTTCCCTGTTTGTCGGGGCCTGGGTGTGTCCCCCAGCTCCCCTGTCCCTGCCAGGGCTTCACGCCCTCTCTACCCAGCGGCACACAGACTGCCCAGGTAGCAGGGAACGTGAGAGTGGGAGAGCCTCCCTGGTCTGCCAGCCCCAGCCGAGTTCAGGGCCAGGGACTGATCTCTAGGACCCTGGGGCTGCTGGCCGCTGGCCACTGGCCAGGGTGGGCGGGTGCTGGGCCCATGGAGGGCATCCAGCCAGTGCTGGAGGCTCACCTCTGCCTCCTCTCCCGCAGTTTGACAAGTTCTCACCCAAGCTGGACAGCCCCTACTTCCGACATTCCAACGTGAGTGTCTCCCTGTGCAGCCTGCTCTTTGGGGCGGGCCTGGGGTGCACACCTCCCTGGGAAGGGGAGCACAGGGCCCTCGGGCCCTCCTGCAGGAGGTCTGTGACCCAGCACTCCTTCTCTTGCAGCTCTTCCCACCCTTCCCTCCCGCCGTCCCGGGACTGCCCACCCTGCTCGCACACCCTGGCCCCTTTGGGTCCCTGCAGGGTGCTTTTCAGCCCAAGGTACTGGCTGTGTGTGGCAGGTGGGGTGGGCACAACAGGTGGGTGGGGAGCAGGGGCTGGTGGTACCTCTTGTCCACGCTACAGTCTGGCCACCGACCTGAGAACGTCTTCCAGGCTGGGCCTGCCTGCAGTCTCTGCAGCTGCTGCCCTGGCTCTGGAGGCCTCTGGACTGGAGGTGTTCCCAGGGAGTGGGTGGCAGCTACAGAGAGGACTGTGCTGGGCACTTCCAGAGTACACTTCAGAGGCCCCAGTGTGGGCAGCGGCTAGCACAGGGCCTTTTCCTCCACCAGGTCGTGAGCGCCACAGCCCCGGGCAGGGGAGCCCCCTGAGCCTTTCCCCAGTACGCAGGCATCCTGCTGTCTGCCTGGTTCATGACTGCCGGGTAGGGGACACAGATGTGGCCCTGAAACCTGGGACAGATTCTGGGACAGGCCCTGAGTCCTCCCAGGTTCCAGCAAACCCTGACTTCACAGGATCCCAGCAGCCTCCATGCCTGCTCAGACTGCCCGGCACCTGAAGGGGCAGGTCTCCCTCGGCCCAGCCACGCAGGAGGGGCTCCAGGGTGGGCAGCACTACCTAGGTGGGCAGACGGGTCCATAGGACCTGACTCTCGGGCCCAGAGGGTCTCCAGGCCCAGAGCACCACAGTGGAGGTCGTGGTGCCCGTGGCTCATTTTCAGATGCCAAGCAGGAGCCTCTTGCCCTGGCTGAGCCCTGTGCCTCCTGGGTAGAGCAGGGCCCAGAGGCGTGTGCCCACAGGTGTGGCCACCTGAGTGGCCCTGTCATTTGAAGAACAACTGAGCCGGGTGTTGGGTGGGATGGGCCTCTGCTGTCCCTGCTCGGCCCACTGGGACCACAGGGCAGGGGCTGGACTCTGCGTCCCTTCCTAAGTGTGGTCTCGGCCCCTGACACAGATGGCTCTGCCAGTGGGGGGTGGCCCACTCCTGCCATTGGTGTCAAGACCCCCTTCTTCCCACCGTTGTGGAAACCCCTGGACTGAGGGAAGCCAGGCCACCCCCAGGTGGCAGTGGCCCAGGTATAGGCCAGCCTGGGACCCAGAAGCTTGGAGGTCCATTCCCTGGGCTCCCTCTGCCATGGTGACGTGCTCTCTCTCCACCCCCAGACTTCAAGCCCAATTGAGGTGACAGGCCGGGCCAGTGCTGTCCACGCGCTCCTGCAGAAGGCCCCTGGGGTAGGTGTCAGAAGTCACCCCCACCCCATGTGATCTGGCAGCATCAGCTGGGGCTGTCCCCTCCCTGATGCACCCTGCAGGGCCCACATGTGACCCTTCTGCTCTGTCCACTGCAGGTGTCTGACCCGTACCGGACAGCAGTCAGGGTGAGTGTGTGTTTGGGGAGGACCTGGCCACATGTCCCATGGCCTGTGGCTGGGAGGAGGGTGGCCCCTGAGCACACCTGGTCCTCCCGCAGAAGCCAGGAAGTGGTGTGCTGTGCACGTGCAGATCGCCTGGCAGATCCACCACCACCAGCAGAAGGTGAAGGTGAGGCTGCCGGGCTGGGCCTGGGGGAGCCTGGGCGGAGCTACCAGACAGCCTGGGGGAGCCTGGGCGGGGCTTCGGGCTGCGGGGAGGAGCCTGGGGGAGCCTGGGCGGGGCCACCAGACAGCTGCAGGGAGGAGCCTGGGGGGAGCCTGGGTGGGGCCACCAGACAGCCGCAGGGAGGAGCCTGGGGAGAGCCTTGGCGGGGCTGCGGGGAGGAGCCTGGGGGGATCTTGGGGGGAGCCTGGGCGGGGCCACCAGGCAGCCAACGGGAGGAGCCTGGGGGGAGCCTGGGCGGGGCCACCAGACAGCAGCAGGGGGGGCCTGGGCGGGGCTTCGGGCTGTGGGGCGGGGCCACCAGACAGCCACGGGGAGGAGCCTGGGGGGATCTGAGGGGGAGCCTGGACAGAGCTGGAGCAGGGGCCCCGGAGTGAGCCATGTGTCCTGGGCGCTCAGGTGTCTGGCCAGGGTAGGAGAGGGTCCTTTCAGGAGGCGGGGGTCGGCCCATGGCCCCGTACCCTGCTGTCAGAACGAGCCCTGTGACACAGGACACCACCACGCACACTTCTTAAGAATCATGACATCTGGGCTGGTGTGGTGGCGCACACCTGTAATCCCAGCACATGGGAAGCTGAGGCAGGAGGATCGCGAGTTTAAAGCCAGCCTCTGCAATGGCGAGGCACTTAGCAACTCAGTGAGACCCTGTCTCTAATAAAGTACAAAAAAAAAAATCATGGCATCGTAAACTGGGGGAGAAGGCAGAGGAAGGCACTGAGAGCAGACGCCACGCCTCAGGGTGCAGGTGCTTGGGTGGCCCTCTGAGGACAGTAAAGGAGGGCTGCGGCCATCTGAGTAACACCTGGTGGCGCCCCGGGCACCAGCTGGGCTCCTCTCTGCAGCATCGGCTGAGGTCAGATGGCCGTGGCCCCCGCGTGGGCCCACCAGCCTGGCCCTCAAGCTGGGGGTGGCCAGCACCCACGAGTGTGTCTTGGTGTTGTTATATTTTAATAAATTTAATATATCTAATGTAATGATCAACATATTTAATGAGTTGACAAATCCAGCTCTTGAGACCTCGCTGCGTCCATCCTGGGAAGCCCGGGTGCACTTGGAGCGACTGAGGGCTCTGCCTGCCCGGTGCAGGGAGCGCATCCCCACGGAGCAGTGTGTCAGGCTGGGGCTTGGGGGACAAGGGTCACCCAGGCTCCGGGACCCCTGTAAGGGTTGGCCTCTCTTTGGCAACGTGCATGGGGCGTGTTTCCTGGGTGGGGTGTGGCTGTGTCCCCCCAAGGTCCCTGTGGACACCCGGGGCCACAGCAGCCCCTGCATGCCTCGTCCTCTCAGCAGATGCAGCTGGACCCCCACAAGCTGGAGGTGGGCACAAAGCTGGACCTGTCCAGCAGGCCCCCTGCCCCAGGAGTGTTCTCGGGGTTCCACTGCCCACAGGACCTGGCCCGGCCCCTCTTCTCCAGCACAGGTAAGACCGAGGGCCGCTGCACCCTGCTCTGTGCCGGGAGGATGCGCACTCTGAGCCCTCGGTGCCCCGTCCCAGCCCCAGCCCCGCTGGGCGCTCCAGGCCTCGCCCACTGTCCAGGCCTTAGCCCGGGGTGCTGTGCTGGCCCACTGACCTCTCCTGGGGGGCCCCTTTTCCCTCCACCCTTCCTGCTCCTGGGCTGGCAGCCCCAAGACAGGTTCTCAGGGTGCGTTCCCAGGCCCATGCTGGCCTTGCTCCTCCTGAGATGCGGCAGCCTCAGGGTCCCAGGGCCACCCAGGACCAACAGGGTGGGTGACAGGCTCAACGCCCGAGCCTGGGGGCACCCTGGCCGGGCGTGCACCAGGTCCCAGCCTAGGAGGAGCAGGGCGTGCAGCAGAGACCTCGGCGAACGAGGCAGGGTCGTGGTCTCCTCCTGTGGGTCAGAGGGGTCTCTCCAGCCCAGTTGAAGTCCCAGAGGCCCGCTGGGGCCAGCCTTACACCCCTGACTCTCTTGAGGACAGTACTTCCAGCCTGTGCTTACACACATGTGCACACATACACACACATGCACGTGTCCCCAAAACCTGTCACCTCCCTGGAACCCCAACCTGCCTCAGCCCTGCATGCTCCCCTCCCTGGCTGCAGCCCAGGACGTGGCCCATGCCTGCGGCTGTGCGCTGTGGCCGCCCCGCCCGCCTCTGCACCCGCCCCCGTGCTCCCCGCTCCTGTGGCTCTGGGGCCGACTCCCTCCAAGTTGCTCTTCTGGGTGGAGTTAGATCCTCCCGCTAGGCCCCACCAAGCACCACTGAGCTCGCAGGCCAACTCAGAACCACCTCCTGCCATGGACAGGGCCATCAAAATCCTTCCTGGACGCTCTGCGTCTTACTTGGGTGATCGGCATTTGTAAGATCACATTTCTTACGGGCTTTGGCTGGAAAGTAGGAGTGCGAGTTGATTGTGAGGCCTGCGTCTCTCCTGGTCCACACCCTGCCGTCCACCACCCTCAAGACGCAGAGGCGGAGTGCAGGCCCCTCTGTGATGATGGGCCTCGCTGCTGGCTGGCTGTGTCCCGAGGTCGCCCCTCGACTCAGCCACAGGCCCTCGCTCCTGCTCTGGAGGGGAGCCCTGCAACTCAGTCCAGGAGTCTTCAGCTGCAGACCCTCCTCCTGGCTGCTGGCTGAGGAGCTCCTGAGGGTCTCTGCTCCTTCTGGAGTCAGCTTGGTAACTTGAGCTTTCCGGCAGTGAGCTGGGGCCCAGCAGCTCCCAGGACTGCCGGGGCCTGCACCTCTGGTTCTCCACCCCGCCTGGCAGAGTCCATCTGTCCCTCAGTATTCTAAAAGCCTGTCCCTCTGGCGTGTGCTCTCTTGCTGTCCTTTCTCGAACTTGAGTTGGGATCTTAGAGGGTGGTCTTCACCTTCACCCTGGTGTGTGTGTTCTAGGGGCCATTTCTGCTCCACTCCTCACTGCCCGCTCTGACCCTCAGTCCTGCTGTGACCCACTGAGTCCTGCTCTGACCCGCCGGGTCCTGCTTCAGATGCTGGGTTTCCTGGCTGCTTTGTCTCTGGCCGGAAGTGTGGACCTGTCTTTCCTACTGGGAGTCAGTGCAGACCGGAGGCTCTGTGCCTGACCCCTGTGGCCCATGGTGGGGGTCTTCGCCTTCTAGATGAAGGACATGCCCCACTTGGGGCCCTGGCCTCCCCAGCACCAGGTCCTGCCCAGCAGCACCTAGACCCGTCCCCCCACACACATTCAATTCTTGGTCCCACGAGGTTGGTTGTTGGGTGCTAGTGCACCCAGGGGGACCGTTGTGGGCTGGACCCTGTGTCCCGGGAGTCCACAGACAGGGATACTGTGTTCAGTACCCAAGACCCAACCCTGAAGTGGCTAGGGTCACTTTTAGTCTCGTGGCTGAAAACTCGCTCCCCTTGGCCCCTCCCGTCTCCGCCCGTCTGGTCCTCTTGCCTCTGACCGCCAGGGTCCACTCCCGCCAGGCGCCCTCACTGAGGCCAGATCTGGGAGGGACCTGGATTTCACTCAGCCCAGACACCCCTGCTCCACAGTGGGGTGAAGAGGGGTGAATGGGAGGGCAGGGGTCCCCCGGGCAGCTGGGACTTCCTGCCTCTGAGCTCCCAGCCAAGAGCCACGCTGTGGACAGGACAGCTGCTCTCTGGGCCGCTGTCAACCGCAGCCCTCCACCCAGGTGCCGCCCACCCTGCCGCCAGCCTCTTCGGACCGTCAGCCCATCACAGCAGCTTCCTGCCTGCTGGCCACCTTGCAGGTGAGTGCCCGGGGCCGTGCAGTCCTCCTGGCTGCGCTGCAGACCCCGGGGCTGGCGCTGAGGGGTGGAAAGTGGCCCTGCTGCTGGAGCGGCCTTCCTGGGCCAGGAGTCAGGGTGCCCCACCCATCCCGGCAGACCCTGAGCTCCCACTGCCCACAGGCCCTTTCAGCAGATCCAGCACCTTCGGGGGCCTGGGGAGCCTGGGGAGCCTGGGCAGCCACGCGTTCGGAGGCCTGGGCAGCCATGCACTGAGTGAGTGACGCCTGGGCAGGGGCTGGGGTCCTGTGTCAGCATGGAAGGGGAGAGAAGGGGGTCTGCCTGGCTCACCTCCCTGCCTCTGCCTCCACCTCCCACCCCAGCTCCAGGGGCCAGCAGCATCTTTGCCCCCAAGGAGAGCTCCACACTGCACGGCCTGCCCAGCCCCCACGAGGCCTGGAGCCGGCTGCACCGGGCGCCCCCCCCTCCTTCCCCACGCCGCCCCCATGGCCCAAGCCCCAGGAGGCTGAGCACAGCGCAACCCTGACCAGCCATGACCGAGAGCCAGACCAGGGCCGGGAGGAGCGGGAGCGGTGAGTGACAGGCCCCAGGCCCTCCGCCCACTGCCCCCTCTGCAAGCTGTGTGACAGGCACAGACCCAGGGGCCCCGGGGGATGCTGGGAGTGCAGTGAGGGCTAGCCTAAGTGCCGGAAGGGCCACACCCCAGGTAGCCCCCACCCCACCCTGTGGACAGGAGGGGCCAGCAGCTGCCCAGGGAAGAGTGGCCGGGCAGGCCACTTGGGCTTGTTGTCACAGGAGGGCCTCTAGAAGAGTTAGGCAGGGCAGAGATGCAGCCAGGTGACCCCTGGGGGGGGGGCCTTGGTGGCAGAGCCCTTGCCTGAATGCAGGAGGACCTGGGTTCCTGCCCGGCTCTGCCTCTCCAGCTCTGGCTTCTGGCCCGCAGGGCTGGCCGCAGGCTCTTGGTGGCAGGGTGGTCTCTGGTCTGTGTGTTGGCATAGAATTTGGGGAACAGATGCTACAGAGATGGTGGGACACGTATTGCTTCCCACCTGTGGCCTGCCCGCCCTCTACACTCGTGTGTCCGTGGGTGCCCGGCAGACTTGGCTGGCTCAGCTGGGTGCAGGTCCAGGCGTCACCGGCCTGGCGCTGTCCTGTGGCCCAGCGAGTCTTGGCAGTGCCCCTTACAAGCATTGCCCCATGTCCTCGTCTCAGAGTCCTGAAATTGGGGCATCTCTTTGGAGCAACAGATTCAGGAAAGTTGCCGTGTGCCCAACATGCCCGAGGGTGGCAGGGCCTCCCCTCAGGAGATGCTGCACCCCCCCCCCCCAGTGATCAGGAGGAAGGCCCAGGAGCAGGAAGGCCTGAGGTCCTGCTGGACTTGGGGGGCCACTGCCTGCTGCTGCAGACTGTTTCTGGTCTCATGGTGGCATTGCTTGTGGGCACATACAGAAGGAGAGGGCAGCTGTCAGGTCAGCACAGGAGGCAGGGGTTGCATGTCACGGTGCCCGGGAGAATGTCGGGTGACCCAGGGCCTGCACTCAGGCTGCAGCTCCAGTGTCACCGCTGAGGGTCCAGTGGAGGTGGGGAAGGGGACCCTGGAATCACGGGGCCAGGCTGCCCACATAGCTCTCCTTGGTGGCCCTGTTGTCCTGCCTGCCCTGGTGGCTCTGCTCTGCCTCAGCTGAGGGCCAGGGATCCTTTGCCATGCTGACTTTGAGGAGCAGAACCAGCCAGTGTGGCAGCCCTAGGTCGGTGCCCTAGTGTGCACAGGTGTCTTGGGGTACAAGGGTGGGTGGACACAGAACCCCCTCCCAAGGCAGAAGCCATGGCCCCTACGGCCTGAGGTAGGCTTGTGATCGGGGAGGCCTCGCAGCAGCTGCTGAGCCACTTGTCCAGAGCCATCCTCCAGGGCAGAGGCTGGAAGCACAGGGCAGGGGACAGCTGGCCGGACCTCCAGCTGGATTCTGCCTGCCAGCACCTCCCTGGCTGGGGCGGGTGGCCACAGGGGGCAGAACTGTAGCTTGGCCTGGGTGTGGGGAGAGCATGGTGCTGGACCCAGGGTGCTGGAGGTTCTGCCCAGACAGAGTCCACTGTGCTAGATGGCAGCTCGGCCGGCAGCTCTCTAGGCCGCCTGTTAGTGGACATGGGGTGACGGGTCTGTGCTGTCGCCCCAGAGACCTCCTGGAGAAGACGCGCCTGCTGAGCCGCGCCTCCCCCGCGGCTCCCGTGGGCCCTCCTGTGGGCCCTCCTGTGGGCGGCCTCCTGCCGCGCGGCCAGGGCGAGTTGGGCCGCGCCGGGGCCCCAGCGGAGTGCGAGGAGGAGCCCCGGGTCAAGGAGAGCCGCTCGCCAGCCAAGGAGGACAGCGCCACGCTGGTCGCGCGCCCGCTGTCGCCCTACAGCAAGGCTGCCCTGGGCGACAGCCTGCGCCTGGCAGGCCTGCTGGGCCGGGAGCCGGGCCGGCCACCGGAGCCGCCCGAACGGCCGCAGAGCAACGTGAAGGTCAAGGAGGAGCGCAGGGAGGACGACGCTCCCGAGCCCGCGGGCGGCCCGCACCCCGCAGCCCCGCACCCGGGCCCGGGCCGCGAGCGCCTGGGCGCGCCGGCCTTCTCGTGGGAGCCGCTGCGCGAGGCCTACCGCGGCCTGGAGCTGCCGCGCCGCGCGGGCCCCGGCCCGGAGCCGGCCGAGCGCCCCTACCGCGACCGCGAGCCGCACGACTGCAGCCCCGAGCGCCTGCGGGACGCGCGCCGCGAGGACCTGGAGCGCGCGCGGGCGCCCGGCCCCGACGGCGCCGCGCTGCTGGGGCGCGCTGCACTACGCGCGCCTCGGGCACGGGCACGGCGCGCTGCTGGCGCGCACCCCGCCCGCCGCCGCCCTCGGCGCCCCGCCCCCGCTGGTGGCCGCGGCCATCCCCGCGCGCCCCAGGACTACGCCGCTGGCGCTCGGCCCCGGCGAGGCGCGCGACTACTCCCCGCGCAACCCGCAGGAGGTGGAGGCGCGGTAAACCCGCCGCTCCCGGCGCCCACCGGAGCAAGCACAGCCCGCCGCCCCCCGCAGCGCAGCCCTGGAGCGCCGGCAGGTCGCCGGTCCTCGGCTCTCCAGTCGAGATTAGCCCCTGAGAAAGTCCACCTTTGTACCTTCCCCCCACAGGTGAGAAGCGTTTTTAATGGTTTTGTATTTTTCTTAATTTTGTGCTCTCAGACATTCAAAAGAACCAAAAAGAATTTTTAGTTGGGATATGTGATTTCCTGGCCTCAGATCCCTTTCCAGCCCCAGGGTTTCTTTGTCTTATTTATGGAGAGAACGCGGTCTTCTTGTCCAGCACACTGTGAGGCTCCCGCTCAGGCCGGCCCTGGCCACCCAGTCCCCTTGGTACTTGGAACCCAAGTTACAGATATATATTAAAATAAGAATTAATAATAATGTACAAAACTTTGGGTTTTTTTGCCTTATTCTATTATGCAGAAGTGCGAGGAGGAATTTTTTTGGTTTGTATTTTTAAAAAATAAACAAATGTAAATAGTCTTAATATAAATACATTATTAAATTCTTAACCTGGGTAGTCTTTATAAAGCCTCCAGAAGCCCCTCTGGTGATTTGTTTAACATAGTCACAAAACGCACTCGCTGTCAGTAGCAGACACTCTTCGGAAGTCTCCCTGTCGCCACTGCGCTCCAACTATGCGAGCACTCCAGGCAGGAACCCCAGGCTTGGGAGAGAAGGTTGCTGTGGGACTTCCACCCCTGCAGCTCACTGGGAGGTGCCTGTGGAAGCGGTTGGGCCTCCAGGTGGTGGCCTTGGGATGGGGTGACACTCCTAGGCACCTTCCCCTCTGGCTCATGTGTGCTTCAAGACTGGCTGGCTCCAGCCTCAAGGAACATACCTGTGGACCCTTCTCAGAATCCAAGCCAACAAGCAGGACTTTAGAAGTGGGAGAGCCTAAAGGTCTGTTACAAGAAGAAGATAACTAGTATATTTTCTCTCCCTTATGAGGCCTCAGGTCAGCCAGCGCCTGTCCCAGTGTTGCCCTGCTTTGGTTTGGGTTTGCTCCCTCCCTGTACCTGCGCATCGTCTGCTCCGGGTCAGCTCCCTGTACCTGCTTGTCTGCTGGGCTTCGGGGCTGTGTCCAGGTCTCGTTTTCAGCCCGCTGTTTCCACTGCGGACTCCGGTCGTTGTGACCATTCTGTTCCATTTCAAGGACGAAGATAAACACAGCCTTGATTTGGGTGTAACATGGTGGTGTCTTGTGTGGTTGATGCAGGAGGTGCCCACCCCATAGGCAGCGTGCGGCAGGCCTCTGTCCCGTGAGCCCTATAGAGCTGGACATGGGTGTCGCGGGGACCTTGGCCATCCCAGCCTCAGCCACCAAGTCACTTCCAGAACATTCTACAGGGTTTTTAGGCCTCTGAGTGCCCATCTTTATACACGCAGTGTAGCCCCCTTGGGACACGTGTCCCCGCCCCACACCAGACAGCAGGCGACTCCTGCTGAGTGAGCAGGCACAGGGCTGCGCAGGATGCCGGGGTTGCGACCTCTGCCCTTGAGCAGGAGATCTCCCCAGGGAATCGGCTCCTGCCTGCTGCCCCGCCCCTGGACGCCCACCTGTGTCAGGCCTGGCCTCAGCCTTTCCTCCTGCCTGGTGGAGGGCCTGATGTCTCCCCAGGGAATGGCAGTCACCAGCACAGCGGTGCCACAGGTGGGTGGCAGGAGCCAGCGCCTTGACTTCCGTGAGTGGTGCCCAGGCCGGCAACCACACGAGCTCCTCAGGCCCCTGCACACAGTGCAGTGGCCTCCCCTGCCTCCTGGCCTTACTGCTGACCAACTGGTCTTCAGAGACAGCTGCCCCCCTCATTCTCGGCCAGTGGTGGACTGTGGCTCGCGTCACAGCTGCCCCAGGGGCCTGCTGTACGAGCAGCAGCACGGAGCCCACTCCGAGGGCCACCCCTTGACCACTGCCCCCTGGGAGCCCAGGAGTTTCACAAGAAGGAGCCAAATACAGAGTTAAGAGCCAAAGGACACCCCCCGCACAAAGCCTGGGGGGGAGGGCTGCGTCCACGCTACGGTGGGCAAGACCTCACTGTCTGGAATAGGGTATTGAAGGAGACCGCCCAGGATGGGTGAGGTCCAGGGTAAGACCTGGCCTTGGGCAGCCAGTGTGAGGAACTCCTGGGGCCAGTGAGGGCCAGGCAGCCCCTGTGGAGCTGAAGGCAGGCCTCCTCCCTCAGACCTGCGCACCAGGCCTGTCCCGGCTGGAACTGGGAAACAGACCTGGACTGGCCAGTGAACCCCCAGGGAGCCACTGGGCAAGGCCCGAGGCCTAGCTGGGCCTCAGCTCCGCAGCCCTCCACCTGCCTCTGACCCACACCGGCAGGCCTCAGGTGAGGGGTTGCGCTGGACAGGGCAGCCTGGGAAAGGGGAGCTGCCCAGCAGAGGACCAGGAAGGCAGGAGAGAGAGCAAGAGGCCTGTGCCACCTGGAACCACCTGTGTGCCGCTGGGGGTGACGCCTGGGCCTGAGCTGGCCGCACGAACAGCCCCATTTCACTGACCGTGGACCAGCGGGGAGGGCAGGACTGCTGGAGGCTGGTACTGCCTCCGCCCGGTAGGTAGCCCCAGAGGCCAGGCCCCGGCCTGAGCTGCACCCAGGCAGAGGGTGCTGCCCCCACCCCGTGGTCAGGTACCAGGCACCAGGCAGCCAGGGTGGGGAGCCTGCTTGGGGTCCCGCGTCCCTGCACAGATGGGCAGGCCTCCCGGAGACATGCTCACCGCTCACTCCAGAGGACGCCCAAGGCAAGGCCACTGCCACTCACGACCACGGGCAGCTCCTGTCCTGAAGGGCTCTGTCTTGGCACCTGGTGGACTCTAGCACTGGCTCTGCCGCTACCTGCGTCTCCTCAGGCAGCCCCGGTGGACCAATGGAGGACGCAGGCACTGGTGGAGGTGGGCAGCAGGGGCCCAGCTGCCAGTTTCAGGTGGTTTCTGCTTCCACAGTCCCCCAGGTGGGCCTCCTCCCCCTCTCCCAGTCCCCCAGGTGGGCTTCCTCCTCCCCCCCAGTCCCCCCCAGAAGGACTTCATCCTCCCCCCAGTCCCCCCAGATGGGCTTCCTCCTCCCCCCCAGTCCCCCCCAGTCCCCCCCAGAAGGACTTCATCCTCCCCCCAGTCCCCCCAGGTGGGCTTCCTCCTCCCCCCAGTACCCCCAGAAGGACTTCATCCTCCCTCCAGTCCCCCCAGATGGGCTTCCTCCTCCCCCCCAGTCCCCCCCAGAAGGACTTCATCCTCCCCCCAGTCCCCCAAGGTGGGCTTCCTCCTTTCCCAGTTCCCCCAGGTGGGCCTCCTCCCCCTCCCCCAGTTCCCCCAGGTGGGCCTCCTCCCCCTCTCCCAGTCCCCCCGGGTGGGCTTCCTTCTCCCCCCTAGTCCCCCCAGAAGGACTTCATCCTCCCCCCAGTCCCCCCAGATGGGCTTCCTCCTCCCCCCAGTCCCCCCAGAAGGGCTTCCTCCTCCCCCCAGTAACCCCAGAAGGACTTCATCCTCCCTCCAGTCCCCCCAGATGGGCTTCCTCCTCCCCCCAGTCCCCCCCAGAAGGACTTCATCCTCCCTCCAGTCCCCCCAGATGGGCTTCCTCCTCCCCCCCAGTCCCCCCCAGAAGGACTTCATCCTCCCCCCAGTCCCCCAAGGTGGGCTTCCTCCTTTCCCAGTTCCCCCAGGTGGGCCTCCTCCCCCTCCCCCAGTTCCCCCAGGTGGGCCTCCTCCCCTCTCCCAGTCCCCCCGGGTGGGCTTCCTTCTCCCCCCTAGTCCCCCCCAGAAGGACTTCATCCTCCCCCCAGTCCCCCCAGATGGGCTTCCTCCTCCCCCCCCAGTCCCCCCAGAAGGGCTTCCTCCTCCCCCCCAGTCCCCCCAGATTGGCTTCCTCCTCCCCCCCCAGTCCCCCCAGGTGGGCTTCCTCCCCCCAGCCAGGCGCAGCTGCCCAGGGAGGTCCTGCTTCCTGCCCCCACAGCCAGTTCTAGGTGATGTGATTCCCTGTCTTCAGGAAGCGTGGCCTTCCCTCGCACCCTCCTCGTGGTGGTGGGCAGCTGGGGACAGTCCAGGTGTTGGGGCTGGCCGGGGCTTTCTCTGGGCGTAGAGCCGGGGTGTTGGATGCTCTGCAGTCCTCAGCACCACCAAGTCCCAGGAGGGTCTTCCTCTGGCCCACAGCGTCCCCAGCGGCAGAGCAGGTGTTCTCTCCTGTCACCTTTGCATCCTCTTGAGTTGTCATTAATTACTGCATCTGCTCCCTGCCAGCCTGCGTCCACCACAGTCTCCCTGAAGGCACTCCTAGTTCGACATTTTCCTGAATCCAGGCACAGTGGTGCACACCTGTGATCCCAGCAGCTCGGGAGGCTGAGGCAGGAGGATGGCAAGTTCAAAGCCAGCCTCAGCAACTTAGCAAGGCCCAAGTTGACTAGGTGAGACCGTCTCTAAATAAGATATAAAGAGGGCCGGCAATGTGGCTCAGGGGTCAAGCACCCTGGGTTAGTTGCACCTTGGCTCCTTGAGCAAGCAGCCCCCACTCCCCTCCTGAGCCTGTGTGGGACTGAGGCGGCCCCTGTGCCAAATGCACACATCCCACAGGGCCCTCCCCCTCTGGCTGCACCCAAGGGGACGGCCTCGTGGGGCATCTGGTACCACTGTCATCTGGTGTGGGGTGTTGCGAAGGTTCCTCCAGGCTGTCCCCAGGCCCACTGAAGCCAGATTTAAAGACAGGTAGTGAGTATAGTCAGGCAAATCGGGTCCAATGTCGAGTCCAATAAAGAAAACGGAGTCCACAAGGGACATGGAGTCAGCCTGAGCCCTGGGAAGACCAGAACCACCCCTGGGAGATTAGAATGTGGACGTCTGCCAGGCCAGGCCCACCTGAAGAACCCTAGGCCCTTCCTGCCAGACCACTCCTGCCCCACCCCCGGGGGCCCACCTCTGTCACGCCTTTGGCTTTCCCGTCCCAGGCAGGACAGAAGGAGATAAGCAAAGAGACTAGGGAGAACAGAAGAAGACCCTAGATAGAAAAGGGAGAAGACCTCCCGTGCCCACGGATTCCACTTTCAGGGTCCCCCTCCCTCCGAGGGAAGTCTTTTTTCTGCTGTCCTTAAATAAAGCTTCCTTTTCCCCTCTCCCTTGCCTCAGCGAGCTTCTTCGATGTTATGCTTCAACATTCGGGAAGCGAGGACTCTCACGGTACGCGGCAGTAACACCGCGGTCAGCTCCCTGTGATTGCAAAAGGCCGGGGCTCCGGCATGTCCACAAGCTTTGAGGGCAGCCTGGACAGTTCAGAACTTGCTGGGAGTGGCCTTGCTCAGGAGCCGCCTTCCTGAGCTTTGTTCCCTCATCTGTGACTTTGTCACCATTCATGTCCCTGATGCTGGTATTTCCTCTCCATCAATCACTATTTGTTATTTCTTTGCAAAATAATAATAATAATAATAATAATAAAAGTCTTGAGTTTTCCTTGCTGTGTGACAAGAGACTCCTTGGGAGTCATTGGCTTTGTCATTCATGCTCCAGGGAAAACCCTCAGCCCCAGGCCAGCCTTCTTGTGTCCCTGCCAGCAAGCGCCCCTCCTGCACCCCAGGCTGAGCCCAGCAGCTCTGCCAAGCTGGCTCCCCTCTGCAGACCGAGCCGCCAAGGCCCCTCCTCCCCACCTCGTGGCGGCCCAAGCCCCTGCAAGACGGGAGGGGAGGCCTCTCCTGCGTGGGCCACAGGGCGACCACAGCCTCCCCTCTTCTGATGGCGCCTGCGCCTCCACCCCCACGTGAAAGCCTGGTTGCCCTCTGGTCCTCGAGGCCGTGCTGAAGCTGTGAAGCAGGGAGGGCCACAGTGCCAACCACCTCCGCCAGAGTGCTTTGCGCTCAAAGGGCAGTGGGCTCTGCTCTCGGAGCCAGGCCAACGCAGGCCGGACCCTGACCTGGAGCTTTCCACTCCTTCCTCTGTGCTCCCTCGGGTTCTGGGCTGGAACCCAGGCTCTGCCGCAAGCCGCACCCCAGCCCTTTCCATTCCTTTCTTTTTTCTTTCTTTCTTTTTTTTTTTTTGAATATTTTCTTAGTTGTAGGTGGACACAATACCTTTATTTTATTTATGTGGTGCTGAGGATGGAGCCCAGGGGCCTCACACGTGCGAGACAAGCGCTCTAAACCGCTGAGCCCTTTTCATCTCCTAGGTCCAGACACGGCCTTGCTAACTTTCCCAGGTGGTCTGAACTTGGACCCTCCTGCCTTGGCCTCCCCCTAGGATCACCGGTGTGGCCTCTGCACCCACCCTGGGCCTTTTTAAATGTCTGGAGCATAATGGGTGTGGTTTCAATTCGGGACCACAAAAATGTCTAGGGCTGCTGGCTCAGAGACACCGGCACCCGTCCCCCGTGCCAGAGGTCAGAGGTCCAGAGGAGGCGCAGCAGAGGCAGCTTCTGGTGAGGCCACTTCTGGGTCCTAGACACACCTCCTGCCTGGGTCCTCCCAGGGAAGGGACAGGCTGCTCCAGGTCTCTCTTAAGGTCCCAGTCCCACTCATGAGGCTCCAGGGCCTCCCCATCTCCTGAGGGCAACCCACCTAACACACCGCACTGTGGGGTGAGGATTTTAACAAATGATCCTGGGGGCACAAACATGTAATCCGGCGGGACTTCAAAGGCAGTGTGGATGGCCGTGGTGGTGGTGACCGCAGCAGGCAGTGGGGTGGGCTTGACCCACTGAACCACACATTCAATTAAAGCTGTTTTAAACTGGGGGATGTTAGCCAGGCACTGTGATGCAAGCCCGTGATCCCAGCTGCTCAGGAGGCAGGGTGGAGGCCAGCCTTAGCAACTTAGCAAGGCCTTGTCTCAAAATAAAAAGGGCTGGGCGTGAGGCTCAGTGTTAGCAGCCCTGGCTTCAGCCCTTCCTCAGCACTGCAAAATGTATAGGTAACAAAGTGGCCTATTTTATGATGTGTGTATTTTACCAGGACTTTTGAAAATTCCATGTTATGGCTTCAGAACAAAATGTAATTTAACTGGCAGGGGCCAGTGGTCATGAGGGTCACAGGCTTATTCTCCCCCAAAGCCAGAGGGCACGCCATGCCTGCAGGCAGCTGGGGGCTCCTGGAGGGCAGCAGGGACCTGCCTGGGTGACTCCAGGCGCAGGGGAGGCCCCTCGAGGTGGGCAGCCGCAAAAGCAGCAAGGGGCGGCTGGGAGCGGAGCTCTGTCACCGGCCTCCGTGGAGGTCGCCTGTGCCTCTGGCCAGCACCTGCCCTGCACCAGCAGCCAGTCGCTCAGTTCAGGGTTCTCTGAAAAGAGGACAGTCAGGGACCCGAGGGGGCGACCTCCACTCTTACAGGAGCAGCCCTGGGCCGCTGCCCCAGGCCGCATCGCCACCCAGGGGCCGCCCTTGGAGCTGCAGGGCGCTGCGCTCGGCACTGGGGACCCTGCTGCCTGCTGTCAGGACCCGGGGACCGCGAGCGGTGGTGCACTGGAGAGGGGCCGGCGCACGGACTCTGGGCGCCCTCCCGAGCGTGGTTTCTGGGGGTCCCTCGGCCCCACGTCGAGGGCTCTCGTGGGGCCTTCTCCTAACGAGACCCAGCCCGGCGCTAGCGGCTCTCCAGGAATAGCCGCGGCCCTGGGGGGGACGCCTAGCGGGGACCGCGCAGAGCCGCCAGGCTGGGCACCCACACCACCCGAGCAGGGCTCGCCACGAGGTGCGGAGGGCGCCCTGCCCGGGCGAGGGGAGGGTCCTGGGCTCGGGGAGGCGCAGCGCCGACCCGCGTCCACCAGCGCTTCTCTCGGGGACGCTCCTGCAGTTGAACGGCCACTTACCATTGTCACGGGTGGTGGCAACAGATATTTGTGTGCATTAAGTACGGGGCCTCGGGCGGGCCTCCCTGGCGCAGGGGCCTCGGCGGAGGTGGGGCCGCGTTACCGAGCAGAAAGGAGAGAGGAGACGCCGCCGCCTGTCGGTGGGTTTATTCCTTGCGAATCGGGCCGCGCATCAGGCCTGCGACCACGCCGAGCCGCGAGGCCACTGCTCCCTGCAGACTGCCGGAGCCGGAGGGAGCGGGAACTCGGCGCTTCTCTGCCGTCCAGGCTCGGCCCGCCGCAGGCTCCTGCTCATTACTAGGGGCAGCCAGAAGTCAGGGCCCGGAGCGCGGGGGAGCCGCGCGCCCGGTGGGCAGGGACTCCCCAGGAGGGCCACCCCTGCCTGACGTGGCGCAACCCCCCCACACACACACAGACTCCGGCATGCAGGAGGACAGGCGCTCTGTGGCTCCAGCCAGAACCAACCAGTCCCGGGGCTTGGCCTCTGGGTCCTGGTCCCGCTACTGGACCCCTATGACCAGCATTAATGTGAACCTGTGTCCAGCCAGGCCTGAGGGCCTAGCGCCACCCCGAGCCCCACGCTCTCTCCTTCCTCACAAATGAACTCTGGGTCCAGCCCTTTGCCGAGTCACAGCTGACCAGCGAAGACCCAGGGGGGCAGGGTGGACTCACGAAGGGCAGGCACTGGGCCAGGATGCCGCTGCGGGCAGAGCAGCGGAAGCCTCTGATCTGGGGCACGCGGAGGCAGCACTGGCTCCAGCACTGGCTGTGGCTTTTGCAAAATGCTCCGTTGGGCTACAGAGACCCACCAAGTCACCGCGACGCCCCGCCCCGTGCCCGCCCGCGCCGCCCCGCCCGCGCGACGCCCCGCCCCCGCGACGCCCCGCCCCCGCGACGCCCCGCCCCATCCCGAGCCCGCCCCCCGCGACGCCCCGCCCCGCCGCTGCCCCACGGGCGCGCACCTTGCGCCAGGGCACGCACTGCAGGAAGATGGTCTTGGACGTGCAAAACAGCAGCGGCGCTTCGCTGCTCCTCACGCAGCATTTGCTCTGGCACTCCGAGTGTCCCTGGCAGCTGTGCCCGTTGGGCTGCGGGGACCACACGCCTCCTGTCTCCGCACCCTCCCCCGCCGCCCGCCGCCCGCCGCCTCGCCACGCCCCCGCCGCACCTTGGACCAGGGCACGCACTGGAGGAAGAAGGTCTTGGGCGTGCAGAAGCGCTGCGGGCTCAGGTTGTTGGTGACGCAGCAGCTGCTCTGGCACTCCTCGTGCACCTCACACAGCTCTCGGATCACCTGGAAGGTCGGCGCTGCGGGACCTTCCAGGGCACACCCAGGACCCAGCCTCCCGGAGGGCGGTCCCCAGGTGGCCTCCATTTCACCCCTCTCTGGCTTTCTGGTGTCAACCATCCTCCAACTCGGGACTCAAACTGGCATTTATACGTGAAGAAGTTGGGGCTCAGACAGGACACGTGGCTCGCCCAGGGTCACACAGCTGACCAGGAGCTGGAGCGGGCAGACCCGCAGGGTCTCCTTCAAGGGAGACTCTTCGGCACATAGATCATGTGGACTGAGGATCAGAGCCAGGGTTTGTGCTGGAGAGACTTACGAGGGGAGGGAGGCCCAGACGGGTCAGCTCCACAGGGCGTGGCTGCAGTGTTTGCCCAGGAAGGAGCTAGGGACGCTCAGAGACCCAGCACCTTCCCTCAGGTGCGGTCTCCCTTGACCTCCTGCGTCCTGGTAGGTCCACTGAGAGGGGGTGCCACGTGGGTCCAGGGGTGGTGTCCCCACAGTTCCCTGCAGACCCTGCCACCCAGCTCCGCCCAGTGAGGCCTGGGTCCCCACAACAGGCTCAGCGGGGTTCCAGCCCTTGGGGGCTGCCCTTCCTTCCCAGGTCCAGTAGAGGGTGGGGCTGCCTCACCTTGTGGCCCTTGCTCTTCCTGATCTGGAGCTGGGTCACCGTGCCAGGCAGCAGCAGTGGCGGCAGCAGCAGCAGTCTCCACACCACAGAGGCCATGTCCTTACAGGCCTACAGAGGCAGCCGTGAGCCTCCCACACAGCCTCCACCCCTCCCCACTCCCTTAAAAATCAAGCCAATAAAGGGGCTTCAGGTTTCCCACAGCTCCCTGTCACAGACACGAGCGCCGCAGTCCACCAGCCCACGTGGACAGTGGCCAGCATCAAGTTCATGGCTCACACTCTTGTGGGCCTAGCTCTTGTGATGGACGGTGTCCACCCCACTGTATGGAGTGGGCCCACTCCCTGAGAAGACCCCACCCTGCACTCACCCTGCTCCTCCCTAGCCCAGCCCCCGCAGGTCCTGGTGCAATCCTGGATTTCTGGCCTGTCCCTGAACAGTGGAGAGCTGGGGTCCTCGCTGCCACCTGTGGACCTGCCTGCACCTAGCAAGGTACAGCCAAGAGCCGCCTCTGCCTGGCCTGGCCATCAGCTCCCTTGCTTTAATGCAGAAGGGAAAACGTGAACACCTCCTCCTAGTGCGGCTGCGCCTCTGCGGGGCCTCTGGGCGCCTGCAGAGTGCGGGAGCTAACCACTGCTGCCTTTGTGCATGGGCTGGCTCCTCCCCAGCACTGGCCTGGGGCCCCCTGGGGAGCCTCCCCTGGGCTCCGAGCAGCACCTACATGCTCCTGCGCCGCAGCTCTCCTGGGGCCAGCAGCACCGGGGGGTCACCACTGGCCCAGATGCTCTCTCCGTAAGTGACCATCTGTGGACAAAGCACCTGCCCCTGCCCAGGGCGACACCTCCCCCCAGCACTAGGAGTGGCCCAGGAAAAGACCAGGACTGGCAGTCGGGCCAGCAGGAACCCTGCCGCTGGACTTTAGGGCTGGGATTGGAGGGGCTTGTTGGGAGGCTCTTCCTCCTCCCGCGGTGCAGACAGACCCCACGTGGGCTGAGGGCGAGGAGGGCTCAGAGACCACCAGAGGGGCGCCACCTGAGGTCCACAGCGGGCTCCCCTACGAGGCCCACGTAGCTGGGGACGGGCGTTGTGCCCGTGACGAGGAGAGCGCGGCTTGGACTCAGGCGCCGCTCCGCGTGCGCGTCACGCGCGGCCTCCGCCCTCCCAGGCCAGGGCGCACCGCGGCCGGCAGGGGCAGGGCTGCCCGTCCAGGCCCAGGAAGCCGGGAGGCACCTTGGCCACCCCACGGCGGTGAGAAAGCAGGACCAGCCTGAGCTGTGGACATGGGGCACTCTGTCCGTTGGCGGGGGAGAGGGTGGGCCCTCACAGACGATGGGCTTCACCACGCGGAGCAGACGGCCCTTGCTGGGGTCTTCCTCTGGGTGAGGGCTGCAGTGGCGGGGGCTGTTTCTAAGCATGTGTTGGCCTCAGCAAGCAGCCCCCGTGTCAGGCTGGACCCCGAGCCTGGCCGGCAGCAGCAGTGGCCGAGGCAGCCCAGGTGACCGCGGCTCGGGCTCCACCTGACCTTTAGGCCTGGTTTGTGGCTCGCCCCGTCCAGAAGCTCCCCTGGCCTCCGTGTCTCCATCTGGGACTACCTTGTCCCCAGTACAGCCCCCCTCCTGGGGTGGAGGCCCCGACACCGCCCCCTGCCACTGCAGGCCCCTTCTGCACCCCTGGGCCCAGTGCCTTCAGATGGTCACTCTTCCTGCGAGAGGGTGGACCCAGCTCAAGCTGCCCATCTGGCCTCCACGGGCCCAGCCTGCTTCCAGGACGTGGTTCAAGTGCAGCCGTTCCCCCAGGCCTGGGCCTGCAGGGCCAGCAGCAGTCCTGCCCTTCAGAGAGAAGCCGTGGGCGTCACGGAACACCCAGAAGACGAGCAGCTGATGGGGAGTCTCTGCAGCCACGGCTGCCCAGGCTCAGTGCGGCCAGCCGCTGCCCAGGCTCAGCCACGGCTGCGGCTCAGTGCGGCCACGGCTGCCCAGGCTCAGTGCGGCCACGGATGCCCAGGCTCAGTGCGGCCAGCTGATGCCCAGGCTCAGTGTGGCCATGGCTGCCCAGGCTCAGTGCGGCCAGCTGATGCCCCCGCTCTGGGCCCGACATGCGGCAGCACCTCACTGTGGAAGGGCAGCGGGGGGGGACGCTGCTGGGCTCATGGTGTTGAGGGAGCAGGGACGGCAGCAGCCAGGGACGAGCCGTAGGCCCCAAGGGCACGCCACAGTTACGTGCCCCTGCCTGCCACGCCTAGTCACCACCCGGTGCGGTGGCTGATCCATTCAGATCATGACCCATGCCACAAGTCACCCACAGTGCTCACCGTGGTCCACCTCCCCTGCCAGCATCGGGCATCGACACTCGAGCTCTCCGGGGACACCCCTCATCCCCCAATACACACAGCCCCAGGTGACCAAAGCACCAGCCACCCCACCCTCACGGCGTGCACGCCCTGCCTGGGACACTGGGTCCTCCCTCGGACGGCTTGGCCCTCCTCCCTCGGGACCGCGCGGCCCTCCCCCCTCAGGACGGCGCGGCCTCCTCCCTCAGGCGTCCTTGCCGGGCGGCAGCTGGGACCTGGGCAGGGTCCTGCTCAGCATGCGTGAGGGCTCGCCGGGTCCAGGCTGTCCCGCTGAGGGCCACACGGCAGAGCTGCACGCCACTCTCGGGCCCCTGTGCGCTGCGTGAGGGAGCTCCGTGGCACGGCGAGCGGGGTGCACGTGGTGACCCCTGTGTCCGGCAGCTCCTCCCGTCCAGGGCACCCCACCCAGGAAGCCCATCCACGTCTGTGGCCAGCCCCCAGGGCCTGCAGGGACCTCAGGCAGGGCTGGGCCGGGTGAGCCGTGCTGACCGCTCAGCCAGTGGCCGCGGGAGGCCTGCGTGCCCAGCACCTCTGCTCGCCTGGCGCTGCCCGCTCCCCCTCTGCCGGCCACGCTGCAGACTCAGGGACCCGGAGGGTAGAGCCGAGTTTGGCTGACCCCTGTGGGGGCCGTCCTGGCATCGTGCCCCTTGGCCCCAGAGGCCTTCGGTGTTGCAAAGCGCAGCTGGACTTGGGGTCCACTCCCCAGACTGTGGGAGGCAGGAGCAGGCCACCTGCCCTTGACCTCCAGGAGACCAGGAGCCAGGCTGTCTCCGCCCAGTGCCCTGCCCCTGCCCGCTCACTGGGCAGGCCCTGGGTGGGTGCTGGGCCGCGGGAGGCAGACCCCCGGCCCCGGGCAGACACGGTGGGATGGGCAGGATGAGGGGCAGAACTCGGACTGAGGTTCCAGCAGGCCCAGGGATGTCCCCAAGTGCAGGTCACACTGCGGAGCACGCGCCCTCCCACCCTGTTTGCCCCTTGGCTGGGGGACTGTGGCCACAGGACATGCTGTGAGGGGCTGGGGTCTGGCAGGTGTGGGACAGGAGGGGGCAGGAGGGCCGGGGCTCTGGCCGCCTCAGCCTCAGTGCGGGTGGGGTCACGGTGTGGCCGCTGCGCCTGGTCTCAGGCTTCTCCCGAGTTCACCAGCTTCTCCACGGGGACCCCAGACTGGGTCAGGTCTTCAGAAGACCCCCCTCCCGATCTAAAGCAGCGGGGGTCTCCACAGAGCAGGGATGCACACCTGGAGCGCACGGGGGGGGGGGGGGGGGCGGGGAACCGCGCAGGCCTCCTCCCTCAGGAGGTGGGGGGAGCCTCCTCCCTCAGGAGTGGCTGGGCAGGCGTCCTTGCAAAAGGACCCTTGGAGTGCGGCTGGGCCCTGGTCACTCAGCACCATGGTCTGTCAAGGGCACCACCGGGCGTCGGGCCAAGGCCCCTCCCTGGGGAACGCCCTGGCCCGTTTACTCCCACTAGGGTGGACACAGGCCGCTGCGTGGGGCAAGCGCACACCTCTTCTCCCAGGAGAGGTCACGAGATGCGGTGAGCAGGCACGTGCAGACCCCGCACTGCCTGGAGACCACTACAGCCTCGCACCCAGCTGCCCGGCAGACAGCCCTCGGTCAGTGGCCACCACCTCTGTAATGTCCACTCCCAGTTCCAACTCAGAACCAGAGAAAGCCAAACGTGCCGCCAGCCACAGGCAGATGCCCTGCTCCCCACAGGAGCACCGGGCGCCGTTCCCTGCCCACTGCGGCTCTGGGCCAAGGGCCCCTGGTCCTCTGCCAGGCAGGCCTCACGGTCCCATTGCCTACACTGGGGCCTCCCCCTGAGCCTCCTGTCCCCACTGCAGGTCTGTAAGTGCTCCGAAGTCCGGAACTTGGAGAAGGGCCTGGGGACCCCTCTGTGTCCCTCAGAGTGGGTCCCAGGCCTCAGAGGCCCTGTCACCAGACACACAGGCCTGCAAAGCCTCTCCAAGTCCAAGTGCCGTCCACCGCCACCGTGCCCTCTGCTGGCCACTGCCTGTCACCGAGCCCCAGCACAGCCCAAAGGAACCAGGCTGAAGCTGGCTGATCAGGCCCGGACGCTTCCCACCGTGGCGACGTGCCTTCGTGCTGGGAACCAGGGAAACACCCCAGTCCCAGCCTCCCCTCGGCCCCAGCACGCCCACAGGCCGGGTCCCCAGACGGCCGCACTGGTGGAAAGCAGCACCCACCACCCAGAGTGCCGCTCCATCAGGGTCACGGTGCACACTGCCCAGGGCGACGCCACCCACGTCCCGAAGGACCCACACGGGCAGAGCAAGCTGGCCTGCGCAGACGGAGGGAGGTCCCGGAGCTCAGCCGAGGACGCGGAGCGAGTGGAGCTGGCCAGGCCCGAGGACGCCCTGCCGGCCCAGGCCACGAGCCGCAGAACCAGCCCCGAGACGGACAGGCGGGTCCGCGGGCCTGGCTCCCCTGGCGGAGGCAGCGGAGCTGCGGGAGCTCTGGCCTACCTCCTTCCTGCGCCTCCGCGTGGCAGTGAGCCCCCAGGCTGCCGCTTCCCGGAGAGGCGAGCCCGAAGGCCAGAGGTCCTGCGCAGGCCACGGCCAGTCAGGCCGGAGCCGCCCAGCCGTGTCCACCTCTGCCTCTCCTTCCCGCCCGCCCCCAGCCCAGGAGGGTCCTCGTCACTCCACACGCAGCTGTGCCCACGGCACACGCAGAGGCAGGACCGGCCCCGGGGGGCCTGAGGTCGCCCTCGGCCCAGACAGGTCCTGGCCAGCGGCTACGGTCCCTGCAGGACCAGGCAGCGAGAGCCGAGGCGACTCTCACCAGCCACGGGGTGGGGTTGATGTGGGCCTGCTCAGGAAGGAGGGCAGGAGACTCGGGCGAGGAGCTCCAGGCTAGGGGACAGCAGGCAAAGGGCCAGACAGGGTGGGTGGAGAGGGCGTGGGAGGGTCAGCTGGGCCTCCGTGTCCTCCGTTGGCCGCACTGTGGCCACCTGTGCTGGACAGGGAGAGCCTGGAGGTGAGCCTGCAGCTGTCCAGGTAGGAGGGAACGGCAGGTGGCTCTAGCAGGTGCAGGTCAGGGCTGGCAGGACTTGGGCCCTGCGCCTGGCGGCGGGCCATGACCTGTGGGCTCTGGCGCTTGGAGCAGGACTGGGGGTGACACTCCCCATCACAGCCTTCTCCGCTCCACAGCTGCACAGCAAAGCCCCACACTCAGCGGCCAGAGAGGGCGAGCCACCATCCCCATGCTGCAAACTGACCAGTGGGCAGCACCCGCCGGGCAGCAGCAGGGTGGCTGGGTGGCCTCCAGCAGCTGGACTGGAGGGCCACGTCCACCACTGGGTGTCGGGCATGGAGGGGGCTGGGGTGGCTGAGCTGCAGCACGTCCCTGGCTGGGCCTCTCCCACATGGCCGCCCTGCCCTGGCTGCCTTCCCAGGACAGCACGCCCACGGCCAGCAGGGCCCAGACCCAGCCCTGGTCAGCATGGCCAGGCTCAAGACCGGTGTGTGCCCATGGCCAGCCGGGAAGGCACTGGGGCCAGGAGGAAAAGGGGGACCGCTGGCCGTGGCTCAGCTCTTCTTCTGGGCAGATGATGCTCTAAGACCAGACCAGCACGGTGTGCCAGCACGGTGTGCGCGCGGCCCGTGGACCAGCACGGCGGGTGGGGACAGCACGGTGTGCGCGCGGCCCGTGGACCTGCTGAGCCGGGGCGGGTGGGGACAGCACGGTGTGCGCCCGTGGACCGTGGGGACCTGCCCTGGACCTGCTGAGCCGGGGCGGGTGGGGACAGCACGGTGTGCGCGCGCGGCCCGTGGACCTGCTGAGCCGGGGCGGGTGGGGACACGGTGTGCACGTGGACCTGCTGAGTGGAGCCGGTGGGCGGGTGGGGACAGCGTGGCTGGGCCCGGGCAGGTTAGGTTTGTGCGCGCGGGTGGGGACCTGCTGAGCCGGGGCGGGTGGGGACAGCACGGTGTGCGCGCGGTGCTGAGCGGGGCGGCACGTGGACCTGCTGGACCTGCTGAGCCGGGGCGGGTGGGGACAGCACGGTGTGTGCGCGCGGCCCGTGGACCTGCTGAGCCGGGGGGACAGCACGGTGTGCGCGCGCGGCCCGTGAAGAGCCGGGGCGGGTGCAGGCTCGCGGATCACACCTCAGAAAGGCTGTCACGACGTCTCTTAGAAAGACTTTAAATGATCTAAAAGGAGCAGCCAGTCTGTTCGTCTGTAAGAAATGCCCAGCACAGGCAGGCCCAGGGACAGAGGTGACTGGTGGACAGCCTGTGTGTCCGTGGGCAGAGGAGCGTGTGTGGAAGGCAGGCTACCCCGGCCAGGGAAGAGCCCCCTGCAAGAGCCCCTGCTGCGTGGCGGCTGCAGGACTCAGTCACCAAGCAGGGCCACACTTGCTGGAGGGACCTGGGTCAGATCCACAGAATCTGCATGGGGCTGGGCTGGGCGGGGGTTACTCAGCAGCAACGGGTTGGTCCAGCAAGATGGACGGGCTCTTGAGGTGCTGGACAACATCGGGCTGTTCTTTTTTTTTGTATACGAACTTTAGGACAAGTGTGTGGACCTCTGCAAGCAGCGACAGCACCAGGATGTCGCCGGGGATTGCTTGAAGCTGGGTGAATTTGTGGAGCTGCGACTTCAAAAGCATTATGCCCTCTGCTCCGTGAACCTGGGAGGTCTTCCCATTGGCTTAGACCTTCCTTGATTAGAAGGCATCTCATTGGCCAGCCGGCCTGCTGGTGCACACCTGCAATTCCAGCGGGTTGAAGCAGGAGGATCACAAGGTCGAGGACAGCCTTGGCAGCTTAGCAAGGCCCTAAGCAACTCACTGCGACCCTGTCTCAAAAAACAAAACACAGTTAGTGTAAAGTACACTGGTAAAGTACCCCTGGGTTCAAATCCCAGTACCCCCCAAAAGTGTTTTATTAGTTTCAGGGCATAATTTGATAATTTGTGTACTACTTTTTGCTTAAATTTATTCCTAAATATTTTTGTTTGTTTGTTTTGCAGTACTGGGGACTGAACCCAGAGGTGCTCTGCAGCTGAGCTACCACCCCAGACCTTTTTTTTTTTTTTTTCTTTTTCTTTTCCCTATGGTGCTGGGGATTGAACCCAGGGCCTGGTGCATATGAGCAAGCAAGCACTCTACCAACTGAGCTATATCCCCAGCCCTTTTTAATTTTTATTTTGAGACAGGGTCTCACTAGGTTGCTGAGGCTGGCCTGGAACTTGCAATCCTCCTGCCTTAGCCTCCAGAGAGTTGCTGGGAATGCAGATGTGCATCACTGTGCCTGGCAATTCCTATTTATTCTTTTTTATAACATGGTGTCATTTTTTTAAAAAATATTTATTTATTTACTTTAGTTGTACACAATACAATGCATTCATGTTTACGTGGTGCTGAGGATCGAACCCGGCCGTGCACGTGCGAGGCGAGCGCTCTGCCGCTGAGCCACAACCCCAGCCCCTAACATGGTGTCATTTTTTAAAAATACCTTTATTTTGTTTATTTATTAATCAATTTATTTTTATGTGGTGCTGGGGATCAAACCCAGTGCCTCACGCGTGCTAGGCAAGCACTCTACTACTGAGCCACAACCCAAATCCCATTCATTTTTATTTTTATTTATTTATTTATTTATTTATTTATTTATTTGGTGCCAGGAATTAAATTCAGGGGCACTCGACCACTGGGCCACATCCCCAGCCCTTTTTTTGTATTTTATTAGAGACAGGATCTCACTGAGTTGCTAAGTGCCTCACCGTGGCTGAGGCTGGCTTTGAACTCACGATCCTCCTGCCTCAGCCTCCCAAGTGCTGGGATTACAGGCGTGCACCACCGCATCTGGCTGGAATTATTTCTTGATTTAATTTTCAGATTGGTCATTGCAAGTGTTAGAAATCCAGCTGATTTCTGTATATGCATCTTGTATCCCAAAACATTGCTGAACTTGTTTTTCAGGGCTGATAGCTTTCAGTGGGCTCCTGGGGGCTCCACAGGACGTAGTGCCCTCTGCAGGTGGGCACGGGTGCACTCCATCCTCTCCAAATCCTCAGGTTTCCTTGCATACTTGCTCCCGTAGGAACTGCCAGTGAACATCTGGCAAGACTGAGGAGAGACAGCATCTAGTCCTCGTCCTGGCTGTAGGGAGGATGCATTCATTGTTTCAACCATCAGAGCAACGCTGTCACAGAAGCAGAGAGAAGGGCCGCTGCCAGGGTTAGGAAGACAGGAGATGGGGAGTCGCTGCAACTGGGTGTAGAGCTTCAGTTATGAAGATGAATCAGTTCCAGAGACCTGCTGTACAATGTGCCCACAGCACCGGTTCTGTGCTGGGCACTTGAAAAGTCCATTAGAAGATAAGCCTTAGATGTTCTTACTACAATTTTTAAAAAGGGACGACAACTATGTTAACTGTGGGTTTTTGTAGAAACACTCGATCAGGTTTAGGGAACTCCTTTTATTCCTAATTGGTTGAGTGTCTTGCTCATGAAGGTGCTGCATTTTCTCAAATGCTTTTCCAGTACCTGCCAAGATGATCGTGTGGGTTTTGTCCTTTATTTCACTCTTGTGGTGTATGATGGTACTGATTTTGGGATATTTAATTAACCTGCATTCCCAGAGGCCCAGGACCCCACAGGACATGGCATGCAACCTTTTGCCTGTTGTCGGAGTGGCTTTGATCTCATCGGGAATTCTTGTGTCTCTATCTACAAGGGACATTGGTCTGCACTTTTATCATGTAACACTGACCTCACAGGATGCGTCGAGAAGTGTTTCCTCTTTAAGTCTTCTAAATTTTGAAAGTTAGAACTTTAAAGAGTTAATAATTTAAAGAATTAACACCGACCCTTGTCAAACTCTTCCTAAGAAATCGATTCATTCTGTGAGACTAAAGTCTGCAAACCCCGCTAGCAAAGCCAGGCACGGATAGTAGAGCAATCGAGAACTACAGACCTGTCCCTTGTGAATACAGATGCAAATACCTTCAACAAAACCAGCGCCCACTGCCTGGAGCAGCGCGCTGAAGGGCTCAGACCCACGACCACATGGAATTATCCCAGTATTTCAGAATAATGAGCACCAGGGGCTGCGGACACAGCTCCATTGGTAGAGCGCTTGCCTCGCATGCACAGGGCCTGGGTTTGACCCTCAGCACCACTAAACAACAACAATAATAATGAACACAAATCAATGTGGTATAGCACATAAACAGAACAAAGGGGAAACACTGGCTTCATTCGATTGGTGCATAAAATGTCGACAAAAAAACTAGTAATAGACAAGACGTTTTCCAATATGATAAAGAACATTTATGAAGAATCCATACCTGACATCATGCACAATGGTGAGAAATCGGAGATGTTCCCCCTGAGAAAAGGGATAAGGCAAGGATGCCCACTTAGACCACTGCTATCCAAGCTTGTGCTGGAAGTCCAGCCAGAGCAACTGGACAGACGGAAGGAAAAGCATCCAAGTTGGAAAGAAGTAAAACTATCCACAGATGACATGATCCTACATCCACACACCCAAGGAATCTACAAGAGAACTTCTAGAGGGCTGAGGTTGTAGAGCTCAGTGGTAGAGCGCTCACCTAGCATGTGCAGAGCCCTGGGTTTGATCCTCAGCACCACATAAAAATAAATTAAAAAAATAAAGGCATTTGTCCATCTACAACTAAAAAACAAAATTTAAAAAAAAGAAAACTTTGAGAGCTAAAAAATAAACTCAGCAAAATTTCAGGGTAGACGATCAATACATTAAAATTTGGTTATGTGAGCCGGGCGTGGTGGCGCACGCCTATAATCCCAGCACTTGGGAGGCTGAGACAGGAGGATCGCGAGTTCAAAGCCAGCCTCAGCAATGGCGAGGCACTTAGCAACTCCGTGACACCCTGTCTCTAATAAAATACAAAAAAGGGCTGGGGATGTGGCCCGGTGGTTGAGGGCCCCTGAGTTCAATCCCTGGTACCAAATAAATAAATAAAAATAAAAATAAATTCAAAAAATAGTAACTTAGGTAAAGAAGTTAGAGCTGTGTACATGTCAGAAGCATTTACCTCAAGGTTTTCCCACCATAAGAGAACAAAGGGAGGGAGGGACAACTAAAGGTATATTTCTTCTTTTTGAGGGGATACTAGGGCTTGAACTCAGGGGCACTCCACCACTGTGCCACACCCCCAGCCCTATTTTGTATTTTATTTAAAGACAGGGTCCCACTGAGTTGCTTAGCACCTCACTTTTGCTGAAGCTGGCTTTGAACTCGCGATCCTCCTGTCTCAGCCTCCCAAGCCACTGGGATTACAAGGTTTTCACATCACAAGAGAACAAAGGGAGGTGGGCACAACTGAAGGTATGTTTCTTTAAATAACCCAACAGGAGACAGTAACATCTAGGTGACTTCAAGAAGACTGTTCACCCCACAGTACTCAGGCCAACAAGGAACCAGGGAAGGGACCTTGTGCTCTGGGGATAAAATACCGATTGTAACTACTCTGGATGTGTGGACCTCCAGGCTCCCGATCTTGCAAGACTGTTATTAAAGTCTCACTTTTTTTTCTTTACCTGATGTCTCCCAGTCCGTTCTTTTTTCTTTTCTTTTTTTCTTTTTAAAGTATTTGTTTATTTGCTTTGGTTGTATACAATGCAATGCATTTACGTTTACATGGTGCTGAGGATCGAACCTGGGCCACGCACGTGGTAGGCGAGCGCTCTGCCGCTGAGCCACAACCCCAGCCCCTCCCAGTCCATTCTTTGGGTTTGGGCAGGTAAGCTGGTTTCCCACAAGACCCAGGCATTTGTTAAAAAGTATACTTCTGGGATGGGGCTGGGGTTGTGGCTCAGCAGCAGAGCGCTCGCCTAGCACGTGGGTGGCCCAGGTTTGATCCTCAGCACCATGTAAACATAAAAAAGGCATTGTGTACAACTATAATAAATAAATACTTTTTTTTCAAAAAAAAAAAGTTACATTTCAGTTTATGTTTTAACTTAGGTTGCAATTTACTGCCTAGGGATCCTGCCAAATGTGAATTCATGTGACAGTGCTCACAAAACTTCTGCACACAAGAAGAGAATCATCACAAGAGCCAAAAGGTGGAAACAACCAAAGTGTGTAGGTATATGACGTAATGGGACATGTCTGGGGCACAGGAAAGTGCAGTACTGATACATGGTGCAATTTGGGCGGACCTCCACACGTCACCCGAGGGAATGAAGCCGTACAATTCCATTCATAGGAACAGCAGAACGGAGAAGCCCATCGAGAGCCAGAGCAGATCAGCGCTTGCTGGGGCAGGGGCTGGGGAGTGGGAGCTGGGCAGAGGCTGACTGCGCACTGGTCGTGGAGTTGCTGTTACAAAGGTTAATTAGGCGGGTGGCACCTGCCGTGATCTCAGTGACTCGGGAGGCTGAGGCAGGAAAATCGCAAGTTGGAGGCCAGTCGGGGCAATTTAGTGAGCCACTGTCTCAAGAAATAAAAGGGCTGGGGAGTGCCGGAGCCAGCGGAGGGGCCAGCTCGTGGCGAGCACCCTGGGTTCGGTGCCCAGCACCAGGCAAGGACGCAGCATGTCCACCACGTCATGCCTATTATTTCGCCTCCACAAAAGGCTGAAATGTAAGCATCTACCTTTACGTGGAACGCCGAGGTTTAGCATCTGCTTCAAAATGAGGCGGGGTGAGGATGCGGTCACCGGGGCTTGCGGAGGCCGATGGGTCCGAGTGGACCAGAGCGCGACGGGAGCCACCGCGGTCCAGCCACGGGCGCCGCGCTGGGCGAGGAGCCGGCGCCGAGGCCCGCGAGCGCGGGGCGGGAACCAGGGGCCGCCTGGAGCGAGCCCGGGACCGGGTTCCGAGTCCGCGGTGGGCGCCGCGCCCCGACGCCATCCTTCCTCCCCGGTCTGCGGCTGCTCCTGCGAACGGGCTCCCCCGCTTCGTGCCCGCCTCGCCCTCCCGCTCACCGCAGCCTCGGCGACCCGGACCCTGCCCCCCGACCCCCCTGGCCACACCTGCGGGGGGCCGGGCCCTGCCCCCCAGCCACCTGGCCACACCTGCGGGGGGCCGGGTCCTGTCCCCAAGCCCCCTGGCCACACCTGCGGGGGGCCGGGTCCTGCCCCCCAGCCCCCTGGCCACACCTGCGGGGGGCCGGGTCCTGTCCCCAAGCCTCCTGGCCACACCTGCGGGGGGCCGGGTCCTGCCCCCCAGCCCCCTGGCCACACCTGCGGGGGGCCGGGCCCTACCCCGAGCCCCCTGGCCACACCTGCGGGGGGCCGGGCCCTACCCCGAGCCCCCTGGCCACACCTGCGGGGGGCCGGGCCCTACCCCGAGCCCCCTGGCCACACCTGCGGGGGGCCGGGCCCTACCCCGAGCCCCCTGGCCACACCTGCTGGGGGCCGGGTCCTGCCCCCAAGCCCCCTGGTCACACCTGCGGGGGGCCGGGCCCTGCCCCGAGCCCCCTGGCCACACCTGCTGGGGGCCGGGCCCTACCCCGAGCCCCCTGGCCACACCTGCTGGGGGCCGGGTCCTGCCCCCAATCCCCCTGGTCACACCTGCGGGGGCCGGGCCCTGCCCCGAGCCCCCTGGCCACACCTGCTGGGGGCCGGGCCCTACCCCGAGCCCCCTGGCCACACCTGCTGGGGGCCGGGCCCTGCCCCCAAGCCCCCTGGTCACACCTGCGGGGGGCCGGGCCCTACCCCGAGCCCCCTGGCCACTCCTGCCGGGGGCCGGGCCGCCGACAGGGCGGGGCGCGAGGCCACACCCCGGGCGGGCCGCAGACTCCCCGCGCCCGCCCAGAGCCGCCGCCGGTGTCGCACGGTCCGGCCGCCGCTTCCCGCGGAGGGGCGCCGGGTGGGGCCGCGCATGGCTGCCGCCCAGCCCAGGGCCCCTGCCGGGGCGGCCGCGGCCCGGCGCCTGGCCCGGGGCTGCTGGTCCGCGTTCTGGGACTACGAGACGCCCAAGGTGGTCGTGGTGAGGAACCGGCGCCTGGGGGTCGTGTACCGCGCGGTGCAGCTGCTCGTCCTGCTCTACTTCGTGTGGTGCGCGGCCGGGCGGGCGGGCGTGGGCGGGCCGGCTCCGGGCCGGGCGGGCTGCAGCAGGTCCGGCCGCCCGGATCGCCGCGGGACCGGTGCCGCCCTGCCCGCAGGTACGTGTTCATCGTGCAGAAGAGCTACCAGGACAGCGAGACGGGACCCGAGAGCTCCGTCATCACCAAGGTCAAGGGCATCACCGCGTCGGAGCACAAAGTGTGGGACGTGGAGGAATATGTGAAACCCCCCGAGGTGCGCTGCGCCCCCAAGGCCCCGCGCCCCCCACGTGCAGGCGCGGCGAGCTGCCTGGCCCACTGCCCCCTCTTTTTGCGCTCAGGGGGGCAGCGTATTCAGCATCATCACCAGGATCGAGGTCACCCCCTTCCAGACCCTGGGAATCTGCCCGGAGGTGAGGCAGTCACAGTTGTCCTGGGGACCCCTAAGTCACCTGCAGGGGTTTGGTCTCTGACTCTCCGGTCGGTCTTCACCCTAGAGCATAAGGGTCCACAATGCCACCTGCCATTCAGACGACGACTGTGTGGCTGGGGAGCTGGACATGCTGGGCAACGGTCAGTGTGCACCTGGGAGGACAGTGGGGAAGCAGGGCAGAGCCGCTCCCTGCAGCAGCTTAGCCAGCCTCTGCTGCACAGGACTGCGAACAGGTCGATGCGTGCCGTATTACCACGGGACGTCCAAGACCTGCGAGGTGTCCGGCTGGTGCCCAGTGGAGGATGGGGCCTCTGTCAGGTGTGCAGTGTCCAGCCACCCCTGCCCTGCTCCTTTCTCCTCTCTGACTGGAGTCCAGATGGATGGGGGAGGGCAGTAGTGGGGTAGGAGGGTGGAAGGTGGGGTCCTGGAAGGGGTGACTAAACCTGTCTGTGCCTCCTCAGCCAATTTCTGGGTACAATGGCTCCCAACTTCACCATCCTCATCAAGAACAGCATCCACTACCCCAAATTCCAGTTCTCCAAGTAAGAGCCAGCAGGGCATGCGATTGACGGGACCGCTGTGGAGGGGCTGCTGCCTGGGGGCACAGGCCTCTCTGCCTTCTGCTGCTTCTCAGGGGCAACATCGCAGGCCGCAAGGGCGACTACCTCAAACACTGCACGTTTGACCACGTCTCCGACCCGTACTGTCCCATCTTCAAGCTGGGCTTCATTGTGGAGCAGGCAGGGGAGAACTTCATGGAGCTGGCACACAGGGTGAGGGTGGTGGGCCGGCAAGGCTGGGCAGCATCTGCCATCAGGAGGACATCCCTCCTGTCTGGGCCGGCCCTGGCTGCATTCCGGCAGGAGAAACTCTAGCAGCTGACCCACCTGTGCATGTGCCTGCTCAATTATTGACACCTGCCCACACGGCCTCTAAGGCTGGGTGTCCACCAGCACCCTGCATGCTGGCCCTGAGCTGCTAGGCCACAAGCGCCCCTCCCTCACAACAGGGTGGTGTCATTGGGGCCATCATCAACTGGGACTGTGACCTGGACTTGTCTGCATCGGAGTGCAACCCCAAGTACTCCTTCCGGAGGCTGGACCCCAAGCATGTTCCTGCCTCCTCAGGCTACAACTTCAGGTACCCATGCTCAGGACACCTGGGCCCAGGAGATGGACAATGCCATAGCCCTGGTCCTCCAGCAGTGGCCCCAGAGAGAAAGGGTGTGCAGGCAGCCTGGACAGCGTCTGGCTCATTCCACCCTAGGTTTGCCAAGTACTACAAGATAAATGGCACCACCACCCGCACACTCATCAAAGCCTACGGAATCCGCATCGATGTCATTGTGCATGGACAGGTACACACCCCCACTGGGGCTGGCCAGCCCTGGTTGCCTGAACTGACTTGGCCCCCAACCCTCCCATGAGCCCCACTACTGCACCCAGCAGCTGTCTGGTCTAAAAGCAAGCTCCTCCCCAGGCAGGGAAGTTCAGCCTGATTCCCACCATCATTAACCTGGCTACCGCTCTGACCTCCATCGGGGTGGTAAGGAGCCCACCTGGGGGCTGGGTGGAGGTGGGGGGACTGCAGGCCCTTACTCTCTGGTCTCTGCTGACCTCAGGGATCCTTCCTGTGCGACTGGATCTTGCTGACATTCATGAACAAAAACAAGGTCTACAGTCACAAGAAATTCGACAAGGTGTGTACGCCATGCCAGCCCACCAGTAGCTGGCCTGTGACCCTGGCCCTTGCCTTGGGCCAGGCCCCTCCACCACTCAGCCCTCTGTCAGGCCAGGACAGCCAGCAAGGCCCAGCTGTCTGGCCCCCCCCACCCCCTTGCCCTGTCTCTGTCCTGTCTGAGCAGATGGTGGATGCCCTGGATCAGCATGCTGGACTGCCCACCTCTGGGCTGACCCAGCAGGACCCCCACACCTGCAGACCCCAGAGGCTTGGCCCAACTCTAGCTTCCTGTCCTCACTGCTGCAGCTGGAACCCTGTCAGAGCACGGCTGCTTTAGCAGCAGCAAGGACCCACCCACCTCAGTAGCCAAGAGTCCACAAAAGGACCCGTGTGAAGGGGCCTCACTCTTGCCCCAGGCCGGTCTCCCCCCTCTCAGGGCCTGCCAACCCCTCCTGCGGTGGACACCCACAGGGCTTGTCACCTTCCTACCTACTCACCACTCTCACAGCCTGCTGGGACCCCCAAGTCAGAGCAGAGACCCAAGGGGGCTCTGTCCCTGATTTGGGGGCACACATCTACAAATGTTATAACCCTAGACTGCCCAGCCCTGTCCTTAGAAGCCACAGCATGCTGAGTCCAATAAACTTGTGTGTGGTGCCTTCTGGCCTTGTTCTCTGGGGAAAGCCACCAGCCCAGGAGTACAGCATGGGTTTGGCCAGTACCTGGTCCAGGAGCTCTGCTGGCTTACTGCCCAAGGTCTGGGTCACCTCCCCGTTACCAGCCTGGGAACAGAGGGCACAGGGCAGAGCCACTGCTGGGGACCAGCAGTGTGGTGATGAACCGAGCCCAGGAGCTGGCAACCAGGGATGTCGGGGCCTGAGGGTGATCTGGTTACTGCATCCTCAAGGGCGCTGTGTCAGTGTGGTGGCGCCTGCTGGACTGAGACCAGGGTGTGGATGTCTAGGGAGAGGCAAGGCGCTGTGCAGAATGCCCATGTCAGATGGCAACCCATGCCAGCACACCAGTCTCAGGGTGGCCAGAGTTGGGAAGACCTTCGTCAGACTACCCCACAGCCTGGGTCTGGATGGGCCTCGCTCCCAGCTCCTTAGTGCTTCTACCTGGTGGTCTGAGAGTAGTGGAAGGGACACTGGCTCCCAACACTGGTGCAGCGCCAGCCTCCATGGGCCACCAAACACCTGTGACATACTCGGTGTTGGGCCCGCAAGGTATCTGCTCTAGTTTTAGAGAAACCGGCCCTTCCACTTGGGTCCCTGGCTGCAGCTCAGGAACCAGGGCCAGAGGCTCAGGTTTCTGGTCTCCGCTGTGCCCAGCTAGCCTGTCCTGCTGTACCCGACTGTCCCTCCCCCGTCCTCCCCAGCCTCACTTCCAGGAAGCCTAGTTAGCTGCTGCGCCTCCTCCCCCTCCCTAATTTGATTTGCTCCCCACTCAGGAGGGCTCAGCACAGCTCAGCTCAGTCCACATTCCAAGCAGGAAGGACCAGGCAGGCATCAGGTTTCTCCCCAAAGGCAGCCTGAGCTCACAGGGTTCGAAGGGCCTGGGGAGAGGAGATGTCAGCCTTCCCCTTGCAGAGACCCAGGCACCACAAGCACACACCAGCAATCTAGAAGTACAAAGTGAAGTGGAAAAGGCGCAGCCGGGTGACAGCAGGCGAGTAAGGGAGGGTCTGGAGTGGACTGCCACTCGGCTGCAGGGGTTGCAGGGTTGGGCTTTATTTAACTCTTGTCTGCTGCCTTGATAAAGTGGCCTGGCCTGCGCAAGAAAGGGCCACACCTGGCTTAGAGCAAGGCTCGTGGTGAGCCCAGCGGGTAGGCGCCTGGCAGAGTGGGAGGGCCAAGTCCTGATGTACAGGTGGACCCACCTCAGCACACCTGGGGAGCAGCCCTCTGCTGCCCTCCCAGGTCACGGGTGAGGCCACTCCTAGGGTGTGGGCAGATCCCTGAAGTGGCCCCTGGGACTGCTTTTTCCCTCTTCTTTCACCCTCCCTCACATATAAAGAGCCTAAAATTTGCATGTGACAAAGTATTTTCTGAAATCCAGGCCTTGATACAGAATGTTAAGGAGGTCCCTAAAAAACCACATACCTAGAGCCCTTCCTTGTGGGCCTTCAGGCCCTGCTCAGCAACCCACAGGCCCACCAGGACCCTGGGCCACGTGGACACTCCCCTCCTGCTGACTCTGCTGTGGACGGGAAGAGTCCACAAAGAGAAGCAGAAGCCTGGCCTCCAGGGGCAGGGTCTGGATTCCCTGGAAACCAGCCCCAATCCTGCTCCTAGGGCTGTGGGGAGGACCTTTTCTCCACGGAACAAGTGGACTCCCATCCACCTCGGCAGGTGCAGAAAGCAGCAGAGGCCTCAAAGTGTGTTTACTGGCAGAAATGACCCCTCAGGACCCCAGAGGCTTCTTGCCTGGCGACCTGCCTCAGAAGGGGGCCCGTGCAGTTGTGGAGGACAGGGTCATTCCCTGCTTCAAGCAGCTTGCTCATGCCACCCCCGCACTCCCTGGCATGTTCTCCGTGGTCTACCCCATCCCCTGGCTGTCTGCTTCTCTTAGAGACTGAAAGTCAGGTGGTCAGTGGGACAGCGCTGGAAGCAGAGGGTGTCTGCAAGGACGTGGCGTGGCCAGGGCTGCTAGCGGCCTGGCGGAGGGCTCTTCTGCAGCAGCCACTCCAGGGTCTCCTTGAGGTGCGGCATGCTGTAGTGCTGGGCAATGCTCCGGAAGATGCCAGCCTGCTCCATGAAGACCTGCAAGACAAGACACAGTGACACCTGGCCCTTCCAGGGAAAGGAGGCGAGGGCTGGAGCAGGCAGCTGCGCCCACCTGAGTGCGGATGGTGAGGGCGAAGTCCCCGGCACAGCTGCAGTACACTGGCATGTGGCTCTCCTTCACACCGCGGCACTTCAGGCAGACCTGAAAGGAGGCAGCGGCCTGTCGCCATGCCAGACCACCAGGGCTGCTGGCCCTGCTGTTGAGAGGGCGCGAGCTTCGCCACCCTGTGGCCTGCACCTCAGGCCTGCTATGGGTGGAACACGATCTAGCCAGCTCCTCCCACACCACCCCCCTGCTGCAGGCACCCCGATGTGGAGGCCAAGTGCTGGGGCTTCCTCTGTCCATGCCAGCCGTCACCCAGGCCTGTCTCTGGGAGGGCCCAGTGCTGGCCGCAGGGCTGTGGAAGCTCTCCCGAGGCTCCTGGCACACACAGCCTCTGCCGCATCCCTCCCCCTCCTGAAGGACAGGGCCCACAGATGTCAACAGAACGTCGTCACCTGGACTCAGGGACTGACTGCTGGGGTGTTCCCCCCACAGTGCCAAGTGTGTGTCCAGAAACTCCTGCGCTGACCACAGGGAGCTCACCAGGTCCTGCAGGGTGAAGGCCATCAGCTTTCTCTGCAGGGCTTCGACCAGGGCCATCTCAATGGCAGCTGAATCGTAGGTGGCCTGACAGTTGGGGCAGAGCCACTGAGGCAGGACAGCTCCGTCCTAGGACAGCAGGGTGAGGAGTGAGCTCCTGGGTGGTGGCCACAGGCACCCTGGGCCACAGCCTGTCTGCAGCTCTCCCCCATGAAGCTGGGGGAAGGGGCTGGAGAGAGGAGAGCCGGAGGCGGCACTCACCACCTGCGGGCCCCCCACCTGCATGACAACCTCTCGCACGACAGCTCACGAGGAGCCTGCGGCTGACACAGTTGGGAGCAGGGCCGGCCAGTAGGAACAGCAGGTCCTCGGCCTCGGCTCTGGTGCCCACGCCTCAGCGGCCCACCTGGGAGAAGGAGGAGTCTTTGCACAGGTCCAAGTCCCGGCAGAAGTTGCAGCTGTGGCAGATCACCTCGGGGAGCACGTAGGAGCGGCAGGGGTCTCGGAACTGGGCCTCCTCAGAGAACTCACCGACGTCCACCAGGCGAAGCAGGTCTCGGCTCAGCTTGTTCACCTGGTTGGTGATGTTTGTGTCCAAGGACAGCACCTGCGGAGGAGATGCCTGTCAGGAAGCAGCTCCCAGGACCTCCTGCTGCCGGCGACATGGAAGCCCTCATTTTTTGGGGAGACGGGGTAACCAGGGATTGAACTCAGGGGCACTCGGCCACTGAGCCACATCCCCATCCCTATTTTGTAATTTATTTAGAGACAGGGTCTCACTGAGTTGCTTAGTGCCTCGCTTTTGCTGAGGCTGGCTTTGAACTTGCGATCCTCCTGCCTCAGCCTCTCGAGGCACTGGGATCACAGGTGTGCTCCACCGTACCCTGGCAATAATGGCGCCCTTGTCAACATGGCTTCACAGTGTCACCCCATCCCTCCCTACGGTGACAGTTCTCTACAGGAAGTATAGGCTTCCCTGTGACCCACCAGACATCTAAAGAAGCAATACTGGATCCACACACCACCTTCAGCAGGCAAAGGAGGGCGCTGCAACTCGTCTTGGGAGGACAGCCTCACCTTGGTACCCAAACCAGAGACACAAAACCAGTGGCCATGCAGCAACCAGAGACCCTCTGTGGAACAGCAGCCCAGGCCTACAACAGGCCCGACGCAGGGTGAAGCACTCCGACGGGTGCAGCGGGGCACACCTCTATTCCAGCACTCCAGAGGCTGAGGCAGGACTGCAAGCTCCAGGCCGGCATGGGCCACTAAGCCAGACCCGCTTCACAGTGGACATAAAGGTCTAGGCTGCGGCTCAGTGGTAGTGCCCTTGCCTAGTATGTGAGGCCCTGGGTTCCCCCCCCAGTGCCATAAAAAAATAAAGAAACTGAACAAAACACACCTCAACTTGGACCACAGTAGAATCCTAAACTCTAATAAGACTTGGAGAAGAAAAGATTAGCAGGAAACCTTTGTATCTTTAAAACAAAAAATTGCTTACCCATGACACCAGAGGCACAACTCATACTGACAAGGGACTTGTGTCCAGAACACATAAAGAACTCTCAACAGCCGGGCGCGGTGGCGCACGCCTGTAATCCCAGCACTTTGGGAGGCTGAGGCAGGAGGATCGCGAGTTCAAAGCCAGCCTCAGCAACGGCGAGGCACTTAGCAACTCAGTGAGACCCTGTCTCTAAATAAAATACAAAAAAGGTCTGGGGATGTGACCCAGTGGTCGAGTGCCCCTGAGTTCAATCCCCGGTACCACAAAAAAAAAAAAAAAAAAAAAAAAAAAAGAACTCTCAACAACAGGAAAAACCAGGGGCAGGGGCTGGGTTTGAGTGTCAGAGCCCTTGGTAGCACGTGCAGGCTCAATCCCTAGCACCGCAAAAAAACCCACCAAAAGATCTGGACACTTCACCAAAGACATGGACAGCCAACAAGGCCCATAAAAAAGTGCTTACCATCACCAGTGGCCAGGGAAGCACAAATCGACACCACAGTGAGATCCACTGCATGTCCACCTCAACAACTGGAGTCCAACCACCACTACCACCAGGCCTGAAGAGGGTGGAAGTGGAACCCCAGCCACGCCCAGGAGCACACGCTGCAGCCCCTCGAGGACGCAGCCTGGCAGTTTCTGTCAAAGCCAAACGTACACTTCCAGTACGGCCAGCAGCTCTCCTCACGGGCTGTCACCCAGGAGAAATGAGACTTACGTTTACACAGAAGCCATAGGTGTTTCATGGCTGCTTAGTTGCTAATTACCACAAAGGGCCAGCAACCCAATGTCCCTGCCCCAGAGCCACAAGCAGCCAAGGGAAGGCCACTCTGACACACCTGGGGGTCCCACGTCACTGCAGAGTCAAAGAAGCCAGACCCTCAGGCTACAGGATATAGGGCTCCACCTAGGTGGCATCTGGGAGGGACAGTCAGGGGTCCAGGGTGGGATAGCTGGTGCCAAGGGGGAGTCTTCTGGGGGGTGACAGTTCTGTACCACAATGGTGGGTGTCACCACCCTACCTACCAGGAGCACGCCTACACCTGCACACTATAAGAGTGTGCCCACCGTGATGTTTAAACACCACCTCCTGACTGGCCACCAGGGCTGGGGAGGCGCAGGGAGAGCTGGGAAGGGGTGCAGAGGTCCACCTCAGGGTCCTGGCAGTGGTGTGTGGCCACGCGCCTCAGCACCCCACCAGCGTGCTTGGCAGCAGTCAAGACTCAGTCGACAGAAAGCACCTGAAGGCGATCTGTGGTTGGAAACTGAGCTGGAAACCTTCCCTCCCCACGGCAGACCGCGAGCAGTCTCTGGGTCTTCAGGGCCAGGTGAGGTGCTCTGCTGGGGCACTGTGTGGCGCCACCTGGCAGCCTCAGCCCTCCCGGGACTGCCGGCCTTCCCTGCCAGGCAGGCTCCCGTGCCACCTCACAGTCTCTGAGCTCAGCTTCTCCTGGTTGAGCCCACCGGTGGCCCGTGACCCAGAAGCTCCCTGTCCCAGCGCCTGCTTCCTGACTTGCCTGTGACTTCCACCAGCTCACCCACCCCTGGCTCCTCAGGGCCTCTGTCCTCATGGGCAGCACCTGTGGACGGGCCTGCTCCGTGGGCTCAGGGCCTCTGCGTCTCGGCTGCCCCTTACCTTGCACACGTATTTGATGAACTCCAGCGCAGGGTTGCTGAGCACCAGGTGGGAGCCAGGCAGGACGGGGAACATGTCCGAGGGCTCCGTGGAGTTCCGAGAGCCTGTGACTTTCTTCTGAATCTTCTGAGTGATGGTGAAGAAGCTCTGAGTGAGCTCGTTTGCGACGTAATCCTGAGAGAAGGTGATCATTCCTGGAAGAGACAAGGGGCTCACCCTGGCACTGGGCACCTCCCACACCCACCCAGACCAGTGGAGGCACAGTGCTGGATCCGTGTGCCAGGAACTCACCAGGGAGGGCTCCGGCTGCACCCTCGGCCTCCTGGGAGAACTGGCTGGCCCCCCTCCTCTTCACAGGGGTGGTGCCCGGGCCACTGCGCCTCAGCTCCTCCTTCATGCTGTGGTACACGGCCACGATGTACGCTGCAGAAAGGCAGGCACATGCCGCGGGCCCTCAGAGGGGGACGTGCCCCAACTGGGGGCGTCCTGTGGCCGGTCAGGCCGACCACCAGGCAGAGGTGGCCAAACCGCTAGTGATGCCTTTATCTGCTGCCCTCAGAAGAGCCGAGAGTTAATCAGAGAAACGGCCGTGAGAGCAGCGCAGAGCAGGCCAGCTCCCGGCCCTCCTGCTGGAGGGTGGGAGGGAAAGGGCTCCCACCAGTGGAGGCTGACCTGCGTCAGCAAGCTCCTCCCCAACTCCTGCGCCCATGCGCTGGGACGTTTCAAGAGACAACCTGGAGGACACAGACTCAAAGAGCAGCAGACAGAACATACACATCGTGCCAAACCAACTCTGCCACCACAGACGGGAGGGCTGCCTGCTGACCGTCTCACCCGCGTGCTCATCACTCGGTGCTGTTTTGACGAGAGCCCTGAACTACAGGTGTGCGTAGTTCACATGCCCCACTGCCCATCCACCTCATCCTCAGCCCAGCCAAGGCACAGGACTTCCTGCAGCAGGGAGGGAGGCCTGAAGGCCAGCCAGTGGGCAGCTGGCTTGGACGTTCTGGGGTTTTCTTGGCCGCTGTGTGCACATGCATGAGTGTTCCGGGGAAACGCGTGCAGCCGCATTATTCAAAACAGATCTCGGGAGCAGGAAAGCCCCCTCCTGCCCCTGGAGCGGCTCCACGCAGACCTGGCTTTCCACCGGCTCCCTTCCTTCCACTCCACGTGGCCTGAGCCACCTTTATGGCCGACTGCGTGGCCCGTGCTCTGGCTCACCTGAAACGATCATGAGGAAGTAGCTCTGGCAGGAGGCGGCCTGCGGCAGAAACTGCAAAATGTTCCAGTTGTTCTCCAGGAGGTCCTCCACCTCAGACTCCTCCATGCCTTCCTCCTGCTCCTCCTCGTCTTCCTGCTCGTCCTCTGCTTCCTCTCCTTTCTGGGGCTCTTGCTAGAACAGAGACGACCCCTGTGTGCTTACCGCAGCACAGCAGGCAGTGATGAGACTTGGCAGTGCCAAGGTGTGGGAGAGAGGCCTCTTCCAGCCTGGGCCTCGGGATCCCTGCGCCCAGGTCAGGTCCTGCAGGGCTCCAGAACCAGTGCTCAGTGGAGCAGGCCTGGTCCAGGGCAACTGCTGCTCTCTCTGAGGATTTGCTACAAAATCACTCAACTCCTACCTCCTAAGAGGGAACAGTCAACCACAGCTTCCCAGCGCCCAGCTCCCTTCTCTGAGTCCAAGGATCTTCCTTAGCCGGGTGGGTGGCACAGGCCTGAGACCCCAGCACTCAGGAGGCTGAGGCCAGAGGACCACCTGCCTGAGCCTAAGAGCTAAAGACCAGTCTGCACAACACAGCGAGACCCCGACTCATAAAAAAGAACCTCTTCGGGCTGGGGCTGGGGCTCAGGGGCAGAGCGCTCGCCTCACACGTGCGCGGCCCGGGTTCGATCCTCAGCAACACGTAAACATAAATGCATTGCATTGTGCACAACTAAAGTAAGTGAATAAATATTAAAAAAGAACCTCTTCTTGGAATGGCACTGGACTCCACACAGGACCAGGTACAAAGCACGGTCCTGCCTTCCCACCACTGTGCATTGGCTTTTGTGTATGGACGCCAACAGACGTCCACTCCGACCTCCTGTTCCCTGCTCTCCTCCCACTCTATGAACCCTGGTAGGCTTTGCCCCAACCCTGCTGAAGTCTTCAGGGAGCCTGGTGTGCAGAGCAGCCTCACCCATCACCTCCTTCACGAGCCCCAACTCCTGGCATGTGCTCCCTGCTGCTGGCTCCTCTTGGTCTTCTGAGAGGAACCCCAGGGAGGACACAGGCCTCCGTTCTCTCAACCCAACTCCAGCTGCCCCCTGGGCACTCCAGCACCAGCTGAACCGTGTCTCAGCCTCACACGTGCCACTCGTCCCCCCAACACGACCCCTCCCCACACTGCTGCTGGCAGCCAGCTCTGCACACCTGGGCATCAACACATGCACCTGCTGCCTCTTGGCCCCACCCAGATCCCACCTTCCAGGCCCACCCAGTGCACCCCCTGCACTGACCCTAACCAGAGTCTGCCCTTGGTCCTCCCACCTCCAAGTGACCCAGCCCCACCAGGACTCTGGGTACATCTGCAACTACCATCCCCCACTCACCAGCCTCCTCTGTCTGCCCTCCTGCCGACAGCACGCGGACGGCGACTGTGTGCACCTTACAGAACCCCACCTGCACGTTGCTCCTCCAGGGCCGCCTCACAGCACACTCTGCGTTCCCTGGGTGCTCCCGACCCTTCCCATGCAGGCCCACGAGGGTGGATGCAGGGAGGCCCCGCATGCAGCACTCACACGGGGGCGGACACAGCCAGGGTCGCTTCCCAGTCACGCCCAGCTCTCACCTGTCCACAGTGAATTCTAGACGGCACTTTTCCTTTGATCCCACCATAATTAGATGGATCCATCCAGAGAAGGAATTCCCAGCATCGTGAGAAGGAAATGGTCAGGGAATGGAAGAGCTCTTTAGAATGGATGCTGTAGAGAACCAGGGAGAAGCCGCATGTGAAGCCAGAGGCGTCCCTCTCCTCCACCTCCTGTCTCTCCTTGGAGGTACCCACTCTCCCTTCTTTGGGGTGAAGTCAGAGGCGTCCCTCTCCTTCACCTCCTGTCTCTCCTTGGAGGTACCCACTCTCCCTTCTTTGGGGTGAAGCCAGAGGCGTCCCTCTCCTCCACCTCCTGTCTCTCCTTGGAGGTACCCACTCTCCCTTCTTTGGGGTGAAGCCAGAGGCGTCCCTCTCCTCCACCTCCTGTCTCTCCTTGGAGGTACCCACTCTCCCTTCCTTGGGGTGAAGTCAGAGGCGTCCCTCTCCTCCACCTCCTGTCTCTCCTTCGTGGTACCCACTCTCCCTTCTTTGGGGTGAAGTCAGAGGCATCCCTCTCCTCCACCTCCTGTCTCTCCTTGGAGGTACCCACTCTCCCTTCCTTGGGGTGAAGTCAGAGGCGTCCCTCTCCTCCACCTCCTGTCTCTCCTTCGTGGTACCCACTCTCCCTTCTTTGGGGTGATGCAGATCACCCTCAGACTTCCTAGGGAAGGCAGCCAGCAGGACTGAGACTGCCCTGGGAGGCGGCCCCTAAGCTGGGGCTGAGGGAGGCTGGCTGTGCTGCCTGCTGGGGGTCCCCCGGGGCCGGCCTGCCTGGTGCCTCATGGCTATGGGTGCCGGAAGTGCTGCGAGTTCCCTTCATGCCCAGCACCCTCAGTCAAGCTGACTAACCCATGGCTCTGTCCCAGATGGGGAGAAACAGTGGAGGAATCCTAAGTGACAACCCAGACCGCTGTTCCTTCAGGACTTTGGCACTTGTCCTGGCTGCTCTCAGCTCAAGGGGAGGACAGCAGCAGCTTCTCGATGTGGCCCAACCCAGCCACTTCAGCACTGGGCCTCCTGGCTGAGCCACAGCCCCCAATGTCAGCCAGCCTGGTGGGCACACAGCATGACACTGGCAGGCTGAAAGCTGGCCTTGGACCCTGGGCCATGTGGAAGGGCGCGCAGCAGGTCCGCAGAGCAGTGGTCATGTCTGTGCAGGCTGTGTGTGTGTGTCGCGGTAGGCGACCTCACCCTGCTTCCCAGGACCGGTACTGAAGATGACGAGACTTGAGGCGGAGTGACGGCCCTGTCCTGCACTGCTCCCGGATCCAGCTGGGCCCTGCGTCTACTCTAACCTCTCTGTGCTCAGGGAAGTGCATTCCTGGTTGAGGTGAACACACCCGGAAGTGTGAGCTCCCATTATAAACAGGAGGCTTGGGAGTGCGGCCCGGATGCAGGGCCACTGCTGCCCCAAGGCAGAGCTGCAGCAGCTGAAGGCCGACACGACCCGCCCCCAAGCCTCAGCATGTCCAGTGCCACACCGTGCCTGACAGGCTGTGAGGTGCCCTCTCGTCACTGTGCTGTGTGCCACAGCGGGCTGCAGCAGCAGAATGCCCCTCCACCCACCTGCTGGTGATGTAGTCCACGTAGGCGATGGCGTCCTCGACACGGCGCTTTCTGGTGCAAAGGATGATGCGGTTGAAGTTGGCGTAGACGACCGACGAGCCCAGGCGCTGGAACTCAGCGACAAGCCTGCGGGGCAAGTTCAGTCAACGGCAAGGAGGGCCCGGGCACTGAGCCCAGACACTGCCGGGAGGGGCCTGGGAGCCCAGCCCCAGGGGAAGGCCCCTAGCTGCACTGGAGCCCCCCAGGTCCCACTGTGCTGCCCAGACTGTCCTGAATCCCACGTGGATGGGACTGCAGGCACAGGCCACAGTACCTGGCAGCAGTCTCTGCATGGCAAGAAAATATGACAGAGGCAAAGGATACACACAAACCAACAACAACAAAAAAGAAAAAGAAAAACAGGAAAAAATTTGCAAGATTTTATCACAGAAAGATGGCTATTTAAAAACAATTTTTCTTTATAGTTGTAGATGGACAGCATGCCTTTATTTGTTTATTTTTATGCGGTGCTGAGGATCAAATCCAGTGCCTCACACATGCTAGGCAAGTGCTCCACCACTGAGCCAGAGCCCCAGCCCCAAGATGGCTGTTTTTCATATATAGAGAATTCATTTTCCCCCCCCGTGTACTGGGGATTAAACCCAGGGACTCTCTACCACTGAGCTATACCCTAGCCTTTTGTATTTTCTTTTGAGACAGGGTCTCACTAAGTTGCTGAGGTTGGCCTTGAACATGCCATCTTCCTGCCTCAGCCTCCTGAGTAGCTGGGATCACAGGTGTGTGCCACCATTCCCAGCTTCATTCCATTTTTAAAATATATATATATTTTAGTTTAACGTGGACACAATACCTTTGTTTTACTAATTTATTTACTTTATGTGGTGCTGAGGATCGAACCCAGTGCCTCAGGTGTGTAAGGCAAGCGCTCTACCACTAAGCCACAACCCCAGCCCCTCATTACATTTTTTAAAAAAATTTCTAAGATGTTGATGGACCTTTATTTTATTCATTTATGTATATGTGCTGCTAAGAATCGAACCCAGGGCCTCACACATGCTAGGCAAGTACTCTTACCACTGAGCCACAACTCCAGCCCCAACATTTCTTTTCTTTTCTTTTTTTTTTTTTTTAAATTTATTTGTTTTAGTTGTACACAATGCGTTTTATTTGTACGTGGTGCTGAGGATCGAACCCGGGTCGCCCACGCGCCAGGCGAGCGCTCTACCGCTGAGCCACAATCCTAGCCCCCAACATTTCTAATAAGAGAAAAGCCCAACAAAACTACAGGAAAATGAGTAAAGGACATGAAGAGAAAGTTCGGCTTCACTGATAACAGGCTGGTAAAGTAAGAGGACACTAAAACAGCACCCTCACTCCTCGATGCCGGCAGATCCCCAGCTGTGACAGCAGGGAGCAGGGTCACGGTGCCCTCAATCAGGAGCCTGCACAGAGGGCTCCTGGCAATACCTACCAACCAGACGTGATGCCCATCGAAGCTGCAACAGCAGGACCTCTACAGATGCTGCTGCCACTCACACACAAAGCCGTTTGTGACTCACTACTAGCAGCGTGAAGCTGGCCAACCTAAAGGTCCACTGGTGTGGAACCGCCACACTCAGGTACCTCCCGGGGCATTCAACACAGCAAGGCGGACACACAGTGCAGAATGGCTGCAGGGCATTGCCTGGCCTGGCCCCTGAGCCGCGTGTGGCCTGGCCCCTGAGCCGCGTGTGCCCTGGCCGGGTGAGCACTCACTGCAGGAAGAGCTTCTTCATCATGCTGTGCAGCGTCCGGTGCAGGGCGGGGTCGTGCAGCAGAGAGCTCGAGGACTGCAGCCAGCGGTAGAAGTGCACCACCTGGTTGTCGGCGTAGACGTTGTGGTACTGCATGATCTCCTTCACCCAGCCCACCACCATGCTCTTGAGGATCCTGGAAGGCAGGTGCAGGAGGGTGTGCTGCTGCCCCTCGGCAGCTCCAACCCTCACTGTCCAGGCCGCAGCCTGGGCCCCAGGCTCCCTCTGGCCCTCCCACTGCACAGCGTGACCTCCTCCACACACTAGGTGCTGCTGCCACCAGAGACGTGAGCACTGGTTCTCGCCTCTCGACACAGCACCGCCCCCTGCTGGAAACTTCCCTGGGGCTGTGACAGGCTGTTACAGTCAGAGCTTGCACACAGCACCTTCCCTGCCCACTGCCACAGTGATGGTCTCTGCCATCTGGGGCTGACCCATCTGCTGCTCACGCTGAACCACCTGTGTCCTTTGCAGCCAAGACACGGTTCCCAGCCCCCACTCCTCCCTACTGTGCCCCATCCCAGCGAATTCCCTCCTTCTGTGGGGAGGCCCCAGGGTAACAGCTGAGGCACACAATCTGGAATCAGTTTCCTCTTGAATGCAAACCCTTACACTCAGTTGCACCGGGAGCGGCCACAACTGTGGCCACCCTGACCTTGGTTTCCCTCTCCATGATGGGCAACTGCACCACTCCGCAAGCTGCTGGGGCCTGAGGGAGAGCATGAGTGCTGATGGCTCCCCTGGGCACACGCTGCATATCACCAGCACCACCGCTGACCACAGCCCCCAACAGCCAACACTGACCATGACAACTTAGCCTGCAGATTCTTTTTTTTTTTTTGTGGTGCTGGGAATTGAACCCAGGGCCTTGTGCATGTGAGGCAAGCACTCTACCAACTGAGCTGTATCCCCAGCCCAGCCTGGGGATTCTTACAGATGCCTTAGTCAGCTGAGAAGCAGCCATGTGAGAAGGGCTTTTTGGGCCAAATACCTTTGGCCGCAAGAGGTAGTGTGTGGACTTGTCATGGTAATCAGCCAGGACACATGCATGGGCCATGGGGACACTGACTGAAGTGGCCGCATGTGACTGGGAGAAGGGAAGCCCAAGGGGCACTGCCTCAGGCCTCTCCACTGTCCTGCAGGAGGTGGGCACAGAGCAAGGGGGCACCTGAAGGTGCTGGAGCAAAGGGCTGTCTCATCGTAGCTGGCTGGGGCGCTGGAGGCCTGATTGCCTGTGACCATGTCCTCCAGTGAGGCCTGCTGGATCACGTCAAAGCTGATGCCCATGCTGCCGGCCCCCTCCATGTCGTTCACGTGGTGGGACTGGAGGATGGTGTTGACCGCCAGGTTCTGGATGTCCAGCTCCACACACACTGCAGGGGAGACACTGCTCTCCATGCACTATCTCCCAGGCCCAGCCCCAGCCCCAACCCCAGCCAGGACAGTCAGCACTGCCCAGCATGGTCTGGCGTGGTATGCACCCCCTGACCAGCATCTGACCTCCCACAGAACTGCAGGGCCATCAGCTTCTGGCCTGGACTCTGGGGACACCCTCCGTGGCCTCAGCTCTTGGCAGGCAGCTAGGTGCCGAGTCTGGCTGCCGAGAGCATGTGGTCAGACGGCAGGACAGCCCGCCTCCCTGGCCCACTCACCTGTGGAGTAGCAGCCAGAACTGTTGATCTCCACGGTGGCGCGGTCGTCAAACTCCATGACCAGGCGGCTGTCGTCGGCCTCCTTCCCGCCCAGGTCGGGACGGGCTGTGGGGGACAGCCAGAGCAGGTGGTTGTGGCGCTGGAGGTGGCGGGCAAAGAAGAGGTCGGAGCCAAAGGTGGAGATGTCCTCTGGCAGATTCCCTACGGGAATGTGGAAGTACCTGTGCAGAGGCGCATGGTCAGCCCAGGCGGGGCTGGGCACCACTCGCCCACCACGGTGGCAGCCTGGCCCTGGCTGCTGGCCTCTGGGCTCACCTGCTCATCTCGAAGGCCTGTGACAGGTAGGTGTCCAGGTTGAGGTAGTGCCGGATCATGCGGCGGGCTCCGTGCCGCTGCCAGTCCAGGACTCCATAGCTGATCTTGTCAACCACGCGCACGGGTACCAGCGGGAACTCCTCCAGGACAGGAATCTCGCTGGCCAGCCTCTGCAGCTCCCAGGTGGACTGGACTGCAATGAGGGTGGGACCCCGGCGCTCCTCCTGTGTTGGGCAGAAGGAAGAAAGGGTCTGGTAGACAGAGCCTCAGAGTGGGGGTCTCCCACAGCAGAACCCAACCTCCCTCACCTTGTAGGCCAGCAGGAAGCGCTGGATGGCCCTGCAGATGGTCTTCAGGTCAGTTTCAGCGCGAACCTCAAAGGTGTGTCTGGGGGGTGGCAGGAGCTCGGGGCCCACCTTCTCCATCAGAAGGCTGTGCTCCGCTGAGTACAGGGCGCTGAGGCTGGGCATCTGGTTGCTGCGCACCTGGACGAGAGTGGCAGTCTGAGCCCTTCCTGCACGGTGGAGCAGGGCCTGCCGACCCACAGGGTCCAGGGACTCACCGTGTCTAACACAAACACAGACGCTCTGCGCTGCGCGGGGATGAAGAGCCCAAGCAGTGCCTTGTGGCCCTGCGTGTGGTGGTACAGGTAGATGTGGCGGATGCTGCCTGCACGAGGAAGTGCACTGTCACCGAGGTGTACGGGAGGCGGGGTGGGGGAGTGCGGGTGGGGTGGCAGGGCAGGAGGCATGGCCCGACCTGGTTCCAGGTAGCTGAACTGGGCCAGAGAACGCATCTCGAGGTGCTCCAGGGCGAAGGTCTCGGCTTCCCAGCCCGAGAGGTGCCGCACCAGCTGTCTGTTGACCACACACACGCAGCCCAGCTGCACCAGCGCCCGGAACAGCAACGGGACCTGGAGACCGGGCGGACGGGCCAGCGAGGGCTGATGGGGACTCTCGCACCCTCGGCTCACCCTGGGTCACCCACGGGCTCCTCTGACAGGCCTGCTGAGACCCACCTTCCGGGGCAGTCTATGGTCACTGCTGTCCCTGGTCCAGGCCCAGCTGGACCCTCACTGGGTTCAGCAGGGTGTGGCTGGGAGTTACCTGAGTCTCATAGACGCCCTCGATGTCCGGCGCCGACAGCTCGGTGTTGATCTCGTTGATGTGTTCTTGGTACATGTCCTCCGGCACTGAATACTCGTAGAGATTGTAGACCATGTTGGAACGAGGAAGAATGCGGTTCACCTGGGGACAACACAGCGGTGGTCTTGTCATGGCCTCCAAGGGGCATGTTGATGGAGTCCTAGGACTTCCAGTGCCTACAGTGGTCAGCCCACCTCTTCCAACTGTCACAACTACAAGGTCTGAACATAACTTAGAAAAGCAACCTCTGGCCTCTGAGAGTAGACAAGCACCCACAGCCTGGGGTATTGTAGCAAAGGGGACAGTAAGGCACCACATCCTTGAACACCCTCTCCTCCCCAAACCCAGCCACGTGAAGGGAGCAGTGGGAGCAGCCTGGGCTGGGAGGTCCAGAAACGTGCCCCTTTGGAGGGCGCTGGCTGTCTCTGCGTATGCTGGGAGCTGGGCGGAGGGTCTTCTCTGGGGAAGCTGTTGCAGCACCTGCACTTGCACCAGGTCAACTGCTCCCTGGGATGCTGGTCAGACAAGTCAACCAAGCCAAAGCTGCTGTGTCCCTCCATCTGCTGTCCACCTACAAAACCCCTGAGTGGAAGGGGCGGAGTAGAGGACACTGTGGAAAGGACAGGGGTTGCTCCTCCGGCTGGCCACCACTGGGCAGAGTGCCACCAGGGAGAGGAGGTGCTGTCACCAGGAGCTCTGTGCAGAGCAGTCCTGATCTCTTGTGAGCTTTCCCCAGGAAACTGAACGTCTCCCCTGGGTCTCCGGGGACTTTCCTTGGCCTGTCTGCAGCCCAGCCCACTGCCCTGTCACACCCAGGTAGGGATCAGACAAGTGTCAACACCAGTCTAGGGAGGGCCCCAGTTTATTGTCTCTGATCTCTCCTGGGCTCAATAGGAGGGTACAAGTAGCAAACACTGAGAGGAACCATGTTTTCCTGGCCAGAGAGCTGGGACGGAGCTGCCGTGTGGGGACCCCTGGAGAGCAGAAAGCTGACTTCACGCAGAGACCCGCGCCAAGCTCAGCCTGAGCCTTGCACGATCAGCAGACCCGGCAACTCAGGATAAGGCCGCCATGCTGAAGGCTTCCACAAAGAGGGTAAGACAGGATCTAGGGTCTGGAATTAACAGGGTGGCTGCCTCAACATTCTCTAAGGGTTCTTTTTTTTTTTTTTTTTTTTTTTTTGTGGTACCAGGGATTGAACTCAGAGGCACTCGACCACTGGGCCACATCCCTGGCCCTTTTTGTATTTTTTTATTTAGAGACAGGGTCTCACTGAGTTGCTAAGTGCCTCGCCATTGCTGAGGCTGGCTTTGAACTCGCGATCCTCCTGCCTCAGCCTCCCAAAGTGCTGGGATTACAGGCGTGCGCCACCGCGCCCGGCTCTCTAAGGGTTCTTTTAAACGCCCAAAGTCAGCTGGGTTTGGTGGTGCAGGCCTCTGATCTCAGGCACTCAGAGGCTGAGACAGGAAGATTCCAAGTGCCAGGCCAGCCTGGGCAACTCAGCATGACCCGGTGTCAAAATCAAACATGAAAAGGGCTGGGGTGTCACTCAGTGGCAGAGCACTGGGGTGGCCTTATTCTTAAGGCTCTGGGTTCCACCCTCAGTCCTGGAAAGCAGTGCCTGAAGCCTCAACAGCACGTGTAGGACATCCAACCAGGAGCACGTGGGAGACTCCCCAGGGAGGAGAGCCAGGAGGATCAGCCCGGGGACACCCAGACACTGCGGCCAGCAGTGCCTGTCCAGCAGTTGCAGCGCTTTCCCCAGGCACAGGCCAACAGCCTCACCTGGATGAACAGAGGGCTGAAGAGGGAAAAAGAACCGACTCGAAAACCAGCATCTGCACACAGCAATCTGCATGGGTTCGGCAGCAGCCAGAAGAGGGAGAAAGAGGTCCGTACCCGAGGACAAGTTGGCAGAAACCGTCACCTGAGAGCAGAGCCCTTCACCACGGATCAGTCACACTCTACCCTCTCTCCAGAGGCAGGAGGCTGCCTCACAAGAGCACGGAAGAAGAGGTGACAGGGAAGCAGAGGTCGTCCTCGGAAGACCATGAACAGCCCCTGGCTTCCCGGGGGAAATCCCTGTGGGGGCTCACTTAAGGGAGAGAAGGAACCTGCACAATCTGCTTCGAGGGTGCAGGAACGGCGCCACCAAGGGCCAGGGGCAGATCCCAGAGATGGGCAGAGAAGACAGCGCAAGGGAACGCAGGGCGACGGGCCGTTCTCCACCTCAACCCCCACACAACACTAGGAACCCACCACTGCTTGAGAACACTTCATCAAGCAGACTGCTCTATTGTATTTCAATTGTAAGAGAGCCTGGAAAAATAAATACCAATCTCTCATCCTTCCTTAGAACTGGAAAATGTTAAGCAGGAATGATGGAAAAGAACGTTCCAACCTCATCTGCATGTCCTCGACACTGTCGATAAACACTGCGTGTGGGTGAAGAACTGAAGCTCTCCAGAGCCCAGTGTGCCCTGATGACTCCACAGACACGGGCCCAGGGCCACCCCTGAGGCTTTACCTGGGGCAGTCCAGCTGTCCACTGCCAGGCAAGCATCAGAAGCTGGCCCTGAGCACGCAGCGAGGGCCATGACACCTTACAAATAGCAAGTCCTAGTACTGGTCTGGATAATTTGCAGGGCACAGTACTATTTATTGTGATTAAATCAAAATGGGGAAAAAAAAATCAAACTCCCCTTAAAATTAGCAAGGAAAACAGATCAATAAAAGTAAATAAATCCAGCTTGTCTAAAAAAGACAAGACCTGGGAGCCACTTGAAGAGATCGTGCTGGCTCAACACGGGTTGATGTGGGTCTCAAGGAGGCAATGACGTCCTCTCTGAGGAATACCTCTCGGATTCAAGGTTCCAGCAGGTCTACACATCTGCAGCAGAGGTGTGGCCTCAGGCCTGGCTGCACGGGGTGGAAGCATTCGGCCTGGGCAGTGGCGTGGGTGAGGCAGGCAGACTCTTGTCAAAACCAGCAAAACCATATGTTTAAGTTGCACTGAAGTGTAATCATACCTCACATACTTACTGTGTGGGGGAGATCTGGCTAACTGATCTTGCAATATCAAACAACACGTATTCCCAAGGCCACAGGAATACGTATATCTTTCTAGTACTGGGGCCTAAACACAGGGCGCTCTAGAGCTGGGCCATATCCCCGGACCTTTTTAAAGATTGTTTTGAGACAGGGTCTCACAAGGTTGCCCAGGCTGGCCTCAAGCTTCCGGTCCTACTGCCTCAGTCTCCTGAGTTGCTGGGCCCACAGACGACCACCACTGTGCCCAGCCACAGTAAGCCTTAAAAGGACACAAAGGAAAAATCCATTCACTTTTTTTCTTGGAAATTTAATATAATCCAAGAGAAGATAATATGCATTTATCTTGCTTTTTAAGAAAGAAATGGGTTCACGTCTGGTCTGGGACTGTGCCTCACTGCAGGGCACACGCACAGCATGATCAGGCCAGAGGCTCGAGTCCCAGCACCACCAAAGACCAAACCAAACCACAACCCCACATCTAACTGGTGCACACCAAGTTCCTCTCTGAACACAGAAGGGCAGGACTAGAAGCCTCCACCCTGGAGCCCAGATGGGACCAGGGTCCAGGCGAGGCTATCCAGTGGTTCTGGAAAAAGACTGAGGACAGATGTGTGTCTCTCTAGGTGAGTCGTGTCACAAAGGAAGCGAGGTTCTGCTAGCGAGGATTCTCCTACATGACCATGCTGTCTTCTCTGGAGGGCTGAGGGAATCCCTCTCGTACCATCTACCCCTGTGGTCCTGAGGACCCCTGCCCACTTTCTAGGTGCACATTTCACCAAATCTGCTGGATGGACCTGGCTTTGCCTTCTCCAGCCACGAACGTCCACAGCTCAACTGCTCACCTGGGAGCCACCTGTTATGTAGCTCACAGCACCAACCAAGAACTACAGACAGGACGACCTCAGAGAGCACACGGGGTCAAGTGGAGCTCCGCCCGAGACAGCAGCAGTAAGAGCTGACAAGGACATGCTACCCAGGCGACATTCCCAAAAGCACTCTAAGTGGAAGAGTCTCTGCAAAAAAAAGCCCATGTCCTGCAGGGCTCCATTTGCAGGGAATGTCCAGACAGGCAAACCTACACACAGGGCTAGGTGGAGAACCCTGAGCACAAGGGTACAGGCTGCCTTTTAGGATGATGAAAACTTAAAATTCGATGTGGCTCCAGTCACAGTGCTACGAATTCACTAAAGCTGCACAATAGTATATCCTTTAAAGATAGATCACACGGTGTGCAAATTTATACCCCCAAAAGCTACTAACAGCAGCAGTGCAGAAAGTCTGTACCCTTTCACAAGCCTACCAGCGCATACACCTCACAGCCAAGGACAGTGACAGCAGCACCTCCTGCACCTCAACCCCACTTTGGCCCAGGTTGTGTGCTCAGCACTCAGACATCGTTTCAAGTAATTCTTACCAAGTCCCAGTAAGGTACTTGGGAGATGGAGACAAGACCATACAGCTCCTAGGTCCTTGGGTCTCCAAAGCACACACTCCCAGTCATCCCTTTAGTACCCCCACCCCGTACCCCATGACAGTGACAGCAGCAGCGCCCTACCTTCCGACAGGAAAGCCCCTCCTCTGCTTTGGCCACTCGCTGGTTCACATAGAACACGCGGGGGATGCTCAGCTTGATAGAGTGCAAGTCACTGCCAATGATGGCCCACAGCCTGAACAGGCCAGCCTGGCTGGTCTGGCTGATCTGAAAGGAAATGACAACACATAGCACGTCACGGAACACATGGACACCTGTGAACAAGCCACTCCGAGGTAGCCTCCATCCCTGCTCCAGGCAAAGTTGCTCAGGACCCCTGTAACAGGCAGGGAAGTTGAAGGTCTGTCTTCTTCATTTGTACCCCAGGGGTGGCCTGGCATTCCCTGGACCCATGATTAGTGTTGCTGCTTCAGGGGCATCCTGCCTCCCTGATAAAAGCCCACGCCTGCCCGCCTGGTCAAGGCCCACACCTGGCACCACCTTGGGGGCACCTGCCCGCCTGGGTCAAGGCCCCCACCTGCACAATCTGCCAGGGAAGGTCTAGAATGCTACGTGCAGTTCTTCGCAAGAAGCTCCCCAGCCCTGTGGCAGGCCCGTCTCGGATGGCCCCATGCCTCGGCAGACCCTCTGCCGACTCCAGACGCTGCTTCTTCCTGCGGGCCAGGCGCTGTCGGGCCTGCAGCTGCCACTTCTTCTTGTGGAACCGGAGCCAGACCAGCCACTCTTCCTGGACAGATGGCAACACAACCAACAGGCACGTCGTGAGGCAGAAACACCCCCTCGACAGCCTTTTAAGCTCTGCAGCTTCCACGTGCTCTGGGATGACTAGGCACCGTCACACCCATCTTCCCCAGAGGTCAGGACCTGCCTCAGGGCCCCTGCACAGCCCTCCAGTCGCCCCAGCTTCTCACCTGAGTGGTGCCAAGTGTGGGAGGTTGCCCCAAGATCTCCCGCCAGGGCACCGTCAGCGTGAGTTCCTGAGACGACTCTTGGCTCTCCCAGAGGACTCGCTTCCTCTTAGTAGCCACAGGGACTGCTGGGTGGGGTGGCTTTGGGAGGCCAAAGTCCTCCATGTCGGGAGCACCTGACCTGGGGCTGTCTTCTGGGCCCTGCACCATCACGATCTGGAAAGACCCAACCTGGCTTAACACGCAGGAGCTAGAACCTGATATGTCACCTAAAACGGGATGGAGACTTATGGCCCGATTTAACTAAAAAAAAAAAATTTTTTTTTTTAAGTTGTACATACCTTTATTTTATTTATTTATTTTTATGTGGTGCTGAGGATCGAGCCCCAGTGCCTCACATGTGCTAGGCAAGTGCTCCACCACTGAGCCACACCCCAGCCCTGATTTAACCTTTAATAGTGAAGAGGGCAAAGAGAGCTCAGGGGCACTCGACCACTGGGCCACATCCCCAGCCTTTTTGTATTTTATTAGAGACAGGGTGTCACTGAGTTGCTAAGTGCCTCGCCATTGCTGAGGCTGGCTTTGAACTCAGGATCCTCCTGCCTCAGCCTCCCAAAGTGCTGGGATTACAGGTGTGCGCCATCACGCCCAGTTGGTTATCTATTTTTTTTAAAGCCTAGAATATTCAAACTTCAAAAAAAAAAATTTAGTTACAGACACAATATCGTTATTTATTCATTTTTTTTTTAAAGTGGTGCTGAGGATCCAACCCAGTGCCTCATATGTGTGAAGCAAGTGCTCTACCACTGAGCCCCAGCCCCAGTCCTGGTTATTTTCATCTTTACTCTTTACATGGATTTCAGGATTGATCTATCAGGTTGTAGCCCCAAAACTCTGTAAATGATTTTAGTAGAATCCCAGTGAATTTTATGGATTAATTTGGGGCAAACTGCTTCTAATATTGAGTCCTTCCACCCAAGAAGATGGTTCTTAGGTAACTTTTACATATTTTACAAAGTTGTATTTTTTCAATGAAAACCTTACATGTATTTGTTACCGAGGACTTATTCCTTAGCAGGTTATTTGCTATTGTTACAAACGGTACCTTTTGAAAAGTATTTCTAATGTTTCCAGTGTAAAAGCTATAGATTTTTTAAAAAAATATTTATTTATTTGTTTTAGTTGTACACAAGGCCTTTATTTTTACGTGGTGCTGAGGATCGAAACCGGGCCGCGCATGTGCTAGGCGAGCGCTCTACCACTGAGCTACAACCCCAGCCCAAGCTATAGATTTTTTTTTTAATATTTTTATTTATTTGGTTTTAGTTGTACACAATGTGTTTTATTTGTACGTGGTGCTGAGGATCGAACCCGGGTCACCCGCGTGCTAGGCGAGCGCTCTACCGCTGAGCCACAATCCAGCCCCGCTATAGATTTTTATGTTATCTTGTATCTGTGTTGCTCAACCGTGTTATTTTTCTTCTATTAAATGTAAAAAACAACATCTAGGCTTCCTTACAGTTTGTGTTAACAGATAATATTATCTGCAAACAATGAGTTTGTTTCCTCTTTTTTTTTTTGGCACTGGGGATTGAACCCCAGGGTTCTCTATCACTGAGCTACATGCCCAGCCTTCCTTATTTTGAGACGGGGTCTTAAGTTGCTCAGGCTGGCCTCAAACTTGTGCTCCTCCTGCCTCAGCCTCCTGAGTGGCTGCTGTTGTAGGTGTGTGCCGCCACACCCACCTTTCCTCTCAATACCTGAAGTCTAACTCTTCTTGTTTAATTATGTCAGTGAAGACCTCCAAACAGTTCTGAAAAGCAGCACGCTGACAGCAGGCCTCTCTTGTCCTTTCCTCAAGCTTCCAGGGTTTTACCACGAAGCAGAGGTCTGCAGCCAGGGCCACAGTGTGCTCGACCAGTGAGAAACACCTCATCTAACCCGATCTTGACTGCTGGAAGCTTTATCCTGAACCATCATTAAAGTCTATCAAATGTTTTTTTTCTGCATCTCTTTGAGATGATCCTGTGAGTCTTCTCTCTTAATGATGAATTAAATGAACTTCTCCCAAGAATGACTCAATTAGCAGATTACTACAGTAGTACACTTGCCCCTCCTATCATGAAACCTACTTGGTCAAACCTTCTTGTTCTTATGCTACACTGTTTACTTTTGCTAATATTCTTGTATCTGTTGTTAAATATGACTGAAAATGGCCTAAGGCTTCCTATCTCATGTTGTCGTCAGTTCCGTCACCAGCTAATAAGCACTACCAATGGTCACCGAGCACAGAGCGCTGGGTAAATTCCTCAAGACCTGCTAATGTTCTTGGGCTTAGACATCATTTTGTCTGCATTAATATAATGATGTTGGCTTTCTTTGGTAAACATTTACCTGGTGCACTTACTTCTTCTGTACCCTCATTTCTTAGGAAAAGCTCTTACAAATGAGACACGTGAAGTCATTAGAATCCAGTCCACCTGAGAATCTGTCTGTTGTTTTTGAATCAGATGAGGCACTCTATTGCTATAGTTCATAGTTCACTTTGATCTTTCAGTGCTTGAAGATATTTCTTCACTGTTGTGGATTCAGCTGACCCTTTCACTGTGCTGTCTCCACTGTTACCAAGTGTATCCGTAGGAAGAGTGTCATATGTACTAGGAAAACTGAAGCTACACAATGCAGCGATCTGCTCACGTTCCCAGGTCTCATTCATATACCTCAATGTTCAGTGTGAGATAGCTCTTTACCCTTACCTGATGACTCACAATCAATTTCCTGTTACACAGAGTTGACACTGGAGGGCATTGAAGAATAAAGTGCCCAGGTGTCCATTTTTAGGGGGGAAAAAAGTACCTTAGGGGGGGGTACCAAGTATCACAGATGGTAGCTCCAGGACCTGGGCACCCTGTGTCTCCTGGCTGGGTTTGTTACCTGTCTCTTTCCCTCAAGGACAAACAGCTCACTGATCTTCTTCTGCTTGTAGATGTCACTCTTCTCCAGTAGCTTCTTGTGCAGCCAGTCTGGGTGTCTGACGCGGGGCACTGGGTTCTTCACCTGCACAAGGATATCGATCAGGGATTGATGTGTCTGCTCCCTGGGTTCCCAGCCAGCCTGGCTGGGTCCACTGGCTTTCGCCTCACCTGCTGCAGAGCTGCAGGGATGGTGATGATCTTCTGGATGGCACTCCCCAGGCGCTCGATGTAGTAGTCCCAGTCCAGAATCTGCAAGAGCAGGCAGCAGCGAGAAACAGCAATGGGGCAGCTCTGTGTTCAGTCTCAACCCACGCAGAGCACTGTGCTAAATGCTCTGCGTCCTACTTAATCCCCTAGAAACTCCATGGTGCCAGGTGCCCCCTTCAGAGGAGGGAACTTGGTAGAGAGCTGAAGGAGCTCACAAGCCCATAGGAGGCTGAGCCAGTATACTTAGCTTTATTCTATCCAAAAGAACAGCTGGAGGGCTTCCCAGCATTTAGCTTTTCCAGTTGAGCCCTAAAATACTCTATTTCCTCACCTCTTTGACACAAGAAAGGAGGCAGTCAGGAATAAAGACTCCAGACAAGACGGAAGATCCAAGGCAGGCATCTTCTGCTCTGTTCTCACTAGCTGTCCTCTAAAATTTTTAAGAGTAAAAAAAACTGGTACTCACTGTCCGAATATCGAAGTCCTGAAGGGATGAGCTCTTAAGCCATTTCCGGAGAAAGTGCTTCCTCACTGTGGGCTCTGCTTGGAAAATGGCAAGTGGGACGGCCCTGGGTGAGGGAGAAAGGAAAGAGACTCACATCAGACTCGCCCAGACCCCACTGTGACTCTGACCAGATGTACACGGAAGAAAGCCTTTACAAAAGCTTATAACTGGGCTGGGGTTTTAGCTCAATAGTAGAGCGCTTGCCTCGCAGGCATGAGGCCCTGGGTTTGTCCTCAGCACCACATAAAAACAAACAAACAAACAAACAAACAAAAAGATATTGTGTCCATCTACAACTAAAAAATATATATTAAAAAAAAGCTAGCCGGGCACGGTGGCGCACGCCTGTAATCCCAGCACTTTGGGAGGCTGAGGCAGGAGGATCGCGAGTTCAAAGCCAGACTCAGCAATGGCGAGGCACTTAGCAACTCAGTGAGACCCTGTCTCTAATAAAATACAAAAAAGGGCTGGGGATGTGACCCAGTGGACAAGTGCCCCTGAGTTCAATCCCTGGTACCACAAAAAAAAAAAAAGCTTATAACCTACATTTTAAAGAATGTTATGCTGTACAAACTATATCTCATGTATGTTGATAATGTTCAATAACCACATGATGTTCCATTGTATTAAAAGACAGGCTTAGTGTGCACTCCCCACCACTGGCTGTTCTCAAGACTTCCCACGGAGCCACCCCAGCTCTTGAGGTCCTGGTAGAAACTTGATGAGGAGCACACCAGGGATGAGCCCTAGATTCTGTGCGCCACCCCAGGCAGTCACAGCATCCTCCTATTTCCTTTGGGTCGTCCTCATGTGGCTCCAGCCTCTGTGCATGCTGAAGCTTCCCTGGTGGGAGTGGGATCTTCTGCAACTGCCCTTGAAGGGGTTCCAGGAGCCGGAGGACACAGGGAACTGAGAGACAGCGAAGGGAGCTCCTCAGACCCTGTGTGGCTCATCATGGGACCACTCCCACCAGGCAGTCATCTTGGGATGCCTGACCCAGACCTAGCCCTGAATTGGAACTTGATCTGGTGACAGGACAGTTGCATAGGACCCTCCAAGACACCCCTCTAAGCCCCCAACAGAAAGGAGCTGACTCCCCAAACTCAGCTTCTCCAGGCTCACACCGCCCTCTGAGTCTCACCAGGACCCCAGCAGGCCTTCCTTCTTTCAGCACCAACCAGCACGTGTTCTTCCTGAGGAAGCTCCACCACCAGCGCCGCTTTGCAAAGCCAGTCCCTCTCTGGAAGGTGCCCTTACCTCTCGGTGACAGGAGAGCCCTCAGGCTTGCGGGAGATGATGTAGCGGCAGCTCAGCCCCGCATCCTTGACCATCTGGTCTCCCAGGAACTCGGCCAGGCGCTTTGCCGTGCTGATGGACGTGGACTTCTGCTCCCCGTAATCTTCCAGCTTCCGAGACATCGAGCGGTTCTCAGAGATCAACTCGAACAGCTCAGAATCAGGCATGTTAGCTGCCTAGAGAAAAGGCAACAGGGGAAGCCCCAGTACAGATGTGAGGATCAGGCCTGAGCTCAGCAGGGCTTGGATCCCACGGGACAGGAGTGTCTCCAACCAAGGAGCTAATAGCAGGCTCTGTATTTTTGCTCACTTTACTACCTTACCAAAAGAGCACAAAACTTGAGTTTTTATTTTATTAAGTCACATGAGAAATGTGTATTGGTCAGAAGCATCAAGGCTGCAGAGCAGAGGAGTTGCTAGGCACAGGAAGGGAAGAGCTGGAGGAAGGAGAGCTGCTGGGACCAGCAGAGGGACTCTGCATTCTGGCCCAACCAGGCATCCTCCAAGGTGCCAGTGCAGGCCCATCTTTCTTTTCTTTTCTTTTTTTTTTTTGGGGGGGGGGGGGGGGACCGGAGATTGAACTCAGGGGCACTCGACCACTGGGCCACATCCCCAACCCTTTTCTGTATTTTATTAGAGACAGGGTGTCACTGAGTTGCTAAGTGCCTCGCCATTGCTGAGGCTGGCTTTGAACTCTCAATCCTCCTGCCTCAGCCTCCCAAGTGCTGGGATTACAGGCGTGTGCCACCACACCTGGCCCCATCTTCCTTTTGTGTATATATGTGGTACTGGGGATTGAACCCAGGGCCACATGTGTGCTGGGCAAGTGTTCCACCACTGAGCCACATCCCCACCCCTTTGTATACTGAGACAGGGCCTAACTTGCTGAGGCTGGCCTTGAACTTATGAACCTCCTGCCTTAGCCTCCTAAGCAGAAGGAATTACAGGTCTGTGCCACCATGCCTGGCTGATGCAGCTGTTTCTTAGCATACTTGTTCCCCAACTGCCACCTGTAATATCTGCTTAGCTCATGAAAGCCAGAAAAAATATTCCAGAACATTTCAACATTTCTTTCACCCAGAAAGCCTAGTGCTGAAAACAAAGCAAAGGAGGAAGAAAGGCAGAGCCACACACACACACAGCAGCAGTGGTGGCAGCAGAGCTCTGGAACCAGCTGAGTGCAGCAGTGACCACCTTAGGAAGGCGGGTGCCAGCTGCTGGGTGGCATATGGTCTGTACATACAGGGTACACGCAGCACAGGGGCAGCCCAACATTCTGAGGAATATCTATCACCTGATTTATTTTGTATTTCTTTTACTGCAATACAGGGAATAAGTAATAAAAGTTATAGTCAGGTGTAGTGGTGCATATCTGCAATCTTAGAGACTTGGGAGGCTGAGGCAGGAGGTTTGTAAGTTTGAGGCCAGTCTTGGCAACTTAGCAAGACCCTGTCTCAAAATGAACAATAAGAGGGACTGGGGGTGTATGTAGCTCAGCAGTAAAGCACCCCTGGGTTCAATCCCCAGTACAAAAAAAAGACAAGACAAAACAAAACTGGAGTTTACGTGTGCTTGTGTAGGACCTACAGAGACTTTAAAAATCACAGAAGTCAATGTGATCACTGGTAAATTTTCCTCCTATGATCCCTTTTTTGATCATGTCAACTTAAAAATGCTTCCTTCAGAGTTGCTGCTGGACAGAGAAGCCAAGGGGGAATTCTGGGACATTGGTGCTAAAGGTGAGCCATGTCCACCTGCTCTCTAGGAGCCTAGGCACAGGGTCCCTTTCCTGCAGGATAGGCTTGGTCCACTGACCCAGTGGGGGGAGGCGTCCCTGACCTTGCTGTATAGCACGTCCAGCCAGTAGTCGGCCACCTTGGCGACAGAGCCATACACTTCCTCCAGGGTGCTGCCCTTGAGGAAGGCCTCAAACACCGAGGACTGGAAGATCTTGATCAGCTGCAGCTCCCCACGGCGTTTGACCTCGAAGCCCTTCAGCTCAGCCAGGGAACCGTCTTCGTTGAATACAGCATATCTGAAAACAGGAGGCCCCACAGCCAAACCTCGCTGGGGCACTGGCTGCTTCTGTCCTGCCTCCGCCATCCTCAGCCCGCTCTCACCCCCCATCACTGTCAGGCAACAAACGGTCTCCACCCAGAGGGTTCTCAACTCTGGAACGACTCAAGGGAGTGCCCCACAGAACCAGAGGACGGCAGTGAGGAGCGCTGCCACACTGGGGTCCGGCTTCTCTCACGTCAGGCCAGGAGACAAGCCAGCCCTCACCCAGGCCTGTGCGCCCTTGCTCTAGGCCCAACCCACTGCAGCGCATCTCCTCCAGGGCTCCGAGGCTGCGAGAGCCCTACCTCTTTTTCAGTTTCTTCCCCTCTTCCTTGGAGGCTGGAAGGATCATGGCGAGGTAGGGACCATCAACTTCAAAAAAGATGCTGTTCTCTGAGCGGGTGACGTAGGTGAGCGAGGAGGGCTCTGCCAACTCCTGGTACTGGTCATTGGTAAAGCCTTCCTGAGAAACAAGTGAGAAGGGGCAACTTCATTCACAAAGGCCCAGACCTGGAGGCCACCTGCTGTCCCTCAAGGCGTGGACAGGTCAGCAAACTGAGGCCCTTCCATACAGCGGTCACAACCTGGCAGTGGAAAGGAAGGGTGCCCTGAGACACACAACAGCCTGCTGATTCTCCAGTGCACTCTGCCCAGTCCAGGTTCCCGGCTGTGATCCCACCTACGACCTCCAGGAAAACCTGGTGCTCCGGGTTTCAGGTGGGCGGGGGCTCGCCGGAAGACTGACTCTAGGGAGAACACAGCCCGAGCGTGGATGTGCTTGTACTAGGAACAAGTGCTCCGGAAACGAAAGCCAAAAGCCACAAAGAGCGCATGCCCAAGAGCACATGGCAGAGGTGAGGGAGCCCCAGGCCAATGTGGGTACCTGAGAACCAACCTGCATGGGTCAGACCGCACCGTAACCCACGTGGCAATGCCCACACACCCTGCTGGTGCAGATGAATAGGCCAACAGATAAACAAGGGAATAAACGGGAGAAGGCTGACAACTTCTACAGAATTTCAATTACTATAAGTGGAAGAAATGGGGAAAGCCCACCATAGGAAACCCTCATGGAGGCAGGGGAGACCCACCCACAGGTGTCCAGGTCAGCGTGCTGGAGTTTAAGGAGCAACAGGGTACTGGCAGTCTCCAACCCTCTGTTCCATAACCCTCCTTAACCACTCTGGTGGCTCCAGCTTTACCCAGGTTCTGTGCTCCTCCAGGAAGGGGGCCTGACCCTCTCTCCATGTGTAGCAGAGACAAGGACCCTCACAATGGAGAGGTCTGGCAGGTGCAGACAGTACCTATACCTGGTGACCCACCCAATGTCCCTAAAATATTGATACAACACACCCAGGACTCAACAGTGGGGTGTTAGTCCCGTGGTGGTCCTCAGAAAGCCCTAATGGCCCCTGTGAAGCAGACAATGCCAGCCATCTCCATGGAGTACCAGCGTGCCCTGGGAAGACAGTTGGCTGTGGGACTCCCACCCCAGGGACTAGAGGAGGGAAGGGAGGACTCCCAGAGGGACAATGGCAGCCCCAGATCAAGCTCAGGCAACAAAACGGCTGGCTAGGAGACCAAGGCATGGTCCCAGGCTGGAGGGGATGCAGTGCAGGCTCGGGACAGAGGAAGGACAGCAGCAGGAGAAGCAGGAGACCCCAGTGAAGTCTGGCTCAGTCACAGGGTGCACCAATAGGTGTTCCTTCATCTTGACGACTGTGCTGTGGCTCACATAGATGTTAGTGCAGGGAAAGCAGGCTAAAGGGTACATGGAATTCTCTGTACTACTCTTGTGGTTTTCTGTTAAGTTTAAAATTATAAAAAATAAAAAAAATTAAAAAATAAAAAAGCTAAAATAGAGTGGGTGCTGCAGGAGAAAGAAATCACTTGGTGACTTTTGCAGACTGGCCACAGACAGGCCACAGAAGACTCGAGAAGATGAGGAAGTGTGTTTGCATCAGGAGGAAGAGCAGGTGAGCTGACAAGCTTGCAAAGAGCAGGGAAATCGCCTTCCAGAGGGCTGCCCGTGTTTGTGCTGGGGCCAGGCCAGCAGTCAGGATGAGATGTGCTCCTGCTGCGACCCAGACTCACCTTGACCATGATGTTCAACATGGCCCCAGGGTAGGAGATGGTCACCTTGGGTTTCTTTGCATTGGTCGTCTTGATGACAAAATTTTCTGGGAAGCTATTGGGCAGGACGCACCATATCCCATCTGTATCCAGTTCCAAGGGCCTCCTTTTGGGACAGAGGAGTAAGGCCTCACGGATGCGAGGTGGTGGCCCCACATACTTGGGAACTAAGTGTCAAACGCGTGAACACCTGACAGCAAGCCCAACCATCTTCCCAGCGAGAGATCTTCTAGTTATCAATCTTTCCCAGGCCCCGGCCCTGCTGTGAGCCCTGGCCGAGGACTGAAGCCCACTCACCCGATCTGTTCGATCAGTTCCCGGGCTTGGGTGATGATGTTGGCCCCTGTGAAGCAGACGATGCCAGCCATCTCCATGGAGTACCAGCGTGCCCTGGGGAAGACAGTTGGCCTGCAGTGGGTGGGGCTGTGAAACTCCCGCCCCAGGGACTAGAGGAGGGAAGGGAGGACCCCCAGAGGGACGATGGCAGCAGCCATACAAGCTTGAAACAGGAAAAAACCAAGGTAGGATTTGGCTCTGCTTCAAGGACACTTCCGTCCCTACTTCAGGGAGCCAAATGTGGCTCAGCAAAGGTCTGGAAGGGTGCAGCATGCAGCCTTGGCACCAGTTCAGCGTGGCAGGACACAGTCCCACCCTGCACCCAGCTAATGCCCTCCATACTCCCCCTCCACCTCCAGCCTCTAAGAGGACTCCAGGCGCTTGCTTCGGAGATGCCCTCAGCCTGGAGCCAGCCCACCACACAGCCTGCTTGGGCCAGTCCTCCACCTCCTGCCTCAGCTCTCAACTCCCTCTGCCCCAGTGGCACTAAACCAAAAGAAACCTAAGTAAATATATCCTTCCCTCAAAATTGATGACAAGGGCCAGCCCCCACCTTTCTCCAGAGTTGCCAGTTGCCAGTCCTCTCCTCTGCCACACTCCTGATCGAGAGGCCTGGTCTTGCTTGCTGGCCCTGAGGCTCTGACCAGCCCTGTCTAAGGAACACAGCTCAGGCCTCGCTGCCCACCACCACCTGAACCTGCTTTCTATTCCACCTGGAAACAGCGTACACTGTGGCTTTAAGATCCTGGCCCCTTAGCCAGCTCAATGGCCCTTGTTTGTCCATGCCTCTGCTCACCCTTCAATGCATCAGGTGCTGTGTGGCAAACACCCAGACCCTTTCCATACTCCCAGGCGATGACACCAAGTGGCACAGTATGCTGAAATCAATGAGGTGCCCTTGCAGTCCACGGTGCTCAGACCAGAGGTCCAGCAGCATACACCTCCTCCAGCCAGCACGACCCAACCCTCCATGGCCTCCCAGTCCCACCCTGAGCCCACATCTCCAGAAAACGACAAGCTGCTCCATCCAGCCCAACTGGCAGGCGTCCATGCTCTCCTGACACCAGGCCACTCCACCCATCCGCGTGTCCCCTGAGCACCCGATGCAGCCCATACCCCTTGCGCATGACGTAGCCATAGAAGGAGTTGAGGATGCACTTGTGGGCCAGCTGCAGCGAGTCGTACAGGACCTCCATGTTTCTGCAGCGCTTCACCTCAGCTGCGTCGCCTGCTTCCACAGCTGCAGAGAGCTTCTTTTTCCACACCTGCAACACATGAGCCGCGAGTGCCGCCTGGTTGTCCCATCTCACAGTCCACAAGGTCAACAGCCCAGAATTTTAATATTCTGAAAAATTTCAAATCTACAGAAAACTGGAGGCAACAGTATGACGAAGACCAGTCTCCAGACTGGCCACAACGCCTTCCTTCTGTCCCACGCCCCAAGAGTGTCTCAGCAGACCAACTAGAAAATTGCCGAGGTTACAATCATTCTCCTTCACCACGACACTTGCGCCGTGACCGAGACATCTAACAAGTGGGCACTCCCATAGTCCACATCAACCTCACCCAGCTATCTCCAGCACATCCCCACCAGTTGGCAGACATTCCAAGCACCGGGGAACACATCATATTCTCCCCCGTGGGACCAGACTTGAGGCAAACACCCATTATAACAACGATGCACCCGCACACCTTAGACCTGGGTCACTGCAACCCCTGGACAGAACCACACGAAAAGGAGCTGATGACCACTGATGGCTCCCTGGGGCTCCCAGGCCAAGTCTTGCTGCCCCACTGACCCCTGCTCAGCGTGTTTGACAAGCAAGTTACAGGGTACAATCATAGAAACAGGGACCTGTGCCAGGTAGACAGAGGGCACAACATTTACAGCCACCCCCCGTGACAGTCTTGGGGACCCTGACTGCTCGTCAGATATGGCAAGCTTTGGCAGATGGGTGCTGCAAAGCCGAGCAAAGACCAAATGTTCCCAATGATGTCTGGTGGTGAGAGAAAACCAAGTGCATTTATCAAAACCACACAACTGAACTGGGCGCGGTGGCACACACCTGTCATCCCAGCACTTGGGAGGCTGAGGCAGGAGGATCGTGAGTTCAAACCAGCCTCAGCAATGGCGAGGCACTTAGCAACTCAGTGAGACCCTGTCTCTAATAAAATACAAAGAAGGGCTGGGGATGTGGCCCAGTGGTTGAGTGCCCCTGAGTTCAATCCTCAGTACCAAAAAAAAAAAAGGGGCTGGGATGTGGCCCAGTGGTCAAGTGCCCTTGAGTAGTTCAATCCCCGGCACCAAAAAAACAAAATGAAACAAAACACCACACAACTGTACTGAAGAGGGTGAACACAGACACTCTGCCAGAGGTGCTGTGGAGGACTCAGGTGACAGCAGGGCCAGCTCACTCTCACCGACACCCGCTGGCCCTCCTACCATGCTGTGCTACAGCCCAACACACAGAACCCTCCTAATCTCAGCAGATCCCCGCTCTCCCTTCGAGATGTTCTAGGAACTTAATAAAATCTTAGGGAATTGAGACTCCACAGGGTTTACATGAGGCCAAAAGCCTTTGGATCACACATTCTGGGCCAGGGGTATAAGACCCTGGCAAGGTCCTTGGAGCCAGGTGAGGGGCCTGGGCCAGTGGGATAGGAGGATGCTCATGCAGGCAGGGCATGCCGTTTGCCCCTCCTGCCGGGAGTCCAGGAGGTGGAGCTGCTGTGGTAGAAGGAGAGGGCTGAGCTGGGAGGTCAAGGCTCAGTGGAGTCTTGGTTAGCCCTGCTGTGGGGTACCTGAGGCCTGGGCCTGTCTGGCTGGCTTTGGTGCCCTCTGACTAGAAGCCAGGTGTGCCTGCTTCTAGTTAGCGTAAAGGAAACAGCTCAGGGGATTTTGGTAAAAGCCATTGATAAAGAAATGTAGAGAAGGGCTGGGGTTGTGGCTCAGAGGTAGAGCACTCGCCCAGCATGTGTGAGGTACCACATGAAAATAAAATAAAGATACGAGTCCACTTATAACTAGAAAATAAGAATTAAAAAAAAAAAAATGCAAAGAGGCCCATAAACATTTCAGCACATTCTCCACCAAATGTGAGGAAAACATTAAGATATTTACAAGTGCCTCCTACATGCCAGGAATCCCACTAGATTCTGAAGAAGCCAGGTAAAGTCACTTCACTTTCAGGGCCTATCTGATGAGGGAGGGAAAACAGATGAACGAGTAACAGTACTTGCTTCACTAAAATAAAGTGAGGGGGCAGGGCAGTTCCTTAAAAAGTTAAGCACAGAATTACCATAAGCTCTAGCAATTCTACTTCCAGGTATCTATCCAAAAGAATTTAAAGCAGGCGGGGTGCGGTGGTGCAAGCCTGTAATCCCAGCACTTGGGAGGCTAAGGCAGGAGGATCGCGAGTTCAAAGCCAGCCCTAGCAATGGTGAGGCACTTAGCAACTCCGTGAGACCCTGTCTCTAATAAAATACAAAAAAGGGCTGGGGGTGTGACCCAGTGGTTGAGCGCCCCTGAGTTCAATCCCCAGTACCAAAAAAAAAAAAAAAAAAAAAAAAGAATTTAAAGCAGGAGTCAAAGAGATATTTGTATGCCCACGTCCACAGGATGATGCATGACAGCAACAGGTGGAGCAACCCAATGGTCCACCAATAGACAAAGTGATGACAAAACATGCCAAGTGCTGTTTACAATGGAACTCGAAGGACTGGGAGGGAGAGAGCTGCCCTGTGCTAAGTCAAAGAGCAGCTGAACACACCGCAGGATCCCCCTGCGTGAGGCACCGAGGTCGCGTTCAGTCACGCAGTGGCCAACAGGGCTGGGTCAAATGGACAGAGTCCAGTCTTGGAAGAGGCAAGAGCCCTGCAGGAGCAGGGGCCGACACAGCGTGCACACCACCGTGCAGCGCCCTGAGCCAGTGCTGACGCGGGACACTCGGCGAGGGCCTTCCAGGCCTAGCAGCGAGGGAAGGCCTCCGGCAGAAATCACTCCACGTGGTGGGACATGAGACCGCTGCCTCGCCTTGTAGTAGAGGCACTGCCACGCACCGTCCTTGTTCTCATAGGATGAGGCCAGTAAAGACAGTCCCTAGTTCCCTACCAGAGGTCAGCCAAGCAAAGGGCCACGTGGCTGCTCCACTCACCTCCCACCACAGTGGGAGAGCAGCCTGACACCTGCAGACCAACTGGTACCAGCGAGACTCTCAGAAGAGCTGGCCCAGCCAGAGTCTGCAGGCTGCTGCTAAGTTCTAAACAAGGAGCAGAGGAATGATTGTTCAGGATCCTTCTGGGGCCCTGGGCCAGGGTGAATGAGAGCTGCTGCTCTTCACACACAGACACTGTGCATGTTGTGCAGATGCGCCTGCCAGCTCAGGGGACCCACATGCGCACCTGCCTGCTGAGGACCATGAGTGTCCACACAGGCCTGAGCAAAGGCCCCGGAAGCCAAGCCTGGCCGTGTCCTCAGCAATGCCCACCTTGTGCAGCCCTTTGAACTCGTAGCGCCTGTCCCGGAAGGCGCGCACCGTGTCCACGTAGAAGGAGTTCTCCCGCTGGCAGATGGTGGTGAGGCGCTCTTCCACCTTGGTGACATGGAGCTTCCTGTAGGCTTTCCGGCAGTAATCTAAGCACAGCCGAGAGAGGTGGGAGCAGGCATGTGAGACTTCCAGACACAAAAAAGTGAGTTGGGACACAGGGATGCCCCCCGTTTTCTAAATTAACATGAAGGAACAGAAAACCCACTGGTTTGTGAGCCACTGGCTCATCACAGCAAAAAAGAACAGGCTCTGGGTACAAAGAAACCAAGACCACAGAAAAAAAAAACACCACATACAGTGACCTGAGAGCTCTGCTGCCCACAGGCTGCCACACGCCAGCCAGAGGAGAGCTAGTCTGCAAAACTGTGGCCTCTGGGGTGCTCACCAGCCAGCCTCCGCTTCTCGTATTTGGCCTGCTCCTCCCGGGACAGCTCATGAAAGGCCCGCACGGGCCCCTCGGGGAACAAGGGGGGGAACTTCTCTGATTCTAGCTGGTGCTGGATCCGATGGTATTCACTGCGACTGGCTGGCACTGGGAAGGAGAAGACAAGACCAGAGTGTGGGCCTGGCTCACCCCACCCTGCCAAGCAACCTCCAGGGCCCACACTCACTGAACTCGCCCCTCCACTGCCAGGCCATCTTCCTCTGGCAGTTTGCGCCAGGCTTGTTGAAGTCACATGCAGCACAGGTGGCCTCGTCTACCATGGCAGAGGGCTGCAGGAGAGCAGGAAAAGAGAAGGAGGGAGACAGAAAGCATTAAGGTCTGCAGAGATAGCTCTGGTTCTAATGGGGAAGCAAGGGCTCACCTGCAGGCGGTTTGTCAGGATGATGTTGGGGTACATGGCCCCCACATCCAGGTGGTAGATAAGGGGACATTCGATTCGGTTGGGAACATCTTTCAGGGAGACGAGCTTGCTCTTTATCTGATCACACACCTGCAGAGAAAGGCAAATGAAGGGATGCCAGCGTCCAAGGTGAAAACTGGGCAAAACAGAGTGACCACGACAGACACCACTTGGGGCCCAGGTGCTTGAGCACTGACAGAAGGGCAGAGCCAGACAGAACACCCCACTCCTGGACAGTAACCTCTTGGAAGTTGGTGGCCTGCTCCACAGGCACCTTCTCCTCCTCCTCAAGGGCATGGCGCATGGTCTTTTCTACCCGCTGCAGCAGGAAGTCAAAGGCAGCAGGATTCTAGAGCAAGTGATATGAGAGGACCTGGGTCACAGGGACAATGCACCTCACCCCATGCACAGGTGTGAGGTGCAGCCACACGCACAGAGCCCCGCTGTGCACCATGCATGTGGCAGGAAGTGCAGCAAGCAGCAGGAAGTGACTGTGAGAGGCCTGCCCTGGCAGAGGGCTGGGCCAGAGGAACCACTGGCAAAAGGGCCTACTGGGGCGAGCAGGGAGAAGGGACTCCACGTTAGCTGTGGCTTCCCAGAGTCTGACACCCACACAGGAGGCGCACCATCTTAAAGCGGCAGGGGATGTCACTACGGAAGACGCCTGACTCGAGTGCTTCCACGTGGCCCCCCACATAGGTCTCAGCGTCCAGCACGTGGCCGTCGGCCGTCAGCTTGTTGAACTCCTGTTCTTGCTTGTTGGGGAAGATGATGTTGGCATGGAAGGCCTGCACCATCAGCAAGGCCTCGCACAGTGTGCCGGAGCCCTTCCGCAGCACCTGCAGGAAATGCCACGTCCAGCTGTGTACTCCCAGAGCCTACCAAAGGCTCTGCTGCCCAGGCAAAGTCCAGGACCCACAGAAAGGCTTGAGAGAGTGACTGCCACGGGAAAGGAGAGCAGGCCTGCTGACAAGGGGTGCAGACGCTGCCTCCACAGTCATTCCAGTGGAGCCCCAGATGGGGCCTCACACACCAAAATCCCGCTGCTGCCTTCCCCACAGCCTGCAGGACTAGTGCATTCAGAAGAGGGCAGGGGCCCTGGCAGGAGAAGCAGAGGGACACTGACCTCATCAGGTTCCATGGGGATAATGGTGCACAGGGCGAATATGAAGGGATGGACGTACTTCATGTACAGGTAGTAAGTGGCAACAGCATCCGACACAGAGTACGTGGCCAGAGTCTGGGGAGGGACCACAGAGGACAGGGCCATCACAACTCGAGGGTCAGGGCAAGGGGGCAGGTTCAGCAGGCGGAGCTCAGAGGGTAGGCTATGCCTCTCCAGCTGCTCTCAGCAAGGCAGCAGGCACAGGACAGAGAAGTCGCTTCCCAGAGGAAGTGCCCCTCCACTAGGCCAAATGCAGCCAGTGTAGACAGCCAGCACCATGTCCCAAGGATGCGGCCTCTCTGGTGGGAAAAGGTGTGACCTCACAGCTGCAAGGAGAGCTGGAACATGGCTCACGTGCCTGGGGCTGCTCGGTGGCCATCCGGCACATGTCCTCAGGATCCAGCTCCACAGGGTCATAGCCAAGCTTGGCCTTGGCGGCTGCCTGCCTTCAAGTTATGACTGCCCACAGGAAGGTAGCTGTCCCTCTTTACCCACCTGGGAGGAGCAAAACAGATGCCAGAGACGATTCTGTGGACATGACAGTGCATCCAAGACTGACACCACGACCCCACAGTGCAGGCCCCTCAAAACCCTCCACCTGGAGCTAACCTCACAAAATACCAAACAGAAGGCAATGCTGGGCTTCCCTCAGCCCCTGGCCTCACATCCCACCCTCAGCAAAGTACTGAGCCTTTCCATGGAGAAGTGAAAAGGCAAGACGGCAGGAATCCTCGGCCACTCCCCAGACTGCCCCTCTGCAACCCCAGCCTTGTTCTCCAAACCATATGAGGCATCTTTCTTACACAGTCCCCAAGCATGACACAGGACCATCCCGGCCCCCACTGGGCACGCAGCTCCACCTCCTTCCCCCGCTCAGCCCGCAGGCTCACATCTTCCCTGGGGACTGCACTGTCTCCACCTCCTGTGGCCTCTGTGTCAGGGGCTGTCCCCTCCCTCAGGGCACCCTCCTTGAGCCCCCTCCCCCTGCAGCCTCTCTCATTTCTCATCTTGAGTTCACTGACTACCAGGGCTTTTACCAAGACCTGCGCGCCAGACTCCTAATCCAGGACAAAAACGCCCCCCCAACCAACCCCAGGCTCCATGTCCTCAAGGTCAACAGTCTCCAGGGTTATCCAGGTGGGTGGGGCTTCCAGACTAGCACAAGGATAATAGCAGAAACACCTGTAATTGCTCTCTGCCCTCCTCCCAGGCTTGACTGACAGCAGAGACTGCCAGGTGCCCCCTCCCCCCACTGAGGCCTCAACTGCAGTGGCAGACTGGAGCTCTGCCTTTCCACCCCTGCCACCCCATGAGCCAGCTCTGCCTCCCGGCCTCCCCCAGCTCCAAGGCCAGCACGAGAGGTCTGCAGACTTGCCCACCAGGCCGTGAGAGGTGGCCAGCCACGTGGGTGCTACCTGAGGCAGTCCATGTGGATGCACTGTGGCGCCTTGTACTCCCCCTGGCTGTCCTTCTGGAAGCCGATCTCCTGGTACATGCTCAGGCCATGGGCCGCTGCTCTGGCTTCCACGAATGGCCTAGGTACAGGACAGAGGAGCAACAGGAATAGGTGAGTCTCCCGTCCTCCTTCCTCCGTTTCTCCTCAAGCACAGGGAAGACTGCTCCCAGGAGACTCCAGAGCAAGGCAGCAACTCCTCACACAAAGTTCTTCTCCATGGGGATGAGAAACCCACTGACGCTGCAGGCAGAGTTCCTACTACTTCCTCCTCCCACAAACCGGACGTTAGGCTTACCAGTCAAAAAAGTCCCCATTGTAGGTGACCATGATGGTGGGTTTGGTCTCCTGGATATGCTCAAACCATCTCTGGATCAGATGGACCTGAGCTCGACAAAGCACAGCAGTCAGAGCACTGCTCTTTATCTGCTTCCAGATACTTCCAAACGCCTCCCCAAAGTTCAGCACTTGGCCCACACCCACCCCAGTCTTGGCCACACAGGAGGACTGATCCTGAAAAGGAAGCTGGCCTAACAGCCTGGCTCCAGGAATGCCTGAGGCTCCACGAGGATCTGCACAAAGCTTCACGTCTTATCCCAAATACAGGCCGTCTCCCCAGTGATGGCCCTTTACCTCATCGGGTTCATTGAAGACACAGAAGGGCCCTTCATATTCTGGTTTGGGGGTGAACTCGAAATCTTCAATATCTTCAGCAACGATCTCCCTGTTGGTGATGAGGTAGCCCTGGCAAAGTTCATGGCAGGCAGCATGAGTCAGAGACAGCAAGGCTGGGACATCGCCAGCACTGTCCACAGCCTCAGCAGGCCCCCAGGAAGAGACCCACAGGCCCCGGGCTCCCTAGGAGGGAGGGCTGTGCACATCCCTGGATACCACCTCCTCATGCACTCAGCAACTACCAGCTGCAGGTGACCACACACAGTCCCGCCAGGGAGCTTACCTCCCAAAAGCCATCTGCTCACCTGGCCATCAATCATGTAGGAAATCATCATAATCTGGTCTGTTTCAGCATCAGGAAATTTGAGGGGCAGTTTGGTGGTCTCAATGTCAAATGCCAACACTACAGGGTCCTGGAGGGACAAAATGCAGCATGAAGTTAGCAACAAAGCCAGGCAAGATCTGTACACCCACCACCTCTGTTTGCTCCAGGAAAGAGCCGAGGGCTCCTAGAGAGCCACGAGGCTCACCAATGGTGCACAGCTGAAGCACACAGGGAAGGCTGGAGCTGCGGTGAGGTGGCACATGCCACCCAAGCCCCATGCTCTTTAAAACACACTGCCTCATGTGACCTTCAGGACAACCCTGCCAAGTGACTGTGGTAAGGCTGACCTCTCTTTGGACATGAGAAAACTGAGCACAAAGACTTCCCCGGACCAGCAAGCCAGGCCTGAAGCAAGGCCTTCCTGTCATAACCCATTTGTTCTCAGTGATTTGACTGTTAGCTACCCAAAGTCACGGTCTTCCCTGAGATCCAAACCCAGTCTAGCTCTACACCCATGCCAGGCCATGAGTTATACTCTCAGGTCAGATGTTGATGGAAAGAATTCTTACTCCATGATATTGTTTAGAAAGCATTTGAAGAAAAAGCAAGCAAAACTATGATTCAAATTCACCTCTTAGCACTGAATCTATCCCTTCAGAAAACAAGACGAAGTTTCAGGACTGAGGAAATCTAAGCAACACTTACGGGTCGCTCAACAAGGTCGTCCCGGCGGGTGATGTCCACTGGAAAAGCACTTCCCCGGTACCTGATGTTGTACCAATGAGCCTGCAGAGTGCACAGGGAATTCATGGAGCCCTATGTCCAGAGAAGTCCACCTCTCTGTGGACTTATCCCTAACACCCGCTAGGAACCTCACTCAAGAAGCAGCCCGCCAGACCCTCACCACGTGGATCTTAAGGTCGATGGAGAGGCGGATGTGGTAGGGGACGTCATACTCGCGCATATCCACTATGTTGTCCAGCTGGTCAGCTACCTTCTTAGAGGATTCCTCTTCATCAGTAATTACACCGCCCCCTTGCAGAACACTAGGAAATAAGCAGAGAGAGCCGCTAACTCAACTACACCTGGTAGGGGCTGAAGGAGGTGAGGACCAGAGTTCACACCTCGCCAGCACAAAGGGTAAACTGAGATGGCTGCAATGACCAGAGAAGTCCCTTGAACAGTGGCCTTGGGAAACCAACTTGCTGTGCAACTGGACGCATGACAATTCAGTTCAGTGCACACTTGAGGTGTGTGCATATTACATAAGCTACACTCAGTGCCACAGGTCAGGAGAGCACCCAAGTGTGGCCAGACCTACCACGTCTTCTCTGCTACAGTGGAGGCTGCACCACACAGGATTAGGAGAACAGACCCCGACTTCACAGACCCACGTATGGTCTCTGCTGTGTCAACACATGTGGCCCACCCTTACAGAGGGGCTGCTTCCTCATTGCAAAAACGAGGAAGACCACAACCAGCCCACCCTACAGTGGGGTGGTAAGTACCAAGTGATGTCATAATCATGCAGCCCTTGGCTCAGTGCACAGCGACATGATTGCAAATGTTAATTTTGTTTGACAGCTGATCTTCTATCCAAGCCAGAAATCTGACACCAGAACATTCGCTTCACTATTAGCCCACTAAGCTCAAATACTGAATGGACCAATAAGGGAAAAAATGAACCTCGGAGCCTGGTGCCATGGAGCATGACTGTAATCCCAGCAACTTGGGAGGCTGAGGCAGGAGGACCACAGGCTCAATGCCAGCCTCAGCAACTTAGTGAGACCCTGTCTCAAAATAAAAAACAAAAAGGGCTGGGATGTGGCTCAGTGGCAAAGCATCCTGGGCTTCAGTACCCAATACAAAATAAATAAATAAATAAATAAATAAAAATTAAAAAAGCATCTGAGAGATGGCTCAGGCCTCTGTAGACTCAGTCTCTGATTACACCTTATAATATTCTGAAAAGTAATTTATGGCATCATTGGGGAAGGTGAGGTGAGGGGATGGACTACAGAAGTCTTCAGAGGACCAAACTGAATTTTTTTTTTTTTTTTTTTGTGGTACCGGGGATTGAACTCAGGGGCACTTGACCACTGGGCCATATCCCCAGCCCTTTTTTGTATTTTATTTGGAGACAGGGTCTCACTGAGTTGCTAAGTGCCTCAGCAATGGCTTTGAACTCGCGATCCTCCTGCCTCAGCCTCCCAAAGTGCTGGGATTACAGGCGTGCGCCACCGCGCCCGGCTCCAAACTGAATTTTTATCAGAGGGTACAATCAGTTCTGAAGTCACCCAAACTTAATTATCCATGTGTTCTCTCCTTAAACTCTTACACTTCCTTGTTGACATCTAAGCATACGACAAACAGTGTTTGGTATTCTGTAGTTAAAATCTCTGTGTAAAATGGTGAAGGCGTTCCTCCCCCTGCTGTCTTGACAAGGTCACAGTAAGGATGACAAGTGTTGGCAAGGCCCACTTGTGGGAAACTGAAGCCATGAGACCCTTTTTCTCTGATTGGGATTTTTTCATTCTTATGCTCATATTCCTGACAGGAAGCATGAATATACTTATTGCTAAATCAAATTAAAATCCAGGTAGCTAGAACATAACAGGCAGTTCATGCCTTGAAGGCTGTCCTGTTACCTTTCAATTTATCAAGAACAAAACAGGGGCTGGGGTTGTGGCTCAGCGGTGGAGCACTTGCCTAGCATGTGCTCCACGTGCTCCCCAGCACCACGTAAAAACAAAGGCATTGTGTGCAACTAAAATAAGTAAATAAATATTTGGACTGGGGATATAGCTCAGTTGGTAGAGAGTGCTTGCCTTGCATGCACAAGGCCCTGGGTTTGATCGCCAGCACAACCAAAAAAAAAAAAAAAAGGACAAAACAGAAGGCTGTTCTACTATCTCAGTACATCGAGGACAAAATTGATATCAATGGACAACAATCATTCTCTGAAAGGTCATGAGAACTTTAGGCACCACATTGATTATATCAACTAAGAACCCAAGCCCATATCTCCAGCCTCTTAAAAAGCCTAATTATTATGCTTACTGCACAAAGCATATGTAGCTTATTAGATTAAAGGAAGGTTGTGTATCTACCCAGGAGAGAAAAGGTTAATAAAATACATCTCCCCATCTAACAGACCCTCTTTTACCTTACAGAGGAACTTATAATGAACATAGTTAATACTGGCGGTAGGTGGACTGATGTGTAGAACTTGCCTTTCAGTTAAAGAGATTACAAAGACATAAGAACTAGCGCATTTTGACTAAGGAACAAAGAAACTCTCTGAGAAAGCAGCTCAACCAGTTTTATGAGAATAAACATAGGCATTAATTAAAATAGGCTTTATAAGATTTATTTTTAGAATATCAGAAATAATAATCTAGAATAATGCAAAATATTTTCAGTTTCTTAAATCCTTACCTTTATGGGTTTTTGAGATGCTTTAAGAATAAGTTTATAGGGCTGGGATTGTGGCTCAGTGGTAGAGCACTCGTCTAGCGCGTGGGCAACCCAGGTTCGATCCTCAGCACCATGTACAAATAAAACCCATTGAATAAAACAACCCATTGAATATGCATTGTGTACAACTAAAGCAAATAAATTAAAATATTTTTTTAAAAAAGAATAAGTTTATAGATTTTAGGTTAACATAAGCTTTAAGACCTAAGGGGACTTTCAGCTAGGAATCCTAGATTAGAAATAAAGTACAGGTGTACTCTAAACTTAAAGGTTAATGATGGGCTAGGAGACTTAGAGTCTGGTTACGTAGTTTGGCATCTATTAATAAAGAAATATTACATCTTGGGAAAATCTGAAAAGTGTAAATTAGTGATGGTTTTGTACCCATGATAATTATTAAGGAAATGTCACATCCTGGTAAAATGTAAATTGATGACCCATTTTCCTATGTCCATAAAGACTATGTCAAATCTTGAGAAAAGCTGGAAATTGTAAATCAATGACGTATGATTCTGAATCATAATGATAAGAAAGCATAATAAATACAGATCCAGAGAAAGCAGAATTAGCTCTGTGTCTCTGGAGACTGCTCAAAGGGAACAACTCCTCGTCTCATTCCTCACGCCCAAGCCACTCGTCCTTCAGGAACCCTGGACCCCGCAGAGGCAGGACCTCTGCAGTGGAACCCAAGGATCTCTGGGAAGACATGTTCTACAAACCTCAGCACTGAATACATGCTATAGGTGGGCTGTGTCACGGTGCTGGCTGAGGGACTTCTCCAAATGTCCAGTGTTAGAGCTGCTCAACTGTAGAGCCACAGCCAACCGCTTTCATGAGAACAGACGGCGACACTTGGGCACAGCTGCACATGCCTGTGCTCCCAGGTACTCAGGAGGTTGGGGAAAGAGTATCACAAATATGAGGCCAGCTTGGGCAACTTAAGCAAGACCTTGACTCAAATAAAAACGGTTGGAAATGCAGTTCAGTGGTAGAGCACTAGAACATTAGGTCCCTGGGTTCCATCCCCAGTATTAAGTCAGGGATGGGGTTGGGGTGAGGGAAAGAGACAGCTAAGACATAAAAAATGACCTGGGAAGCTGCTGTTCATTTAAAATGACAGAACATCTCTCAGTGCTCAAGCCTTTCCACATTGAGCAGAGCTCAGCAGCAAGGTGACTACTGAGGAATCCCCATCTCTGTCCATCTTGCCACCCTGGACCTGCTGGTGCTCTCCTGCTAAACGAAAGGAAGTTTACCTGGAGAGCATGGTTGTGTATGCATCACTGGCACGGTCCTGCTCCTGATTCTTCTTCACAGCAGGGGAAATTTCTTTCCTCACTTTGACAAGGTCCTCCACAGTGTGGAAGGACAGCTTGATGTAATTTCGCTTCAAACCCACCAAGTGATTTGGCTATAAAGTGAAGAGACCACCTTGTGAGTTCAAGAAAAACAAGACATCATTGCTAAGTGTGGACGGGGGTAAAGTAGCACAGGCACACACAAAAATCAGAGTGGCTCCAAAGCACCCATCCCCCTGTGGGTACCAGCCTCCTGGAGAGCATGCGGAACGGCCCCGCCCTCCATCCTCTGCCTAGCACACCACCCAACGACGACCTGCCTTTCTACTTCTACAATCTCGCCTACCACTGGCTGGACACCAGCCTCTTTGTCCCTGGAAGGGTCTGGGTGGTACTTACCAAGTCCAGGTCCTCTTTGGGGACAGTCTCTACTTTTGCAATTTTACCCTGAAACTTCTTGGAGAGAAAAGACGAAACTTCTCGTTCGCAACCCTAAATCAGGATCAGAATGAAAGGACTTCCCATCGGTAAGGTCTGTTCATTCCTTGTTTCCCAGCTCTGAAGCCAACCACAGAGCAAGGAGCATTGTCTGACCTGATTCCAAGAACAGACTTACCTTTCTAGTTGCAATGTAGAAATATGGCTTATAGGGCAAGGCCACCTGCAGGAGTCACCAATCCACCCAAAGGCAACGAGCAAGAGAAAACAAAAGGGAGACAAAGTAAAGCAACCTGAATTCAAGGCATTGGAAACTTGACAGCCCTTAGGAGGGAGAGCACATAAGAAATTCAGATCTGCGTGTGTCTCAGGGGCAAGAACTTAACAGATACAACACTGCCCCTTCCTGAGCTAACTTCTCCCTGGACATCTTTTTTATTTTTTTTTAAATATTTATTTATTTGATTTAGTTGTACACAATGTGTTTATTTTTACTTGATGCTGAGGATCGAACCTGGGCCGCACACGTGCTAGGCGAGTACTCTACCGCTGAGCCACAACCCCAACCCCTCCCTGGACATCTTAATCATGATTCAAGTGGCTCCCAGGGGCCATGTTCCAGACAGGCTATAGGCAGCTGCACCCTAGAAGCCTCCCACCCCCTCCCCAATAGCCGCAGTGCTAAATAAACACTGTCATTTTGGACAACTGCTCCTCATGGGTGGGTTTTGGCTTCTTGGAGACAAAAATTTACCTTAAATCTGCTTCCATCATCTTGAATAAAGTAGTAATCCACTGCACTGACTAAGCGTCTATCTTCGTCTAAGACCTCAGTCTGCAAAAGAACCAGTCGACATGGGCAGATTATCCTCTGCATAGCCTAAAGCCCTTCTGGCTACTCTTGGGAAAGCAGAACAAATCATCACGCACAGCTCTTCACTCCACCCTGCAAAACCACCACCAGGCTGGCTCACAAGAACTGCATCATAGCAGCTCCCAAATGGGGAATCTCTCTGAGTCTCTTCTTCATTGTCCTTTATTCCCATGGCCGACAGGGTGCCCCCCGCCTTATTCTTCTCAGGGACCTCTCGCGGTCCTCCATGATGTTGGGAGCAGAGAAGGCAGGCCAGGAACCAACTCTCCCGCCTGTGTCAGACACAACAGACAGGCCCCCAGCGCTGCCCACTCTTTGGGGAAGGGTCACACTACAGGAAGAGATGTAGCCACCCTTCTGGGGAGGACAGGCTGAGGAAAACACAGGTGCTCACAGGGTGCATGTTGATGAGCCAGCCGGTTTTTTCACCAGGCTCCTTCAGCCTCTCAAAACCAAATCGCAAGTCCATCTTGTCCGTCCACTGGCTCCGCTCCAGGCGCTTAAGCGCAGAGACTGAGGAAGAGGGGCCATCATCGCTGAGTGAAAGAAGAGAATCCAGGTCTTACCACTCATGACACTACCCACCCTACAATCCTCAACCCGCCGAGCTAAATTTTGGCACAGCACATGCCAAAACTGCTCAAAAGGTTCACCAAGGGAGAAGCAGGACCACAGCAGGCTCCTCAAAACCTGTTTGATTTTGTAAAGAGAACACTAACCAAAACAGCAAACACAGATGGATGCTGTATCATGTGATACTATAAATATGTACAAACCAGCACTGTGTTCCTGAATTTATCCCAGAGAAATGAAAACCACTGTTTGTACAAAAACAGTGTATGTGAATGTTCACACAATAGCCAAAACCTACAAACGACCTAGATATTCCTCCACAGGCAAGTTGTCAATTGCGATTTATCTATACATGAATATACTCCGCAACAAATGGATTCACACAATTTGGATGGGTTGCAAGGGAATTATACTTTGTGAACGCTAAGCCCCCCAATCACAAACTTCACGATTCCATTTATACAGGACTTCTGAAATAAAATTACAGCAATGGAAAGCAGATTACCAATCAACAGGCATGGGAGAATGGCTACAGTCATGAAGGGTAGCACGCAGAACCCTCCTGCACTGCTCCATGCCTGGTCTGGGTGGTGGCCACATGGATATCCTATGATAAAACTGCATAGAACCAAGTGTACACACACACACACACACACACACACACACACACACACACACGTCAGAGTGCAGGTGAGGCTGAGGGGATGGGATCAGTGTCAATTCCCAGCTATAACACTTAAACTCTTCATGCACAATGGTACCAGTGGAGGAATCTGGTCTCTATTATTTCTGATTGTACCTCAACATTAAAAGGTGTTTCTTTTTAAATATGCAAAAATGAGAGTAGAGATGCTGGCTTATGACTGCTAAGATGAAGAAGATACAGTAGGCTGTAAGTACAGGAGAAAAGAGCAGCCCACCACAAGCTGAGAGTCAAGCAAGGACCAGGAGGAGAGACTGCACAGGGAGCCCTGGTGCTCACATTAAGTTTCTAAAAACAGAACCAACAGGGCACATATATGTAAAAGACTACAGCTAAGAGCTTTCCCCTTTCCTATGAAGGATTATAATTCTGCTCTTCTGTTGCAATTCCCCTTGCCTAGGAAAAATTTCAGATTAACCATCTCTAAATTTTACTGATACTCTCCAACCATTTGCCAATTGATATGAACTAGGGTGCCAGAAATACCTGCTGTAGCAAAATAAACTATACCTTAAGAAGGTATCAGATCCTGTGAGGCACCTAAGTCTAGATGTCCATTGAGTCAAATGTTGATAAATTGAGGATTTATTGTTCTGTGTGAGAGAAATGCTCTCCACTGACAAGGAACTCACTTCTCAGCCCTATAATAACAATGTATCTGCCTCAAACTTCCCAAACCTTTCTCTGGTTAGTATCTTGTAATGTCTTAAGTCTTCATATAGACTTTATCATAAATCTTAAATACAATAGCTAATGAAGATTTTCAACCACCAGAACTATCAAACCCATTCTGATTCCAGAGCTATTTCTCCCCAAATGCTCACAATCTTTAGCTTCACAGAGTGTGACACCTGGATGAACCAGTAATTTCAGTTTACCTATCTTTGAAATAAAGCAATCCTTATGTTTATTAGCATTCCAACTTTCAAAAAAATGCTAGTTTCACTGGGCACAGTGGTTCAGGGGGATAAAGCAGAAGGATCACAAGTTCAAAGCCAGCCTCAGCAATTTAGTGAGACCCAATCTTTTTGTGTGTGTGTGTGTGTGTGTGTGTGTGTCTTCATACATGTATTTAGGGTAATCATGGATAACTCAGTCTGCTATTATTCCTATCCCCTTGCCCCTTTTCCCCTCCCTGCTCTTTGTTCTATTTAAAGTTCTTTCATTCCTCTCATCCCCACTCCCTTGCCTTTATAAGTTAGTATCTTCATATCAAAGAGATCAACCGACCTTTGGTTTTTTGTGAGACCCAATCTTAAAAATAAATAAATAAATAAATAAATAGGGCTGGGGATGTAGCTTGGTGGTATAGTATCCCTGGGTTCAATTTCCAGTACACACAAAAATAAAAAGCTACTTTCTTCTGGGTATCACAGTTCTAAGACTCTGAAGCCTTTGTAATTTTGACCAGAGGCCTATTTATTTTCTAATCTAAGCATGTTTTCCACTACTCAAAAACATAAGCAAAGCACCCAACATCCTGTTTATTTTCTTTTTAATGTGAATGAGCTGCTTTAAAAAGCAGTGAGCAGGGGCTGGGGATATAGCTCAGTTGGTAGAGTGTTTGCCTCGCATGCACAAGGCCCTGGGTTCAATCCCCAGCATCGCAAAAAAAAAAAAAAAAAAAAAAAAAAAAAAAAAAAAAGCAGTGAGCAGACACAGATGTGTTAAGAGAAGGGCTGACAGACAGGTGTGAGATGGTACATATATAATTCCTGTGCAGGTGTGACCAGATTCCCACAGCTGCAACCTGGCCAGGCAGGCTCTGGCTCCTGCTGGCTTGCTCTCCTGGGCACATTTCACATGCTCCTCCAGACAGTATAAAATGGGTTGTTTCACAGGAATCCAGATCTTGAGAGTGTTCTCTTCCAAATCCTCACAGACATCAATCCTTCCCTTCTACCCCTTTTCAGCTCCTGGGGTCTGATTCTAGCCACTGACACCCCACCTGCTGTATTTCCAAGAACACCACAAAATACCATAATTTTTTTTTTTTTTTTTTTTGGAACCGGGTATTGAACTCAGGGGCACTCAACCACTGGGCCACACCCCTAGCCCTATTTTGTTTTTGATTTAGAGGCAGGGTCTCCCTGAGTTACTTGGCACCTCACTGTTGCTGAGCCTGGCTTTGAAATCGTGATCCTCCTGCCTCACCCTCCCAAGCTGCTGGGATTACAAGTGTGTGCCACTGTGCCAGCTGAAAATACCACAATTCTTGATGAAATTATGTGATCATACATAGTGTCAAACACTATTAGATTTCTCTATAAGCTGAGTGTTCCTAAAATACTGCTGTATCACTTCACTCGACAAAGCCACTTCTGTGTGTTTATGCCAAGGAACCAGATGTATAGGAAATAACCTTTTTACATACAGATGCTCATCACAAGAATATTTTTAAAAGGAGGGGGAAGCCATTTAAATAAGCTAAATATCCAAAACAAGACCAGTTACAGAAAACATGTAAATGCTCTAATCCCTAAGCCCGCACATTATTCATGTCCTTAATTATATAACATCAATTGTTAGCTTATAAACCAGTGGATACACAACTGTTTCTTCAGAAAACCCTTCTTTTGTGTGAAGATATTACTTGGGTCATCTACATTTAAAGAAGAGAATGACTACATTCCAAGACTAAGAGCCTTACTTTTCTAAAGAATGATAACCACTGTGGTAAGGAGATTAATGGCCCCATAAGTCCTAATTGATAGATGGGCTACCCTTCCCCCCAGAGTTTTCCACATCCTGAGAGAAGCAACCTTGTTTCATTCTCAGCAGGATGTTTCTTTTCCCTGGGCAAGAGCCAATAGGCTTAAAGGTCGCCCTGTTCTAGGGGCAAAGAGCCAATGGTGTTGGGGTTGCTCTGGTGCACCTCCCACCAGAAATCCCTATATAGGGCCCTGTTCCAGAGACTCAGAACACTCACACAGAGACACACAACATCAGCTCCTTGCTGCTGAGAGGAGGAAGCCACTCAGACAGATCAGCTCAACGCTGCAGAGAGGAGGAAGCCACTGCAACAGCTCCAGACCCATTGCCTCCAGCCGACGGCAGCTGCCCCAGCCGGCAGCTCCAGACCCATCACCAGCCCAATGGCCGCTCCTAGCTGACAGCTCCAGCCTCCAGCCAGACAGCAGCTGCTTTAGCTGAGAGCTCCAGAGATCCTAGCCGGTGCGACCAAGCACCCACCTTCTGTCCAGAGCTTGCACACTCCCCTCTCCATGACTCCCCTCTCCCACCAGAGCTTGCACACTCCCTTCTCCCTGACTCCCCTCTCCCAGCACCTCTTCCACCTTCGACCAGAGCACCTCTTCTCCGGTTTTGCTACCAGCCACGAAGGCTGTTGAATAAATTTCTTGGCTGCACGGCTGTCCCTGGTGTGATGTTTTGCCCTTCACTAATCCCCCAAACTTGTGTCTGCTACAGGAGGAAAAGGACTTTGCAGATATAATTAAGGATCTTGAGGTAAGGATTACTTGGATGGCCCAATGTAATCACAAGAGCCCAGGGAGAGGGAAGTAGAGAGAAACTGGAGATGGGACAATGATGACTTTGAAGATGCAGGTAGCCAAGGTAGCCTCTGTAACAGGTAAGGAAATAGACTAGCTCCCAGAGTCTCCAGAAGTAAGTCAGCCCTGCAGATACTTTGATTTTAGGTCTTCCAACTTCTACAACGATAAGACAATGAATTCATATTGTTTTCAGTCAGTGAGTGTGGTAGTGAGTGCCACTATTGTTTGGGTGATCATTTGTTATGTCAGTAACAGGACATTGATACAGCACCACTCAACATGACAACTTTGTCTCTAAAACATCTGGATTCGCCTTTAATCAAGAACACAGAAAAGCTATCCCAGGCCTTGCTAGAGCACACAGCTTCAGTCCCGAGGCCCACGTCTTCATCAAAACGAAGACTGAAGGAAGTCTACTTGTGGAGCAGCGCTGCTCAGGGGCATGCATCCTCTGTACCAGAGTTCGGGCAGTGCCCTGCTGGGTGCGCTGGAGTGAGCGCCTAGACGTCGCGCGCTCAGGTTCTATCTCCTCTCAGTACCGTTTTCTCTAAACTGAGCACCTCCCGTTTCATCCAGTCACAGTACAGAATCTGGGAAATGGGGACAACAGTCACAAAGGCAACAGCTGTTCACAGGCCACCCAGCATCACGGACACGGTCACTCATTTTCACCGTAACTCCTGCCAAGAGGGCCATCTGGATCCGCATTTCACAGAAGGAGCCAGGTTCTTCTGACGGCCCTCGGCCGGGGAACGCGCTGACCGCACAGGCCCGTCCCGAGGGGCACACGCACCAACCCATGCGGAGCAGTCAGGGCTCAGCAAAAACTGGAGGCGACCTTGGGCTTTGGAACGGCCGGACAGCCTCCGCCTCGCGTCTCCGGGGCGGACCCCGCGCGCCCGTCAGAGCGGGAACGGCGAGCGTCGGGAAGAGCACGTCCAGGGCCGGGGCGCGGATGGGAGCCGGAGCGCCGCACCCGAGAATCCGCCCGAACCCGGGAAGGCGCGGGCGGCACGCGCCTCGGGTCTTTCCACCGGGACGCGCGACTCACCGGGCGAGGCTGCCGCGCTGTTCCCGCGCCCGCCCGGGGCCCGCGGCCTCCCCGGCCACGCCCCCGCCCGCTCTGCCGCCGCTCCCCCGGGCGCCCCGGAAACGGGACCCCGGCCCTCACCGGCTGGCCTCGCCGTCCGCGCCCGGCTCCGCGCGCCGCAGCCCGCTGTTCCTCAGAACCATCGCCGTGCTAGCGGAACTCCTCAGGCTCCAGGACGAATTTGGCGCGCTCCCACCGGCTCTCGCGAGATAAGGAAGCACCGGCCGTCCAATCAGGCGCCTCGCCTGGCTGGGCGGTGTTCCAATAGGCGACGGTTCCGTCAGCGCGGAGGCTCTCGCATGCGCAGGCGCGATGCCTTGGGGAAGGGATCCGAACGGCCGAGCCCTGACGTCCTCTAAGAGGCCCCGCCCCGCCCCGAAGTCATCCAATCGGCAACGGCGCCCGAAGTGGGAGTGGGGGAAAGGTGTGCTGCCAGGGACCTCTGAAAAGTGTGCAGAGGCGCGCGCCACGCACTGCCGGGTTGATCCCGGGCAGCGATGCGCGTCGCGGTGAGTCGGGAAATGTCAGGCCGTCCCCGCCCCGCCTCCCCGACCTCGGGCCCGGGGTCCAGCGCCCGACTGCCCTGCGGTCCAGTTGGTGCCCGGGGCTGCGCGGAGCGGGGACGGCGATGGCGCCAGCGGCGTCCAGGCTGCGGGCCGAGGCCGCGCTCGGGACGCTCCCGCGGCGCGCGCTCACCCAGTACCTGCTGCTGCTTCGGCTCTACCCGGTGCTCACCAAGGCGGCTAGCAGGTGGGCGCGCTGCGGGGAGGGGTCGTCGGGGACGGGAGGCAGGCGGAGGGGAGGGGAAGGGGCGCGGGGGAAAGGAAGCTGGCAGAAGGGAGGGCCACTCCGCAGCATAGAGCTGTGCTGACCACTCTGAAGCCCTGTGGGCGCCAAGGGCAAAGCCGCAGCCATCGAGGTGACCCCACTGCCCTGTTTGAGCCGAAGCAAGGGGCGGACTGCAGGCTGGGTCCTGAGGGAGGTCGTCGCTCCTCGAGGTGTAGACCAGAGCCTGCTGGAGGGACCCCCCCCCCCCCCCCATCAAAAGACAGTTGCCACATGAAACTGCTGGGAGGTCTGCCATTTCTTCGATTGCTCAAGTTTTTATGAGTCATTCCTTCTTTCTTGGGTTTACTGATTTTGTAGGGTTGTTCTTTTTATTTTGTTAATTCAGCCTTTCATAAACCCGCGGCGTGCTTCCTGTGTGCTGGGCGCACAGTTGTATTCAAAACAGGTGCAGAAGCCCCCGCCCCCCTTTCCCGGAACTACGAAGAACTGGAGAAAAAGCAGATAAATACATGACCTAGAAAGGTCAGGGAAGTTTTTCCTGCAGAAGTAACATTGAACGGGCTGCAGAGACATGAAGCAATAGCTCTGGGGGCAGAGGGCACCACCAGGAGGAAGGTGCTGGGGTGGCACAGGTGCAGGTTGCAGTGGGAGGGTAGATAGGTGAGAAAAGAAAAGAGCCGAGAGCTGGGTGCAGATCAGTGAGAGCACCTCTGGTTCACTCCCCAGTACTGGGGTCGGGGGGAGTCTGTATGTCCACACAAAGAATTTTGGATTTGTGTGTGTGTGTATGGGGGCGGGGGGTACCAGGGATTGAACCCAGAGGCACTCTGCCAGTGTCTTGCACCTCCCCCCCTTTTTTAAAAATATAAAAATTTGAGATACCATTTTGTTAAGTTGCCCAGATTAGCCTTGAATTTGTGATCCTCCCGCCTCAGCCTCCCCAGTGCTAGGATTACAGGTGTGCACCGCTGTGCCCAGCTAAAATTTTGGATTTTGTAGCTTTCAGAAAGCAGCTATGGACCCCAGCCTCAGAAGGTGTGACTAGGCCTTTTCCTACCTTTTTTATTGAAGTTTTTATTGCAGTTATGTAGATTTGCACATGCTTGTAAGAAACAACACAAAGATCTCTAATACCCTTTGGAAACTTTCTCCCCAAAGCACTGGGGATTGAACCCAGGGGCACCTAACCACTGAGCTATATCGCAGCTCTTTTATTTTTTTATTTTGAGACAGGGTCTTGCCAAGTTGCCAAGGCTGGCCTTGAATGTGGGATCCTCTTGTCTCAGCCTCCTGGGTCACTGGGATTACAGTTGTGCACCACTGCACCCAGGTGGAAACATTTTTAAAACCATATACAGTATCACATCCAGGATGTTGGCATACACTTGGCCCTCAAAGGAGCAGATATTCCGTTTTTCTTGTATTCTTCTATGTGTGTTGTTCTGTGAAGTTTTACCACATGTGTGGGGATATGTGTCAACACCATAGTCAAAATACAGGGCAGTGTCACCTTCCTGACTCCCAGAATGGTGGTGTTCTGCACGCGGATGTTGGGATTGGTGTGTCCAGTGCTGGAGCTCACTGCTCACCTGTGTGGGGTGAGGTTGTGCTGCCTCCACACTCTGACCTGGGGCCCTGGCAGCTGCCCAATGAGGAACCACATCCCTGCAGTGCGGTCCTGCGTCCTGCCAGCTCCATGTGGGAAAGGCATGCCTCTGTGCGAGTGCTCCTGTTTTTTCATTCATGTTTGTCCACAGTGGCGTTCTGTTGGCACTTGGGAATGTCCTGGCCCAGGTGATTGAGAAGAAGAGGAAAAAAGAAGACTCTCAAAATCTGGACGTCAGTGGGCCTCTCAGATATGCAGTTTATGGGTGAGGGCCACAGCAGGGCTGGCTGACCCAGCCCGCCAAGCCCAGCAGAGGAGGGCTGCAGCACGCAGGTGGTGGAATTGCCTGAGGCTGGCCCCCATCGTGGGAGAGTTGGAAGTCTGTGTGGTTTGTGCACTGTGTGTATGCGCATGTGAGTGTTTTGTTCTTTTCTGGTGTTGGGGATCTGACCAGAGCCTCACACGCGCTAGACTATGCTGTGTCACTGAGCTCTGCCTCCAGCCCCATAAGTGTTTTTTTTTTTTAAATATATATATATATATATATATATATATATATATATATATATATTTGCTTTAGTTGTACACAATGCCTTTATTTGTACGTGGTGCTGAGGATGGAACCCAGGCTGTGCACATGCTAGGCGTGCTCCACCGCTGAGCCACAGCCCAGCCCTATAAACAGTTTCATGGGGCTTTTACAATAAGTAAAGAGTAAGCCTTTTCTTCTATATGTTTCCATTTGTTAGCATTAATACATTGTGTCAAATTATAATCACCATAAGAAATAGTTCCCCATGTATTGTTCCAAGACCAATTCCCTATTAACATGGAATAAGGGAAAGTTACACAAGCAGATGCAAAGTAAGTTCTATTTTTATGTAGATGTACTTCAAAAGGGGAAGGACTAGACATGTTTAGTGTAAAGTTACCAGTCCACACAATCAGTTTACCAGATATAGCCCAAATCTTCCAAATGTCTCCTTGTGGAATAGGAAACTTAAAATGTTGCAATATAGGAGGCACTAAGGCATAATGCTGCATCTTAATCGTCTCATTACCATATGCATTTAATGTTCCATTGAGATTATGCCATCTAAGGGTATGATTTGACCAGCTTTCTATAAATTCTGAATGATTTGGACTCCAATCAATAATAGTAAGATTTTTCATATTGTATAACTATTTTAGGATGATGATCGCGACATTTTTCCCATTCAAGATGATGAAGAGAAGCTTCAAAATATTTAGCAGAGCATAAAGATAAATGCGTATGTACAAAATATTCCTCATTATTTAAAGATGAAGAATTTAAATATTCCGAGAGGTATTAAAGCCTCGGGATGAAACCATAACAGTAAAGACAGCAGTGGAGTACCCTTTATAATTAACTCCCCAGGTATTAAAAGTATGAGAAGCATTATGAGAATAAATAGGTAAACAGAAAGAATGATGTCCTATACATAAAGGAGAACCTTCCATAGCTATAGTTATGTTAGAAACATTGTAAAGATTATTATGAAAGGAAACATCTTCAATACCTCTGCATTCCGGGGGAGGGAAAAAAATTAGAAGTGTTAGTACATACGTGCATCTTAGGTTCTCCCCAAGATACTCCATGAACTAAAGGAGGATTAGGAATATATGCCCAATAAGCAAAGGGGTCAGCATAAACCAGGCTTACCTGACAGTTGATGACCGTAAGCATTGCCAACAAAAGATTAGTGGGATTCAAAGGTTGATTCGCTTTTTGTAGAGTATGCTCAGCTTCCTGGGTTAGCCTTTTCATTTGTCCCCATGTCGGAGGGGATCCGTTGTTCTGGTTGCCATGGTGAGGGTTCTCTGGGTTGACAATTCCTGAAATTGTCTGACGAAAGGATCGCTCATCCTGCAACTTAAGAAATCTTGAAGGAATCCAAAAAGGCGCTTCACCTGTTGAAATAAGAGCAAATTTTCTCCCTATTTTATGTAATAATTTTAGACATTTATTTGTTGTTTTTATTCTTATACCAAATAAGTATCTTGAACTGTTTAAATAATGTAGACCAAACATTCAAAAAAATTTAAAGTTAATAAAGTTCTATGAAGAATGTTTTGAAGTGTATAGGCCTATCTGTATATCCCCCTTTTTATTTTTTGAATATATTCATGAAGGGTATGGTTAGCCCTTTTAATAATAGCTTGACTTTGACTATTATAGGGAATAGCAAAAGTATGTGTTACATTAAAATGTTGTAAAAAATTAAATAACTTTTGAGAGGTAAAAGCAGGAGCATAGTTAGTTTAAAATTTTAGTTGGTAGGCCCATAATAGCAAAATATAATAACAAATAGAATTTTAAAAAAAAATTGATTTGACTTTAAAGATTTGATCTTAAGCATTTAGCAGATTAGTTTCATTAGTCTTAAATTAAGATCATTGGGTTTAAGTTTATAATTATATAGTTATTTATTATTATTATTATTATTATTATTAATTTATTTTGGATCATATAGTTTGTATATATATGTATACATATATATATATATTTTTAAATTGTATATAAGTGTAAATAGTAATATAAAACTTTATATCTTATTGATATTAGGTCCATTTATAGAACATATTTTAAATGATATAAATAAACCTTTAATATTATCTTTATAAGTTTTAAATTATTATATAACCCTAGTTTGGAGAACATCAGTTTGATATAATGTTCTTTTAAAGCTTTTATTTTAAGGTTTCTATACTTGAAAGATATTAACACATATAATATACAAAGAAGGGTATTATTTCATTATAATTATATTGATATATTTTTATATCAATCAAGTTTAGTTCTTAAAGAAATAACATTATAATACTTTAAAATAATAGTTATTGTTTAAAATATAGTTGTATAATTTTTAAATTTTTTTTTTTTATGTGTTAATTTCCTTTATTTCTTCATCTTTTGAAATAATTTTATTGTATTCTTAATTGGAATAGTGTTTGCCTTGGCAATAACGCTGGCAAACTTCAGTTGGTGATTTTCTGTTTTTCTTGGGAATAGATAAATTCTCTTTTAGCTTATGGTAATCTTTTTGAAAGTGCCCAGCTTTTCTACAATTGTAACAAATTTCTGTCTTATCAGGTTTTCAAGGTTTCAGCTATAGCAGCAACAAAAATTGAGGCTTGATGTTTAAGGTCATTTACTCTAGTATAAGCTCTAATATATTTTCTTAAAGAAGCATTTTGCTTTTTTAATTTCATCTGTTTTTTTTTAAAAAATATTCATCATTTCTTTTACTTCTAAATCATTATCAGATTTGCTAATATCATTCTCATATTCTGATTTTGAGGATGTATTCCCATCAGACTCAGGGGGGTTCATCTACAGAGTTATGAACCCCTTCCTTAGTTTCGACTTTTTCACCAGATATTTTGTCTTCTCCTTTTATATGGCTCTGTGTCTCCTTATCACTGTTAGTTTTCTAACAACTGTAAAGCTTGAGTACTAGCACTGCAAAGCATCCATTCTTTCACAGATATAACATTACCAGATTGATGTTGCTTCCGCAATTCTTCTAGGACAAGTTTCCATTCCCTTAAGTTTAATTGTACTTTAGTTTGATACTGAAACCAATAACAATGACTCTCAATTGTCTGAAATAATTTTTTTAATCTTTTTTGAGAGGTCTTTACCTCTATTGAATATAATAACCCTTGTAGTAACTCTATATATTGAGTTTTCAATGATTGGGAATTTCCCATTATAATGCCAAAAGGTCCCCCGTCCTTGGGGCGTTAACCCTTTTGGTGCAGAGACTGCATGAATTGGAATTCCTTAAGATAATGCCGAAAGTCCCCCGTCCTTGGGGCGTTAACCCTTTCGGTGCAGAGACTGCATGAATTGGAATTCCTTAAGATAATGCCGAAAGTCCCCCGTCCTTGGGGCGTTAACCCTTTCGGTGCAGAGACTGCATGAAATTGGAATTCCTTAAGATAATGCCGAAAGTCCCCCGTCCTTGGGGCGTTAACCCTTTCGGTGCAGAAACTGCATGAATTGGAATTCCTTAAGATAATGCCGAAAGTCCCCCGTCCTTGGGGCGTTAACCCTTTCGGTGCAGAAATTGCATGAATTGGAATTCCTTAAGATAATGCCGAAAGTCCCCCGTCCTTGGGGCGTTAACCCTTTCGGTGCAGAGACTGCATGAATTGGAATTCCTTAAGATAATGCCGAAAGTCCCCCGTCCTTGGGGCGATAACCCTTTCGGTGCAGAGACTGCATGAATTGGAATTCCTTAAGATAATGCCGAAAGTCCCCCGTCCTTGGGGCGATAACCCTTTCGGTGCAGAGACTGCATGAATTGGAATTCCTTAAGATAATGCCGAAAGTCCCCCCGTCCTTGGGGCGTTAACCCTTTCGGTGCAGAGACTGCATGAATTGGAATTCCTTAAGATAATGCCGAAAGTCCCCCCGTCCTTGGGGCGTTAACCCTTTCGGTGCAGAGACTGCATGAATTGGAATTCCTTAAGATAATGCCGAAAGTCCCCCGTCCTTGGGGCGATAACCCTTTCGGTGCAGAGACTGCATGAATTGGAATTCCTTAAGATAATGCCGAAAGTCCCCCGTCCTTGGGCGATAACCCTTTCGGTGCAGAGACTGCATGAATTGGAATTCCTTAAGATAATGCCGAAAGTCCCCCGTCCTTGGGGCGATAACCCTTTCGGTGCAGAAACTGCATGAATTGGAATTCCTTAAGATAATGCCGAAAGTCCCCCCGTCCTTGGGGCGTTAACCCTTTCGGTGCAGAGACTGCATGAATTGGAATTCCTTAAGATAATGCCGAAAGTCCCCCGTCCTTGGGGCGATAACCCTTTCGGTGCAGAGACTGCATGAATTGGAATTCCTTAAGATAATTTTAGAATTTTTAATATAATTATCCCGAAAGTCCCCCATCCTAATTTATAACCCGGGGGCTTACCCTTTCGGTGCCGATCCTGCCGACTACGCCAGATGTTGTAGGACAGACTCCAACACAGGATCAGCATGCAGTGTTTTTTGTTATTATATTTCTCTCAGCCTTTTTATACATCTTCCAGACAAAGAGGGCAATTAGCCATCAGCAAACATTAATAGACAATGAAGGCAAATAGCCAGTAGCAATGACGAGCACAAATTTGCGAATCCGCAATCAGCCAGATAAACTTTCCCTAAAGAATATCTTAAACTAGTTACTTTCTGTTGTTGGGGTGGGGTCTCTGTCACCCAAGCCCGCCTGTGGCTTGATCCTCCTGCCTCATCCCCCCTGAGTAAGCTGAGATTGCAGGCACGTGCGCTACTGGGCTGCAGTTCTTATTTTGAATTGCCTTTTGAGGGGATAGGTGTCTTGACGCTCCGAGACAGATCTGCAGGCACATGACTTACCTCAACCTAGAGTCAGATCTCAGTCATCCAGAGATGCTGGCAGCAGCCTAGCTGAGCTCACCAAGAGGAAACAGCTCAGGGAACGAGTCAGTTTCTGTTTTTACAGTTCCACCAGAAAAGAAATGCTGTGTCTTGATGAATGCCCTGATTGGTTCACAGAGACACACAGATTCAGGATTTTTATTTTGTTTTGTTTGTTGGGGGGAGGATGATGGGGCAGGGATTGAGACAGGATCTTACTGTGTTGTCCAGGCTGGCCCCCAATTTTTAGCTCAGGTGATCTCTTGGCCTCATCCTTCAGAGTATCTGGGACTACAGGTATAAGTCACTTCCCAGCTAGAAGTTTTAGCAGCTTAGTCTACCCTGAGCTTTCGGACCAACAACAGTTTTATAGATGGATTATTTTGAAGTCTTTTCCAGTCTGTGGCCGCACCACCCTGAAAGTATGTGTTCTTGGCCGAACTCTTTCCAACAAAAAAACATCTTTTTTGTGTGTGTGGTGCTGGGGAGGAACCTACAGTATTATGCACACTAGACAAGCACTCTGCCACCGAGCCACACTCCCAGCCTGTAGAGTGACTTTTTAAAAATTTATAATTCACAGGGCTAGGGTTGTGGCTCAGTGGTAGAGCGCTCGCCTAGCACTTGTGCGGCCCGGGTTCGATCCTCAGCACCACGTAAACATAAATGCATTGCATTGTGTACAACTAAAAGCAAATAAATAAAAAAAATTATAATTCACAAAATCTTTTTATACTTGCAAGCACGCTAGCATGAGTCATTTTCCTGTGAGGCTCAAACAGATTCCCCCAGACAGCAGTGCATAAGGAGAGCAACCAGGAGGCACGTCCCAGGGATGTCAGTCTGCTCTCTGAGCAGCCGTGCTGCGGACTAAGTGACACCCTGTAGTGGGGCCATAGGACCTGGGATGGATCTGGGGTGCGGCCGGGCCAGAGGAAGGCCGTGGGGAGGCAGAAGTTCCGTCCGCTCACGCACACCTTGGGCCTCAGGTTCTTTGTCACAGGCCCGCTGAGCCACTACTTCTACCTGCTCATGGACCACTGGATCCCTCCTGGGGCGCCCTGGGCAGGCATCAGGAGGCTCCTCCTGGACCGCCTGGTCTTCGCGCCCGCCTTCCTGCTGCTGTTCTTCCTCATCATGAACCTGCTGGAGGTGGGTGTCGCGCTGGCACCTGCCACAGGGCTCGCTTGAGCACAGGGACCAGACATCCCTGGGTAGCTCTTGGGGCCGTGGGCTTCTCTCCAGCTTGACCTGGACGTGTGCACTTTCTTCTGTGAGTGTGGGAAGCAGGTCACAGCAGGGTTGGCACTGCTGCTGGTCCCTGGGGAGCTCAAAGTCACACTCATCCTCCAGGTTGGCTGTCTTAGGCACCTCAAGGCTCCTGGGCCTGCACTGCTGCTTGGACCTGCTGTTAGGGCTTGCCACGCACGTGCTGGCGGAGAAGCTGGCGTTCTGCTGTACCACGGGGCTTTTCCAAATGTGTTGGCAACTGTATTTCAGTGTGATTGGTTCCTTTGTGGTCCTATGTATTTTTATTTTTATTTTTAATTTTTTTGTAGTCGCAGATGGACAGCATGCCTTTATTTTATTTATTTTTGTACACAGTGCTAAAGATCAACCCCAGTGCCTCACACATGCTAGGCAAGTGCTCTGCCACTGAGTCCCAGCCCCAGCCCCTATGTATTTTATACACTGTAAAACATGGTTCTGAGAGGGGGTCACCTGAGTGCAGAGACCCCTGGTATGGAGGATTAAGGCTCCAGTGGCATTACAGAAGCACAGTCTGATAGGCAAAAAAAGGTCTTGATCGCTTATCTTTACAAGGTCAAATGACTTTTTACATGCTTAACTACTGTGTGTATTTCTTCCATTAACTTTGCTTACTTTCTTGTTTTAAAAATATATATATATATATATTTTAGTTGTTGATGGACTTTTGTCTTATTTATTTATTTATATGTGGTGCTGAGAATAGAACCCAGTGCCTCACACATGCTAGACAAGCACTCTCCTACTAAGCCACAAGCCCAGCCCTGCTTACTTTCTGTTAATGTTTGCTCTTTTTTTTTTTTTTTTTTTTTTTTTTGTACCAGGGATTGAACTGAGCCACATCTCCAGCCCTATTTTGTATTTTATTTTATTTAGAGACAGGGTCTCACTGAGTTGCTTAGCACCTCACTGAGGCTGGTTTGAACTGTGATCCTCCTACCTCAGCCTCCCGAGCTGCTGGGATTACAGGCGTGCTCCACCGTGCCCGGCTTGTGTTTGCTTCTTTCTTACTGGTTTCTATATTTGCGTATATTAAGAATATCAGCTGGGTGCAGTCATGCCTGTAGTCCCAGCTACTCCAGAGGCTGAGGTAGGTGGATCACTTGAGCCCAGGAATTTGAGATCAGCCTGGGCAACAGACTGAGGATCGAACTTGGGCTGCGCACGTGCTAGGCGGGCGCTCCACCGCTGAGCCACAACCCCAGCCCCCACAAGGGCTGTTCTTAAACATTTTTTCTTTCAGATAACATTAAGAATGAATTTACTGGGGCTTGCGCTCTCTCTCTCGCGCGCGCACGCTCCCTCTTCTCTCTCTCTCTCTCTCTCTCTCTCTCTCTCTCTCTCTCTGTGTGAGAGAGAGTGTGAGATTGGGAATTAAACCCAGGGCCTCATGCATGCTAGGCAAGCACTCTACCACTGAGCTACATCCCCAGCCCTTTCCTAAAATTTTATTTTGAGACAGGGTCTCACTAAATCACCCAGGCTGGCCTCCGGTTTACAGTCTCTTACCTCAGCCTCCTGAGTAGCTGGGGTCACCAGTGTGTGCCAACATACCCAGCTCATTTGAGTCCGTTTTAAAAAACTCCTGACAAGGTTCACTTGGGAATGCATCACCTCTGGAAAGAATCGACAGTGGAGCCTTGAGTAGCAGTTCTGGTGCTGGGACCGTGAGTGAATCACTGTCGGACCAGTTCCAAGGGGCTATGCGTGTGAGACAGGCCCACTGTGTGTGTGCAGCCTGCCACCCTGTGAGGACTGAGGGTATTCCAGCTGGCCGGCTGGCTGGCTATGACTGTGTCCACACACAAACACAACAGAGCCACTCAGTGTGGTTTTAAAAGATCATTTTCAAGCTGGGCATGGTGGCGCGCACCTGTAATCCCAGCTGCTGGGGAGGCTAAGGCAGGAGGATCGCATGTCTGAGGCCAGCCTAGGCAACTCAGCAAGATGCTGTCCAAAAATGAAAATCCTCAGCATTGGAACTCTGCCAACCAATAAGCAGGAAGGGGGCAGCAGCTGGTGGCAGAGCACCTGCTTGGCCTGCATGAGGCCAAGTGCTGGGTGGGACACAAGTCACTGCCAGTCAGGTGCTCCCCAGACGTGGGCTGCTCACCTCTGCCTCTGCCCTCCTTGCAGGGGAAGGATGCTGAGACCTTAGCCACCAAGGTGAGGAGTGGCTTCTGGCCTGCCCTGAAGATGAACTGGCGAGTGTGGACACCTCTGCAGTTTGTCAACATCAACTATGTGCCCCCGCAGGTGAGGCCACCTGCCGGGCCCTTTCCCTCCACCCTCTTGTGCGCCTTCAGCAAGCCAGCCTTCTCTCCAGCCGCATCCCGCCCCCTTCCAGGTTCCTGGGCCATCCCTAGGTGGCGTCCACCACGCCAGAAGTTGTGTTTGGCCTGAGAGCTGTGAAGCCACGTGGGGCCTCCCAGGGGGTCCTCGCACCCCACCCACTGGCTCAGCAGCCGCAGGGGGTCCTGGTGCCCCACCTGCTGTCTGTTCAGCACGCACCCCACCCACTGGCTCAGCAGCCGCAGGGGGTCCTGGTGTCCCACCTGCTGTCTGTTCAGCAGGAGGCACTTGGTTAAGCAGCCAGCCTAGGAGGCGCCCACAGGCTGGGCTCCACCCCTGCTGTGGGGGGACAGAAGCCCAGCTCAGAACCCCCTTGGGAAAGAGCTCCAAAGGCTGAGGGGACAGGGAGGCCAGCCCACACACCTGCCACACAGAGTACCTGCACCTGGTACGCACACACACACACATTACCTGTACCTGCCACACACACACACACACACACACACACACACACACATTACCTGCACCTGCCACACACGCCACACAGACACTACACATGAGAGCAGCACCTCCACACACATGCGCACATCTGCACGCAGCACATATGTGCACACCCACATACATTTGCACACACACCAGGAGCTAATGGGAAAGCTGGGGTGCTGCACGTCCATAGTCCAGCCACTCGAGAGGCTGAGGCAGGAGGGTCACAGTGTGATATCATCTTGGACAATCTAGTGAGACCCTGTCTCAAAATATGAAAGGGCTGGGGCTGCAGCTCAGTGCTAGAGTACTTGCCTAGCATGTGCTAGGGTCAGTCCCTAGTACCACAAAGAACAAAACCAGACAGCCCAATACCAGGGGCAGGAAGTGACGTGGCAGGGCTGGCCAGACAGAGGTTTTTGTGGGAATGAGGAAAGCAGGACCTGAGCAGTGTCCAGCTTTGACAGTGAGCCTTAGCAGTGACCTTCCCAAGAGTGACTCCAGAACTGGATGGGGGCAGAAAGCAGACTGTTTCAGATTGAAGAGTGACTGGGAAGTTCTCCAGGAGCTGGTGAAGGGGTGGGGAGAAGCAGAGGGGCCAAGGCTTGGAGTCGTGCCCACCTTCGGTGCAGCTGGGGCTGCTTTGGGATGTGCTGATGTGTGTGTGGAGGGTTCTCTGGAGCCACCCCGGGAGACGGAGGGGATGGCACGACTTCCTCACGCAACAGGGGGAGCAGGAGCAGGACTCTGGGTCTGAGCAGAGGCAGCGGGTGGGCATTTTGAGAGAGTGAAGAAGGGAGTCTGGCACTGTCGAGATCAGGAGAGTGAGCTGACTGGAGAGGAGCTTTGGGCAGAGGCCGAACGTCCCCCTGGCCTGGGCCTGGTCCAGCTGGGGCCAGCCTCTGAGGAGGCATGAAGGCCAGGGACAGAGGTTTTCCAGGAAGTGCAGTCACAGAAGAGCAAGAGGGGGGCCATGGGTCCTCAGGCACTCTGGGAAGGCAGGCCGCGGCATGGGGCAGTGCTGGGCAGGTAGCTGAGCCAGTGTTCCCCGGAGACGTGCTGCCTGTTTGCTGTAGCTGTAACATCATCCTCCCCTCTACCGGGCGCCAGCGCAGGACCTGACAGGTGACCACCTGGCCGGCAGTGGACAGGCAGCCTCTGTCCACTGAGTGCTGGTGTGAGGGGCTGCCACGGCCTGGCTGTTCTCTTTGCAGTTCCGGGTGCTCTTTGCCAACCTGGCAGCTCTGGTGTGGTACGTCTACCTGGCCTCTCTGGGGCAGTGACGCCGGCCTGGGGAGGACACGGGAGCTCCTGGGCAGGGAGAGCAGGACGTCTTCTGACCTTAGATCATGTGATTCGAGAAGCCTCAGAATCGTGGTTGGACTAACAGAAGTCTCTGATTGTGAGAGTGCCGTGTCTCGAGGTGGCCTCACCGCCTGGACCAAGAGGTCGCAATAAACCAGTGCTTCCTGCTTCCTGGTGTGGTTTCTCAGAGGACAGGTCACTGGGTTTCCCTCTGTGCTGTGGCATGGGCACGACACATAGCTTACTGTCAAAGTGCACAACTCAGAGGCCCAAGGTGTGGCCAGTGTTACCTGGCCATTGCTGCCCCTTCCAGGACTCTCGCCTTCCCGAGCTCAAGCTCCACCCCATGAACACCAGCCCCTGTCCCTGGGCCCCCGCCATCCCACTGTCAGTCTAGTGCAGGCACCTCCTGCCAGCGGCATCACAGGGCACTTGGCTTCACAACTGGCTCAGTCACCTACGTCATGTCTGCCGTGGTTTGAGTGTGTCCCCTCAGAATTCATGTGGAAGCTTAACCTCGCTGTGGGGCTGTTAGGAGTGGGGGTTTAGGGAGTGATCAAGTCCCTCGTGAGTGCACTGAGCCCTTATGAAAGAGGCTTCGGAGAGCGGGTGCCCCCTTGCTCTCCTGTGCCTGCTGCCATGTGGGACGGCGCTGCTCCCTCTGCAGAGTGCGCCACACAGCTAGGACAGAGTAGTGGGTGGCAGGCAGCCAAGGCAGGGGCCCCCAGAAGCCAGGCTACTCCATGAATTAACCTATGGGAACATTCCAAATACCCCAGCTAACTCCTTTGTCTCAGAGCATCAGAAGGGAAAGAGGGACAGACCTGAGTGAAGCTGCAGACTCAAGGGCAAAGGGGGCACAGTTAGAAGGTCATGGCCAAACCAGTAGCCTCCGCACTTTCCAATGCCTGATTAACAAACAGTAGCTATACTAACTCCAGACTGGCGCAACTGAATGGCAACCTGCTATTGGTGCCCTCCTGCCTAGTGAGAGCTGTTTATTTTCTTCTCACTTGAATAAGTCCTACTCATTCACATTCACTCCTGCTTGGGTGTGAATTTCCTTCTTTGAATTTGCAAGACAATGACCTGGAAGAAGTCACTGGCAGGGCTGGGCTCCATGGCAGCACTAAATCAGCATTATATCTGCTGGCTGCTGCCACTCACACCCTTGGTGGTGTGGGCACCTGCTGCTGTCCTCTGCTGCAGGGGCTGTAACCCCACTTGCCATTACAGCAGCAGAGGCCGAGAATCTGAATTTAGGTCTAACTGGTTTCGGTGGCACCATCTTGGAAGCAGAGAGTTGGGCCCTCACCGTGGTAACTCCACCCTGGACTTCCCAGCCTCCAGAACTGTGGGAAATACATTTCTACTCTGTAAAGTACCGGTCTGTGGTGTTTCATCATCAAGGTTCATCCATGTTAATAACATTTTAAGATGTCCTTCCTTTTTAAGGCTGAATATTTATTCCAGTGTGTGCGTATATCATGTTCTATTTACCTGTTCCTTTGTTAGTGGACATTTAGATTGTCTTCAGCTGTTGGCTGCTGTGCTCCTGCTGTGAACACAGGAGTACAGTATCTGCTCATGTGCCTTCTTACCTTCAATTTCAAAGAACTGTTCTTTGGGTTCAAAATACATCAGGGTGGGGTGGGGCAGTTCCTGAAGGAAGTTTAGGGCATTTGCAAGAGTAACAGGTGCTCCTGCAATTTGCAAAGACTGTGATGATCACACCACTTCCCGTTCAGCTGGAGTAGTGGCACACGCTTGTGACTCCAGCTCTCTAAAAGGCTGAGGAGAACCACTTGAGCCCATGAGTTTGAGGCCAGGTTGGGCAACATAGCAGCAAGACCCCCTCCCCACCTCTCAAAAAAAAAAAAAAAAAAAAAAAAGTCCCAATTCTCAATTTTAGGGCCCAACCGTGGTACCAGCGTTTGCTGAGGGAATTGCTGTGCAGGAGTTCATGCTGATCCTACAGTAATCCCATGAAGTAGGCATCACTCTTGTTTCCATTTCACAAATGGGGAAACTGAGGCAAGACCCCTCAGCTAGTAGGTGAAGCCTGGATTCGGATGCAGGATTCTCTGCCACCACTTTCACATACAGGTTCTCAGGAAGTCAGGCTTAAGCCAGGAAAAAACAAACAACAAAAAAATGGGGGTAGCCGGGCGCGGTGGCGCACGCCTGTAATCCCAGCACTTTGGGAGGCTGAGGCAGGAGGATCGCGAGTTCAAAGCCAGCCTCAGCTATGGCGAGGCACTCAGCAACTCAGTGAGACCCTGTCTCTAAATAAAATACAAAAAAAAAAAAAAAAAAAAAAAGGGCTGGGGATGTGGCCCAGTGGTCGAGTGCCCCTGAGTTCAATCCCTGGTAGCGGGGCCCCCCCCCCCCCCCCCCCCCCCCCCCCCCCCCCCCCCCCCCCCCCCCCCCCCCCCCCCCCCCCCCCCCCCCCCCCCCCCCCCCCCCCCCCCACAACAAAAAAAAAAAAAAAAAAAAAAAAAAAAAAAAAAAAAATGGGGGTAGTATTTTTTTTTAAGGTAATGCAAATTCATATTCTTGGGTTTCTGGCTTATGGTAGCCTGCCTTCACTCGGTTCATTTCACACCTTTCCCGGGTGCTGCCAGACACACGGGAGAGCAGGGGGCCAGCTCGTCGGTCTCCCCGCGTGGACATTTACCGGTGGTACGGAAAACATTTAAAGGTGGTCAAACGAACTGGAAACAGTTTAAAGAGGAAGAGAAGCACTTTTATTATCCTTGGCTCTGGGTGGCTTGGCCGATAATATTTCAGTTGTATTTTTGGACAAAATGAATCCATACAAAAAACTGCATGGTTATGCCATGGCAACTCCCAGCCGCGCTGCTCGCCCCCTCGAGCAGCCTGGGTCCCTGCCGACGGCAGCCCCGGGGCCGGCGCCTGCCCGAGCGGAGCACAGCGGGCGCCGAGGGCGCGTCGCCACCGGGGACAGCACTGGTCCGCTCGAGGTCTCCGGAGCAACTTGCGCAGCAGGAGGGCGCGGGACTGCGCGGTCGCAGCCGGCGTCTAGCGGCTGTGTGAGGTTCGGACGGCGGGGACGTGCGAGGACCTGCGCGGCTCCACGGCAGGAACCGGCCGAGTCGGACCCGCGAGGGGCCGTTTCCCCGGCACACGTCCCGGGCCGCTCTCACCCGGCCGCCCCCGCCCCCCCCAGCCCCCGCCCCCCCTCCCAGCGGCCCCCGCGGCCTGGGCGGCACTTCCGCCGGCGGAGCGAGCGCGCGCGGAAGCGTGTCCCTCGCGGCGTGCCGTGGGCGGCGCGGAGGACGGCATGGCGTTCCGGCAGGCGTTGCAGCTGGCGGCCTGCGGGCTGGCCGGGGGCTCGGCCGCCGTGCTCTTCTCGGCTGTGGCGGTGGGCAAGCCGCGCGCCGGCGGGGACGCGGAGCCGCGGGCGGCGGAGGCGCCGGCCTGGGCGGGGAGCGCGCGGCCGTGCCGGAGCGTCTGGGACCCCAACTGGGACAGGTGCGCGGGGCCGGCGCGCGGCGGCGTTGGGCGCGCGACAGGTGGACGCCGTGCCCGGGGTCCGTGTCCAGGGCGGCTGTGCCTGGGGTCTGTGTCCAGGGCGGCCGTGCCCGGGGTCCGTGTGCCAGGGCGGCCGTGCCCGGGGTCCGTGTCCAGGGCGGCTGTGCCCGGGTGCCCTGGGTCCTTGTCCAGGGTGGCTGTGCCCGGGTGCCCGGGTGCCCGGGTCCGTGTGCCAGGGTGGCCACTCAGGATGTCCGGGGCCCGTGTCCAGGGGGTCCTGCGTTAGGGTGGCTGTGACCGGTGGTCCTGAGGTTCCAAGTGTGAGGATGGCCGTGCTGGTGCCTGAGGGCTACTGTGCAGGGAGGGTCTACCCCTCTGAGGGTCCATTTGCTAGGAGGACGCCAGAGTAGACCAGGCGCTTCTTCTTGGACCTGGTCAGTGCTGTGGCCATCATCTACTTGTCGTTATTGAGCCTTTGAAATAATGCTTCTGTGATTATACGAGGAATTTTTTGTTTTATTTAATGTCAATTTAAATTTAAAAACCAAAGCAGTGCAGTTTTTCAATGTTTGGTTGAAATAACAGTACTTTTAGTATATTAGATAAAATGTATTACTGAATTAGATTAAATGAATTAGATAAAATGTATTACTGAATTTCACCAGTTTCTCTTTACTTTTGAAAAAAGCCCTAAATTTATTTATCTATATGTGGTGCTGAGGATCTAACCCAGTGCCTCACACATGATAGGCAAGCACTCTACCACTGAGCCCCAGCCCCAGCCTGTCTTTACTTTCTAAATGCTGCTACTGGACAAGTTAAAATCACATATGTTGCTGGCTTCTGTTTCTGCTGGAGAGGCTGCTTTGTAGGCAGTGTTGGTTGTTGTGGGATTTACCCAGTTCCAGTTAAGCCACCTCGGTACCTACAGGTGTTGTACCTACAGGTGTTGTCTCTACGCTTGACACTTAGAAATTGGGCACAGAGTTCATATCATACCCCTAGTTGTATCAGGAATTTCATAGTTAATTTTTTTAACCTTTAATTTTATTTATTTATTGGTACTGGGGAGTGAACTCAGGGGCACTTTACCACTGATCTATATCTCCAGCCCATTTTCAAGTTTTTTTAAATTTTGAGATGAGGCTTAGAGTAACTTGCTGAGGCTGGCCTTGAACTTGTGATATTCCTATCTCAGCCTCCAAAATTGCTGGGTTTCCAGGCGAGTGCCTCTTGTCTAGCTAATCTTTAATTAAAAAACAAACTTATTTTAGAATATTTTACATAATAGAAAAGTTGCAAATAGAATCCTTTTATATCCTACTCCTAGTTTCCTGTTATTAATGTTTTAACACTAAGTGTGGTAGATTTGTCACGATCAATTAGTCAGTCCTGATTATTATTAACGGAAGTCTCTGCTTCGTTGAGATAACTTTAGTCTTGCTTTCTGTTCCCAGGTCCCACATGGCAGTTGTCCTTGGTGTCCCTGGGCTCCTGTCAACTTTGTAGCTTCTCAGACTTCCTTTCCTGATGGTGGGGAGGTTTTATGGGTGGTCCCTCAGTTGGCATTTGTGTGATGTTTCTCTTGTGATTAAACTGTAGTCATTCTCTTTTTATTTTTTGTTTGCTTTTGGTATTGGGGGTTTAACCCAGGGGCACTTAACCACTGAGCTACATCCTCCACCCTTTTTATTTTGAGACAGGGTCTCTCCGAGTTGCTTAGGGCCTTGCTAAGTTGCTGAGGCTGGTCTTGAAGTCCTGCCTCAGCTCCTGAGCTGCTGGGATTACAGGTGTGCACCACCACGCCTGGCTCATTCACTTTAAAAAATCAGAAGGGCGTGCTGAATTTCTCAGGACTTTTAAAGGAAAACATTCACTCTGGGGTCAAAGAACCTGCTTGAAATGAACCTAAAGTTGAATCCAGCCTTATCTGATTTCAGCAGTGCTCCTGTTTGCTTGCCATGTCTAGACTTGTGGGTGGGGAGATGGGAAGTCAGCTGAGCTGTGGGGACAGAAGGGCTGGTGGCAGGCAGGGATGCTCAGCACCAGAAAGGTAATACAAAGGGGGCTTGTCTCGTGTTCCCAGCACCATACCAGGATATCCCAGAGCTTTGCGTGGATAAGTCTCCGGCTCATTCCATGGCTTCCTGTCTGCCTGTCAGGCTCCAGTGCCTGCTAACACACCTCTGCTTGATGGGTGACCAGCACCCCAAGTTAGCCCTGCCCAAATAATCCTTGAGTCACCCAGCGGCCCTCCAGACCTTCCTCTCCCACCACGGTCTCTACCAGGTAGATTCTGGCCAGGTTACCTGTCGTGTTCCCTGCCTCCCACATTTAACCTTTAGTACCTTCAGTTCCATGACTCCCCCCCCCCCCCAGTGCCAGGTGACAGCCAGCCACTACCCCACTTACATCAGATAAGTGTGCCTAAATGCAATTATAGTTTAGTTTAAATTACAGTTGACCTGTGAGTACCAAAATCTGTGGAAGTTCAAATCCCTATGAAAGATGGTGTAGTATTTGATAGAACCTACATGCATCCCGCCAAGTGCTTTAAATCATACCTACTTACGATACCCAATACGGCGTGGGCCTTATATAAGTAGTGTCATGCTGTATTGCTTAGGAAAGAGTAACAAGAAAAAGAGCCTGTACGTGTCCAGTACAGGTGCAATGTTTTCCAAACATGTGCCATCCCTGGTGCTGACTGTGGATACCTTGGACACAGGGGCCACCTGTCCTTTGAGTTTAAACAGCCCACAGCCTTGCCTGCAGTCCCCGTCCCCACTGCTCATTGCTCCTGTTGCCTGCTCCTTTTTCTCAGCACTGGCCTATGTCCTCCTGTCCACGGCCTGCTTGTCCTCACTGGGTCTCACAGAACTGGCCTGGCTACAGCTGTGAGGTGGACAGGGCATTCACGCGTGACCCTGCGGCTGCCTTGGCTTCTCTGGAGAAGTCACTGTCTTGTCAGAGTCCTCAGGGGTCTGTAACAGAGGCCACAGCACATACTATCTTATCTCAACACCAGGCGAGAGCCACTCTCTCTGGTCAACCTGCGGAAGAGGAATGTGGAGTCTGGAGAGGAGGAGCTGGCGTCCAGGCTGGACCACTACAAGGCCAAGGCCACGAGGCACATCTTCCTCATCAGGCATTCCCAGTACCACATGGACGGCTGCCTGGAAAAGGACCGCACTCTGACCCCACTAGGTATGTGCCAGGTCTCGGGCCAGCTGATCCCTACAGCCAGCTTTGAGGGTGTGGGGCATGGATCTTCTTGACCCTTCAGGGACCGTCATCCCAGACTCGGACATTGTCATCCCCTGTGACTTTCAGCTGAACTTGGACCGGAGACAGGCTTCTTAGCACACCTGTACCAGAACACCCAGGGCTGAGGCTGGCCCAGTGTTATGGTGCGCGCCCAACACGGGAGGCCCTGGTCCATCCCCAGCACTGAAGGAGACAAACCAGCAGATGCCACAGTGTCTTGCTGCACGAGGCCAGGCTTGGTGCCCGGCCTAGCAAGGCTCATGCCCTTGGCGCTCTGGAAGTGGCGCCTCTCGCACTCTGTGCCAGCTCACGGCCCAGCCTGCAGATGCCTGCTCAGCACCTGCAGGCTGTCCACGGCATCCCTGCGGCTCGCTGGGCAGCAGTGTCTCATGCCTGCAGGTGCCCCTGGGGAGAGATCCTGGAAAAGGAGGTGCACTGGGGCCTGGGGAGAGTCTAGACTTGACCTTTTTACACCTCACAGCTGTGTTGCCCAGGCTGACCCTGAATGCCTGGGCTCCAGTGACCCTCCTGCCTCAGGTTCCCCAGTGGCTGGCCCTGCAGACATGGCCACCGTGCCTGGCTGAGCTTGGCCTGAACAGTTCCTCTGTTGGATGGGGTGTCCCCATCTGCTCATAGGGAAGATCTCCATGGTGAAGGGTTTTCTGGCCTGCTCTCCTGCTCACGTGCAGACTGCCCCTTCCCTGAAAGACCCAGGCGCGGTGCTCTCTGCGTCTCCCGTAGACTGACTTCCTGGCGATTTCCAGCCAGATGCTAAAATACATTTTTTAAAAAAGCACCCGTGGGGCTGGGGTTGTGGCTCAGCGGCAGAGCGCTCGCCTAGCACGTGCGCGGCCCAGGTTCGATCCTCAGCACCACGTACAAATAAACGCATTGTGTACAACTAAAGCAAATAAATAATATTAAAAAAAAAAAAAAAAAGCACCCGTACTTGGAGCCACTTGGAGGTCCATGACACTGAATCCTCAGTGCATATTTATGGGCCACCATGGTGTCACACGGCCAGTGGCCGTCATGGTGCTCCACATTGTGTGGACTTGGTTGAGTCAGTGAATCCTGCCTGGCCTCCAACAGTGGGGCACATCTGCCCCTCGACGCTAATGGACTGAGGTGCGTTTTTCTGCCTGGGGTTGAGGACAGTTGAATTAATGATCTTATTGGCTTTGCTCATTGAGGCCCTGACCCCTGCTAGGCCCAAGCCCTTGGGGACAGGGCCATGGGTGGCACATGATCGTATGTGGGTGTCACTGGCTAAAGGAGGCGTCAAGGTATATGTGGTTCTGGGGTATTTGCCTTCAAGGTCGGGAACAGGCTGAACTCACGGGGCTCCGACTTGCCAGCCTGGGGTTGAAGTTCAGTAAGATCATCCATTCCTCCATGACCCGTGCGGTGGAGACCACAGACATCATCAGCAAGCACCTGCCAGGTGAGTGTGGGCCAGGGCCTCTGCATAGGAGCAGTGCAGCCTGGGGCGCGTGCTGCCTGCAGGGGAGGGCCAGGGCGGCTCTGGAGTGGACAGCACTGTTCTCCTTGCTCCTCAGGCGTCTCCAGAGTCAGCACAGACCTGCTGCGGGAAGGTGCGCCCATCGAGCCTGACCCTCCTGTGTCTCACTGGAAGCCAGAGGCTGTGGTAAAGACATTGCCCCGCGGCCACCGGGCAGGGGCTGGGTGCGCCTTCTGATGGCCACCTCGCCTTGCTTCCCCCTGATGGTCCTCGCTCTGCCCCCAGCAGTATTACGAAGACGGTGCCCGGATCGAGGCCGCTTTCCGGAACTACATCCACAGGGCAGATGCCAAGCAGGAGGAGGACAGCTACGAGATCTTCATATGCCACGCCAACGTCATCCGCTACATCGTCTGCAGGTAGGCACCGCCCAGCCCCCGCGGCAGGAGGGTGTGGAGCAAAGGCCTGACCACGACCCATCCCGTCCCCTTCACCGTCCGCCCCCGCTGGGAGTGTGGCTCCTGCCCTCTGGCTCCTCTGCCTGGGGGCTTCCTGGGCCTTGTCGCATAGCTGGAGAGACCTGGCCAGCTCTCGGGAGGAGTGTCTGTGAGTCGGGGTTCCTCTGATTGCCGTGGCAGAGCAGCACAGATGGACGGGCCCTGGTGCCAGAGGGTCACCTGGGCGGATGGACAGGTGGAGCTGCCAAGGTCAGGGTGCTGTGTGCCGGGCTTTCAGCCCCTTGGTGAGGGAGAGATGCCTTGGACTGTGTAGAACTCCTGTTTCCCCTCAAACTGGTGCCAGTGGCTGTGAGGGTCTGGGGGACCCTCCTGGCACCAGTCACCAAGACTAGCTCCAAGGGGATTCTGCTCCCCGCACTCTGGTCCTCCCTGACCACCTTCTGAGGCTCGCCTCTTCCTTGGGTGTGTTGGGTTGTTTCCTCTCTCTCTCTCTCTCTCTCTCTCTCTCTCGCCTTTGAGGGGCTGGGGTGGAGCCCAGAGCCCTGAGCACCTCGGCCACTGGGCCGTTCCCCAGCCTGGGAGTGCGTGCGGGTCTGCTCTGTGTCGTGGACTGGCTGCGCTGGTCACGAGTGCGACTAGCTCGCTGCTCCGCTGGGGCACTGTGGTCTGGACCAGGGCAGCATCTGTGTGCCACACGGGGCCCCTGGGTGGGAAGGCTCTTGTACTTCAAATGTGTGAAAGGCCTGACCAGACCTCAGGGGGGTGCAGACTTGGAGCAGCAGTGGAAGCCCGTCTCCACCGTGGACCCACCAGGAGACACCCACCCGGGCTCCGTCACCAGGGCTGCCTCTCCTCCTGACCTGGAGTCTGGTCAGTGGCACTGTCTGAGCGAGGTGGCCTCTCCCCGTTTGTGTCGTGTCGACAGGGCTGTGGTGGCCCCTCTGCTTAGGCATCCCACGCAAGCTCCAGCTAGGAGCCCAGGGATGGTAGGGGAGCCCCAGGATCGGGAGAGCGGCCCCCACAACGCACAGGCTGTTGGGGAGTTGGGACCCTCAGCCAGCTCGTGGTGGCAGGAGGGGATGCGGCTGCTGGCTGGGTGTCACGCTCCACCTGCAAGAATAAGACTCTAGGGCGGCACATCCCTCCTGCCTGCTGGACCTGTGCCGTGCGCTCCCTGCCTGTGGTCAGGCCATTTGGGTGCGCTGTGCACTCCTTTTGACACCACATTATCACGTGAACCCTGACAGTTATGGAGGTGGCCCTGGTGCCAGGATGCACCAGCAGCCCCATACATGGAGCTCCCCAGTGCAGTCGGGGCAGCCACGCAGGCACGCGGCCTCCACTGTGCTGCCTGTGCAGGGGCAGCCCTGTGAACTGCGAGGGATGGTGCTGAGAGTGGGGAGCTGGGCACAGTGCTGCACACCTGAAATCTCAGGAGGCTGAGGACGGAGGGTCACAAGTCCAAGGCCAGCCTGAGCAACTTGGACCCTGTCTTTCTTCTTTTTTCTCCTTGATATTTTTATTAGTTGTTGATGGACCTTTATTTATTTATTTGTATGTGGTGCTGAGGATTGAACCCAGTGCCTCACACATGCCAGGCAAGTGCACTACCACTGAGCCCCAGCCCCAGCTAGACCCTCTCTTAACTTTAAAAAGCACTAGGGATACAGCTCAGGGTGAAGCACCTTGGGTTTCAATCTCCAGTATTAAAAAAAGAAACCCAAAAAATATATAAATAAATAAACAAAACAACCAGTGTGAAGGTGGTTATACTTTTTACACTCACCAAACTTGCAGCAGAAAAATGTCATGGCTACTGGGGCCACACTGGGTTTGAGGATCAGGCTGGCTTCTTGAGGCATGAAGGACATTTGGTGACTCAAGGAAGCTGTGATACTGAGCTTCTTAGCAAGTGTCTATTGTACCTAATAAGCATTTTTTAAAAAATATTTATTTGCTTTAGTTGTACATAATGCGTTTATTTGTACGTGGTGCTGAGGATCGAACCTGGGCTGCAACCTGGGCTGCGCGCACGTGCTAGGCGAGTGCTCTACCGCTGAGCCACAACCCCAGCCCCCTAATAAGCATTTTTAAGGGCATGAAAATGCTACAGGGTTGTGGATTGCACCTCCACCCTCTGGGACAAAACACTGAATTTAATCAGAAATGGATCTAGTGTTCTCTTTGGCCTCCCCCTTGTTACATTGTAAAAGAAGAAATAAAATTGCATGCCCTGTAAGAAACTAGTGTGTGCTGATCACACAGCTGAGTCCTGGTGAATCCAGGGCCCCTTCCTGGAGCACTCTGGGGACAGCTGGAGCGTCTGCTCTGGGGCTCCAGGGCCTGGCCTTGCCTGTCCCACAGGCGCAGTGGCCCCTCCACTGAGCTCCCTCTGGCGCGTTCTCTTCCCTCAGGGCGCTGCAGTTCCCTCCAGAAGGCTGGCTCCGCCTCTCCCTCAACAATGGCAGCATCACCCACCTCGTGATCCGACCCGATGGCCGAGTAGCACTCAGGACCCTTGGGGACACGGGGTTCATGCCCCCCAGCAAGATCACCAGGTCCTGAAGGCCCCTGTGGGACTCCGCCCTTCTCTGCGTGCAGCCTGGGTTCGCCTTCCCTCTTGTCCCCTGTCCAGGCTGCAGTGCAGCTTTGAGGAAGAGGCTGTGGAATGGAAGCTGGGCTTGGGCACTTGTGTCTGGCCCATTCAGGGAGGCCTTCAGGACAGACAGCCCGACTTCCTTCCTCTGGCCTGCCAGGACAGCCCCACGGGTGTGGAGGAGAGGACAGCCTGTGCTGGGCTGTGAACGGCCCGGCTTGCCATCCTTCTGGACCACCATGGCAGGCCTGCATGGGTGGCCACAGCAGCAAGTGACTCTGGGCTCTGCCAGAGCTGGTGCAGCAGGACAAGTTTTCTTAACAGCTCATTTCACTTCACGTGTTCTTATTCTGAAAGCCTTTGTCACTTCAGTGTTCGTCAGTTAGAACCTATTCCTCGTTTGGCTTCTTGCTTTGAAGACCAGTTTCTTATCAGAGTGAGTGATCCTGACGCTGTAGGATCTGAAGGCACAGGGACAGGCCAGCACAGGTGGACTTGGGTGAGAGAGGAAATGAATCTGGAGTGGCATGTCCAGGGAGGGGCTGGCCTCACCAGACAGGGCAGGGCGGTGGTGCTGACTGCCAGGCAGGGAAGACACATCCTAGTCTGCTCCTGGCCAGGTTGATCTTTTGGGCTTGTGGGTGTAATATTCGGACACGATATGTCTACCCCAAATATCCTGTTAATTTAACAAAAGCAGTACAGTTTCTACAAAGTGGTCATGAACATTTTCAGTGATCAATACAATGAATTGGGATATTTGATCCATTTCTCTCACCTCTTTGGAAATATCTACATAATAAAATTTTAAAAGTACAACTCGTGATTATCTTAAAGGAAACGGGAAACCTGCGCCGCAAGACAGCAGTGGTGTCGCCAGGAAGCCCTTTCGCCAGGCACTTGGGCGCCTCAAGTGTCCTTCCTGCCGGAGGGCCAGCAGGACCACCCCGAGGCAGGGCCTCCCCGAGGCCCGACGCCGGGACTCCAGGAAGCCGCTCCCTTTGCACACGCCCTGCAGTGTCTGCCTGGACCTCTGAGCCACCAGGCGCAGCTCAGGGCAGTGCGACGCACTGCAGTGGAGGCAGGCCTGGGTCTCCTCCTCGACCCTAGCCGCGCCTTGCCTCGGCCCCGCCCTTGCCCTTCTCTGCCCAACCCCTGCACCTCCTCCTGGGCGCCTCCTTGCTCTTTTTTTTTTTTTTTTTTTAATTTATTTATTTGCTTTAGTTGTACACAATGCGTTTATTTGTATGTGGTGCTGAGGATCGAACCCGGGCTGCACACGTGCTAGGCGAGCGTTCTACCGCTGAGCCACAACCCCTGCCCAGCCTCCTTGCTCTTCACCTCCGCCCCACCCATCCGCCTTGGCCCCGCCCCTACCCTCGGCTCCGCCCTTGCCCTTCACCTCCGCCCTGCCCTCCCGCCTTGGCTCCGCTTTTGCCTCGGCTCCGCCCCTCCGCTGTCTCTGCCCTGCACCTCCGCCCCGTCCATCCGGCTTGGCCCCGCCCCTACCCTCCGCCTCGGCTCCGCCCCCCCCTCCCGCGGCCCTGCGCCTCACTTCTTGGTCACGCGGTGTCCTGCTCGGGCAGGAAGCGGGGAGTGGAGGACCTGGGATTCTGAGCAACCTGGAGCAGAGGAGCTGGAATGAGACTTCGGGAGAAGGACTTAGAAGGACGCAGGTCACCGAATGACCAGAAGACCTAGCAACCTGCAGATGCTCCTGCAAGAAAGTCCCAGAATGAAAACCGCTGAGCCTACATTTGCAGTCAAGGACGGGCAGCGGCCTCCGGGTTCTGCCCCCTTCGCAGAGCTCGCGCGACTGTAGCCCGCGTCTTCTGGAGTACGAAGCCCCGATGTTACTCTCCCCTTGGGGACCAGGGGTTGAACTCGGGCCTTAACCACGGAGCCGCGGGCCAGCGTGTTTCATCTAGAGACGGGGCTCGCCGCTGCCCAGGGCCTCGCTGAGTTGCTGAGGCTGGCTTCGACCTCGGTCCCGTCCGAGCCGCCGGGATCGCAGGCGAGCGCCCGCGCCCAGGTTGACTTTCGTGCTATGAATTCCCAGCAAGCTCTCCTCGCCGCCGTGCCTGTGTTCGCTGCTCTGAGTGGTCTTCCTCCGCGCGCCGCCTCAGTGGCTGCGCGTGGCAAGGTCACTTCCGAGGGGTGGCCACGGAGAAGGCAGAGGGGCAGGGCGCGAGTCTCTGCAGCACCCACCCCGATGGAGGTCTCTGCAGCAGCCCAGCCCTTCTGGCCCAAACAAAACTTGCGCGACCTGAGGGAACTGGACTGAGATGGCGGCTGGTTCCCCAGGACTGCTCAAGCGGATGCTTCAGGAGCCCAGCAAGCAAAGCCTGGCTCAAGACAGTAAGGCCCACACCTGGCCCTGCTCATTCCTTGCCCAAGAGAGCTGTGGATGTTTCTGGAAAGATCCAAACATCATTCAAAAGGATCTGGTTATGGTCCCTGCCAGCGCAGAGGGCACTTGTTTTAGTGGCACCTGAGCTTGCTTTTCCCCTGAAATGAAAAGTGGGGACTTGAGGTCTCCCTTGAGTCCACCCATCCACCTCATTGTGGGAAATACCTTACACCATCTTGTCAAACAGAAGATTGCCCAGAGCCATCTGTGAACTGGGCGTGAACTAAAATTGACACGGAAGCCTTTAGGCAGTAAAGTCTGGTATCTGGGAACTCCCCTCCACACTCCTGCGGGTTTGAGACCGCCCCGAGCAGCGTGTGGCTTCCTCCTAGCTCTGAGTGTAGCACTGCACTGGAGATGGGTGACAGGCTGGAGCCACACAGCCTCCCAAGATGGGTGTGGCTTGCCAAGATGCCAGTTAACCCGTTTGCTGCAAGTCCCCTGCCTTTGACGTGCTCCCTTAAATCAGGACCAGACTATTTCTCAGTTGTTCACTTCCAGCTCCCGTGTGGACTGGAAGACCTACAGGCACTCCAATCTCTTTTCAATCCTTTTCTCTGGCTCAGATTCTTAAAATTCTTTGCTCATTCTCAGGTGGCTCACACCTTCTGAGCAGGTAACTACTGATAGATATGTTACCCTCCCCTGCCCTCAGAGTTTTCCACACCCTAAGAGAAGCAACCTTGTTTCAACATGTTCCAGACAGGATGTTCCTTCCCGGGCAGAATGTTTCTTTTCCCCAGGCAAGAGCCAATAGGCTTAAAGGACACCCTGTTCTAGCCAATGGTGTTGGGGTTGCTCTAGTGCACCCCCCACCAGAAATCCCTATATAAGGCCCTGTCTGAGAGACTCAGACAGACAGACAGAGACACAGGGACACAACATCGGCTCATCGCTGCTGAGAGGAGGAAGACAGATACATCAGCTCATCACTGCAGAGAGGAGGAAGCCACTGCAACAGCTCCAGACCCATCGCCTCCAGCCGACGGCAGCTGCCCCAGCCAACAGCTCCAGACCATCACCTCCACGGCAGCTGCCCCAGCCAACAGCTCCAGACCGACCACCTTCAGCCCGACGGCCGCTCCCAGCTGACAGCTCCAGCCTCCAGCCAGACAGCAGCTGCTTTAGCCGACAGCTCCAGAGATCCCAGCCGGTGCAACCAAGCACCCACCTTCTGTCCAGAGCTTGCACACTCCCCTCTCCCTGACTCCCTTCTCCCACCAGAGCTTGCACACTCCCTTCTCCCTGACTCCCCTCTCCCACCTCTTCGACCATCGACCAGAGCACCTCTTCTCCGGTTTTCGCTACCAGCTACGAAGGCTGTTGAATAAATCTCTTGGCTGCACGGCTGTCCCCGGTGTGATGCTTTGCCCTTCAACTACCCTGGCGGGGTGCTGGCTGCCCTGCAATAGAAGATCACATGCCATCTGCTACCCTCACAAAAAGAGCTCTCTCACGGCTGAACGCAGCTATAGAGTTTGTGCTAGCTGATAGCAGAGTGTTCTTACAACCACGTAAGTAAGGAGAGGGGAAGAAGGCGGCATATAAGCTGGGTATAGTGGCATGTGCCTGTAGTCCCAGCACCGAGGAGGCCAGCTGGGCAGTACAATGAGACCCTGTCTTAAAACATAAGCAAAAAACAAAAACAAAAACAAACAAACAAAAAACAAACAACAACAAATGAAAATCTCAATCACTCAGATTAATGTACTGTTTCATCAAAACACTGCTCTAAGTTTTACTAAAAAACAGCATGTTACCCAGCCACAGGTGAGAGAGATCTTTCTGAAGGCATGGTGTAAAAACAAATTTATTAAGTAGTTTTTTTTTTTTTTTTTTTTGGTACCAGGGATTGAACTCAGGGGAACTCGACCACTGGGCCACATCCCCAGCACCATTTTGTATTTTATTAGAGACAGGGTCTCACTGAGTTGCTAAGTGCCTCGCCATTGCTGAGGCTGGCTTTGAACTCGCGGTCCTCCTGTCTCAGCCTTCCAAAGTGCTGGGATTACAGGCGTGCGCCACCGCGCCCGACTCATTAAGTAGTTTTTAAAAGGACACAAAATCACCCAGGAAACAAAGCATTTACTGAGACAGGTTCAAACAAAATGGAGAAATAGTCAAAGGCAGCCTAAAAACTACAGAAAACAGGAGTCTGCAAAATTAGAGCAAAAACTATTTTAATTTCATCTGCATATTTACAATATATAGAATAATAAGGTAAGACTTTGGAGAAAACAGAGCATTACTGTGAGTGTAACATCCATCTTTTTATTTTTATTTTCTTTAGATATGCCTTTTAAAAATGCCACTGTCTAGACCGTGCTGTTCCATCCCATGTCTGTGGCACAACAATGAAAACACCCTGTGTGACAAACCTGGATTTAAGATCTAAATATTAATCCCAGTATTCCCAACCAACATGTTTATCACATGAAATAAACTTTTTTTTCTTTACACAGTTCAATTCAGCAATTTTATATATGAAAAGGAATACCTACTTAATATTATTATACAGTCTCAAAGAGTAAATTCAGGACAATTAAAAATGATTTACAGAAGGCACTGAGGTTGGCAAGAGCAGCAGCAGTTTTCATTTTGGATCAAACACTGGACATGTTCACAGAACTGCTGTGTGGGAGCCATCATCCTAACACCAGGAAGAGACCAGCCTGCTACAAGGCCACCTTATCTCAGGCACCCTGGCAGCTGGTGGTGCTTCCTGCTCCCCACATGCTCTAGGGACAGACCTTCCCCAGGCTGGTGCCAAGGGAAAAGGCTGACATCAACACCACAAGTAACTGGAATGGACTTAAAATTTTGGTTTCTGTACTGTAGTGTAATGTTCTTTTCAAAAGGAAATCCAATTGAAATGAATTCTAAACATGGGATCCACTTGTATACTCTGTAATAGAAAAATTTATGCTTAACTAATTCTCAGGACAAATTTCAAAGCTAGGGAACAGTTTACAGATTAATAGTCACTACTAAGCTGGTAACTCAGGGAAGCAGAGGGAAAGCTCCTGGGCTGGTGAATTTTCTGACCATCTGCATGAATCCCAATAGCTAGAACATTTTTTTCCAAGAGAAAAGCTACTTTTACCTAGTCCTCTGATCAGCAGTGTTTGAACACCCAAGCAAGATCACTGGCTCCCTGCTGCCCATGCAGGGAGACGTGTCGGCCATCGTCCTGCACCAGAACACTGCTGCCCCAGAAAAGGCGAGATAACAAGAAGCTCACCCTTGTCTCTGAAATGCACTGGAGGCGAGAGCAGGCGCTGCAGGCCAGTGCTGACCTCAGGGCGTCCACAGCTCCTTTTCAGGTTTGGGGAGTGATGGCCCTGCTGTTTAAGGGCTGCTGCCCCTTTGACCAACAACAAACCCAGGACCACTACCTGAAACAGGTTTCGGAGTTTCCTTTTGTTAACTTCTTCCAAAATATCAGAAATGTAAATTTTATTTAGAACATTTGCATTTCTAAAATTTTACCCTCAAAGTGAGGATTAATAAATTATTCAGAATATACTCCTTTATGAAATTTGACCTATAAGCCTAGGAACCCCAAGCCTCTGCAGCAAGTGCCAACCCTACAGGGCTGTGAGCTGGGCCACGTGTGCCATCCGGCAGAGGTGGCTCCTGTGTGCAGGGCTATAGTGCCTGGGGCTGCCCAGGCCAGGGGAACAGGAAGCATGGCTGGGATTCCCAGGACTGCTGCAGGCTGCACCGCTTCGCGCTGGACTGTAGCTGGAAGGGCAACCAAGATCCGGCAGCTGAGACTTGAATTTTCCTTTTAGTGCAGGGCTTGGCCAACTATGGAAACCAGAATAAGATCTGTTACTTCAGTGGGCACACCTGCAGAGTGGAGGTTCAAGGAGAACAGGCTGCAGGACCTGGCACATGCACCATGCCCTGGACAGGAGCCATCACAGCACAGTGGCCGCGCTCCTGAACCTAGGGCCCTGGGCACCAGAAGGTGAGGAGTGTGCACAGACGTTCCCAGCAGAGCTGTGACCTGACTGCAAGCCTGGCTGCTGTCACCCAGCAACACTCAAGCAGCTGTTCTCCTTTCCCCCAACTGGAGACAGTCCAATCTGACAGTCACGGCCATGTCGAGCCCAGGCCCACATCCAAGGCCTGCGTGTGGTGGCCTGGCCAATGGGACTGCAGTGGGGCAGGCCCACCAGCCTCCAGCCACAGCGACCCCAGACTTCACTTCCAGCAGTGACCACGTGACAGACCCTCCTCACCTCTGCCTGTCTGAGGGGGAGTAGCACAGGACAGCGCGCTTCCATCTGTGCACAGCTGGGTACCGGCGGGAGTCGATACTGGCTCCTTCAATAGCTGCCAAGACATCCCGGTCAAGTTTTGACGGCTCCTCCCTAGAATGCATGATGAAAGGATACAAGAAAAGCCCGAAACACCTGTGACTCCCGCTACTCGGGAGGATCACAATTTTAAGGCTAGTCTGGGCAACTTAGTAAGACCCTGATTCAAAAGAAACAAAAAGCACTGGGAGTGCAGCTCAGTGATAGCACTACTGGGTTCAATCCCCAATACTTCAAAACAAAAACAAACCTTTCAAAATATCATTAAACTCTAGAACCCAGCAAGTGAACACAATGGTGCACAAGAACCAAACTGACCCGGGCACGTGAACCATGAAATCATCCCACCTCGGGGATCAGCTGGAGGGAGCAACAGGCTGGTCGACAGGGCCCAGCAACCCCACTGTCCTGTGCCGAGAATGCAGGAGGGTAGGGAGAAGGTCACCTGGAAACAGCTGGCCCCACGCTGGCACCTCTACCCTGCTATGGACACGAAGCTCTGCCTAGTAAGACAAATCCATTCTTAGGGCAGACCTGGTGGCCCTGACTTCTCCTGCACATAACAGCAGACATCAGAAGCAGCCAGTCCAGCCTTCTAGGAGATAGCAAGAAGGTGCACACTCAAGCCAGGACAGCTACATATGCCTGTGACCCCAGCCACGCGGGAGGCCAAGTCCCAGGCCAGCCTGGGCAGCTAAGCGAGACTCTATGTCTCAGAGTGAAAAATAAAAGGGGCTGGGAGATGGCTCAGTGACAGAGCACTCCTGGGTTCAATCTCCAGTACCAACTAAAAAACAAAAGAGTGAGGTTGGGCGTGGTGGTGCACGTCCATAATCCCAGCACTTGGGAGGCTGAGGCAGGAGGATTGAGAGTTCAAAGCCAGCCTCAGCAATGGCGAGGCACTTAGCAACTCCGTGAGACCCTGTCTCTAATAAAATACAAAAAAGAACTTCAGTGGTCCAGTGCCCGAGTTCAATCCCCAGTACCAAAAACAAACAAACAAACAAAACCCCATAAAACAAAAGAGCTACGAACTCAAGATAGAGAGGAACCAGAGTGTACATCAAACCAAACCGCGGGGAAGGCTGAGAAGCAACCACTAACAGTGGCGCCCGAGCCAGCCGAGCAGTAAGTAAACATACTTACCCAAAGAGGAAGAGTCTCCTGGCGCAGTCCCTTGTGGAGGGGGAGGATGCAGCCAGGGGCGTGGGCTGGGACTGAGGTCCGCACCTCTGCTGGTTCCCCTGCTCAGGACTGCTGGGGTCCAGGGATACCTTTGCCAGGCCAGTGGACATCTCGCCATCTGCCCTCATCTGGTCATTTCCCAGTCCGACTGCAGTAGGTGGCGGTGTGTCCTTTCTTGATGTCAGGATCTTATCTTTAGTTTTCATATTTTTATTTGCTATCTTGGAAAGGCTACCTCCTAGATTTTGCAAGTTCATTTTATCAAACTCAAGAGTCAAACTGGAGACAGGTGACGAAAGGGCCTCCTCTCCACTGAGGGCCTCTGGTCTCTCCATGCCTGGGATCCTGCTGTGCGTCAAGGGACTGCAGAGCCCATTTCTGCTGCTATGGGGATGGTGCAGGTCTGAGCCTCCTGCTGGGTCTGCCTGCTGCCCCTGGGAAAGGCTACTGTGCTCCAAGTTTCCAAAAGCACTGACTGTAGGCCGGCTCTGATTTGGAATTGTATTCTGTCTGTTTTTAATTTCTTCCAAGTTCACGTCATCGTCCTCATCTAGAAATGCCCCCACAGAAATGGAATTGCTGCACTTCTTCCCGCTGCCTGTGAGGGTGACAGAGCGGCACTTCAGTAGCCTGCAGACAGCGATCCTCAAGTGCACCGTAGACCTGGGACCCATGCAAGAAACCACCCTTTAACTCACAGCCTCACCAGATTTCAAGGCAGAAACCACCTGCATCACCCATGGGAAAGCGGGAAGCGAGACAGCACAGTGGGTACGAGCTACTGAGCCACCCCCTCAAGACAGGAATGGCCACAGTGGGCACCAGCCCCTCCAGCTCACACGGGCCAGGGCGGAGATCCTGCCAGGCCTGAAACAGCACCCAGAACAATCCCCTAAGAACAGCTACATCCTCTCCCTGTGGGCGACGTGCAAAAGCACTACCTGAGAGCAGCACGTCCTCCCGGGACAGAAATGCTGTCCGTCAAGGCAGTGGTCACTCGAACGTGGCCCATGCTGCTCAGGAAAGAGCTCATCTGACCTTGGCTGACTGACACAGCCACACAGAAAGGTCCTCATGGATTGGTCATTGTTTATACATCTGTCATTATAGCTAAGCCTTGTTTCATATCATTTATTCATTACTCTTCAGAAGTGTGATTTTAAGTTCTGTGCAGGAACAGAAGGCACATTCAGCCAGTCCCACCCTGCTAAGCAGTGAGCCACTTCACAAACAGGGCCAGGGCACGCAAGCATCTCCTTCTCTCCTTACAAGAGACTCTGGCTGGGCGCAGTGGCACATGCCTGTAATCCCAGCACTTGGGAGGCTGAGGCAGGAGGATTGAGAGTTCAAAGCCATGGCGAGGCAACTTAGCAACTTAGTGAGACCCTGTCTCTAATAAAATACAAAAAAGGACTGGGGATGTGGCCCAGTGGTCGAATGCCCCTGAATTTAATCCCTGGTACCAAAAAAAAAAAAAAAAAAAAAAAAAAAAAAAAAAAAGACTCTGGACCAAGCAGACTGTCGCCCAAAGACAGGCCTGGCACGTCTGTGCCTGGGAGGGTGCCACCCCTACAACAGGTGCGTTTAAAGGTCTGTGTGATTACTAGGGAGATACGTGCTTTTATTTCCACTGGAAAAATTCTTCTCCTCTGTCCATTTCATTCTTGGGGTATTTTAAAACTTTTCTCCTAGTAATATTTAAGAATGTTTTATATTGGTAGGTGTTGAACCTGGGCCCCCCTGCGTGCTAAGCAAGCACTCCACCTGCAGCCGCACCCAGACCTGACTTCTGTGCTGATGGTGCTGCCGACCTCTGTGGGCTGCCGACCTCTGTGGGCTGCCCTGCACCCTGAGGTCTGACAAGCAGGCCGGCATTGCGGAACGAGCCCGCCTGGCTTTGCCCACACTTTTGCAGTCTATTCAAGGATAAAGGCACGTTTAGAAAACTATGTGACAGGGCTGGGGTTGTGGCTCAGCGGCAGAGCACCCGCCTCGAATGTGCATGGCCCAGGTTCGATCCTCAGCACCACTTAAACATAAATGCATTGCATTGTGTACAACTAATGTAAATAAATACATATTAAAAAAAAAAAAAAAACTATGTGACAAACACCAACTCTAAAACACCACGAGATGGTCTACATTTTGGAAAAACAGCACAGAGGGAAGCATCCCTTGACTCTGGGTAAGAACAAGAGCCAGAGGCACACATGCACCTGTACAGACACCCCAATGTGAGTCCGAGGAAAGTGCCCATTTTTACAATAAAAACAGGAGAGAGGAGAGAAACAGATGGATGCTCCCCGAGGGGCTGCAGCCTCCCCAAACCATGCTTGCTCACCAGAAGTCGGGTCTTGGTCTTGGGTGCAGGCCTTCTTTCTGCTCATTTCCTGCTGAGCGAGATACTCTTCCAGTCTCTGTAGACCCTCCTGGGAAGACAGGTCAACAAAACAGCCCAGAAATTCCCAGTATTCAACCCAGGGATACCCCAGCTCATGAGCTAGCTCCCTGTAAAAAAAAAAAAATAATAATAACAACAACAAGTATACCAGTTGAGAAACAGAACAAAATGCACAGAAAATAGCCACCTAATGTCTTAAGCACCAAAACCAGTGTCTGTGGTCTTGGGCATGATCTTGTGCTATCCTTGATCTGAGGGGCAGAGCCTGGGTGGAGTTTTTTTGTTGTTGTTGGTTCCAGGGATTGAACTCGGGGCACTCGATCACTGGGCCACGTCCCCAGTCCTTTTTTGTATTTTATTAGAGACAGGGTCTCACTGAGTTGCTAAGTGCCTCACCATTGCTGAGGCTGGCTTTGAACTCGCAATCCCCCTGCCTCAGCCTCCCAAGTGCTGGGATTACAGGCGTGCGCCACTGCACCTGGCTTCCGGGTGGAGTTCTTACCTACTATGCACAACACTGTGGTTCCACTGTCTGGTACTAGGTCTGGGCTGTGTGTATTTTATCCCAAACTTAGGACTAAAATTAATTTTGTATTTTCTAGCGCTTCTCCACCAGGGTGAGACCCAGCAGTGTCCCTTGAGGAGCTGCTGGTGATGGAGTGGACCACACTCACTCAACTCAAGAGAGTCCAAAGTCCCAGGTGTCCTTACATCACTCCGCTTCACAGAAAAAAGGTCACAGAGAAGAGCCCACCAACACATATACTTTTTTTGGCCAGGTACATAAAATTTAGAGGCCCTTTGCAGGTTCAAGCTATAGACTTCAAATTGGGCACTTAATTTGAGAAAAGGTTCTCAACAATCCAACAAAGTTTTATTTGATTATACCATAAATTTAGCTTTGCTGTTGTGGACTTTGTTCCATTACGAGTCACCTCTTGTGTTTTAAATAGAAGGCATTTAATTCTGCTTTTTTTCACAAAGGAAACACTGTACACAGAGTACCTTATACAAAATTTTAAGATCTCACAGAAAAGTTGTAGGACAGTTGAAAGATTGAGAAGGGAATGTTTTTTATCTTATGGTTCTGCAAAGCAAACTGCAGCATGTGTAACATTTGCAAAGTTTTTCCTTCTTTTTTTTGGAGGTAATTGGGACTGAAGCCAGGAGTGCTCTACCACTGAGGTACACCCCAACCTATGTTAGAATCTGAGACAGGGTCACTAAAGTGCTGAGGCTGGCCTTGAACCTGTGATCCTCCTGTTTCTGCCTCCCTAGTCCCTGGAATTATACCATGGCACCTGGTTCTGTAATGTGTGTGGCCTTGATGAAAAGACTCTAACAGCTCCCAGAAAATGTCTTCAGGAAACTGTCATTCTGAAGCAGCCAAGGTCAGGTTCCCGGCTGCCAATCAGTATATAACCACGCCGCACACTCCCTGCACCACTTGCAGACTGGTGGAGCTCCCCCGGTACCTTCCCAGTCTCTCAACGCCTCTTTCTGGGTCAGATTTCCTGACACCGTAGAAGAAGCCTGCTTTCTCTCGAGGTGGAGTTTTCCAGAGTCTCCGAAAGTCTTCTGCCTACGAAGAGAAAAGCATGGTCACACTGTGCCTTGTGCCGTTCACCCAGCAGACTCAGAACTACCATCGTGCAGACCCCACAGCCATCTCCATGACTGCGCCCAGATCCTCTAGCAGCCTGCAGCCATGTGGCTGCCTGTCCTATAGCCAGGTGAGGCCACCTGACTGCAGTTAGCCCTGGCCCCAGAGGGCCCAAGGGTGAGGCCTAGTCCTGAGGTCAGCAGGCCTGGCTGAGCTGCCCTCCCCAGTGCCACATCTTCCTATCACACAAGACAACAGACACCTTCTCCCGCGTCACTTTTACTGGAGCTCTGATTCATTCAGCTCATCTAACTCATCATGGAGTCATTTTTAAAATACTTGCAAACAACCAATTTCTTAGAAAGATTTATTTGAGACAGTATTTTGCTAAGTTGTCCTGGTTGGGCTCTAAAGTGTCACCTCTTGCCTCCATCTCCCCATTAGCTGGGATTACAGGCCTGCACCATCACACTGGCTTATTTAGAAAGTTTTTAACAAGAGATCATGTACATGCCAGTGCGTAGAATTACACTGGAGAAAGAACTACCAATGGTAAATGTGATTTAAAAATGTGCATGACCTTTGACCTAGTAACACCACTCGTTAGGGACTCATCTGAACACTAGGAATGTGGGTATAAACCAGCAGTCTCCAACACAGGGGCAAAGGGAGGGACTGCTAGAAGCTCCAGCTCTGGGAGTAAAGGGTGGAAGGTGAGCTTGCGAGGGGGCACCCCGAGACACTGGACAGCCTCCCCAGCCTGGCCACGCAGCAGGAGCTGGATGCTCAGCGACAGGCAGAACCACGCTGGACGGCACAGGAGCGGCAGGCCAGGTAAGCCGGTGTATTGAGGCAGGCTCCCAACACACACCCAGATGACAGGTGAGCAACACAGCAAACATCCCAAAGCCTCGTCATCACCTCGTAGTAAACGAATTCAGAGGGGATTCTGGGTTCCACAGGACTAGGTCTCCACCAAGTCAAAGCATGGCTGGAGCAGCCGGCACTGCAGCATGGGGACAGCAAGGACAGCAGCTCACCTTGGCTGGACTCAGGGGCCCTGCAAAGGCTCTCAGGGTCAGCACAGGTTCTCTGGGGTCACTTCCATAGCGGCTGGCGTGTGAGGCCTCGGCCGTCTGGTCTGAGGACCACAGCTCCCCGATGACTGGAGAGGAAGTGTCTTCTGCTCTCAGAAGTGGCACATAGTAGTGACCTGAGGAGGAACGGGCATCGGCTACAGGCTCCTGCTTCCTGGCCTGACGGAGGGACCAGGATGCAGGAAGTGCAGTAAGCCTCACATCTTCCTGAGTGGGTGGGAGGAAGGAGACTGTGGAAGACGGGCCAGAGGCATCCGGGGGAGGAGCTGGCATCTTACCCCTACCAAGCAAGCGGAGGCAAACGGGGCACTGCCCCATATCACCCAGAGGTCACCTGGCATTTATTTTAAATGCTCATGATAGTTTTTATGCCCTGCAGCTTTTTCATCACAGAAGTACTATACGTTCATATAGAGTATACCAAAGACCACAGCAACAGAGACACTGCATCTCACATTTGAACATCCAAGATCGGGATGCATCTTGCATGTACTTCACAAGTAACTGACAGGTTTTTCTCTCTTTTAGTGGACATAAAATAGTGGGGGCGTTGGCGGGGGGGAAGCGTATGATAAAATTTACCTGTAACTTAACTACTTGTAAAATCTAATTTTATTTTGGGGACATATTCAAGTCCTTTAGAAATTTTGGGTTTTTTTTTTTTTTTTTTTTTTTTTTTTTTTTTTTTGTGGTACCGGGGATTGAACTCAGGGACACTCGACCACTGGGCCACATCCCCAGCCCTTTTTTGTATTTTATTAGAGACAGGGTCTCACTGAGTTGCTAAGTGCCTCGCCATTGCTGAGGCTGGCTTTGAACTCGCGATCCTCCTGCCTCAGCCTCCCAAAGTGCTGGGATTACAGGCGTGCGCCACCGCGCCCGGCTTGAAATTTTGGGTTTTTGTAGGATGTTTTGGTGAAGGGACTCAAACTCAGGGCCTTGCACATGCTAGGCACACATTCTACCACTGAACTATACCCTCAGTTCTTAAAATGTTTATCTACAGGGTTGGGGTTATAGCTTGGCGATAGAACAATCGCCTGGCATGTGTGAAGTCCTGGGTTCCATCCCTGACATCAGAAGAAAGAAAAATTTTATCTAGGGGCTTGGGATGCAGCTCAATGGTAGAGCGCTCACCTCACACATGTAAGGCCCTGGGTTTGATCCTCAGCACCACCTAAAAATAAATAAAATAAAGGTATTCTGTCCATCTACAACTAAAAAAAAAAAAAAAAAAGGAAAGAACAAGAAAAATTACATCTACAAAACTTGATTCCTGCCCAGCGTGGTGGCATGTCTGTGACCCCAGCCACCTGGGAGGTTCACAAGTCCCAGGCCAGCCTGGGCAACTTAGTGATCTAGCTCACAATAAGATATACACTGAGGGGCTGGGTTCGTGGCTCAGCAGTAGAGCGTGCGCCTAGCACGTTCCTGGCCCTGGGTTCGATCCTCAGCACCATATAAAAAATAAAAATAAATATATTTTTTTAAAAAAATAAGGGGCTGTGTTTGTGGCTCAGCGGTAGAGCGCTCGCCTGGCATGTGTGAGGCCCTGGGTTTGATCTTTAGCACCACAAAAAAATAAAATAAAGGTATTGTCTCCAACTGCAACTAAAAAATAAATATTTAAAATAAGTACTCAAACAAACAAACAAACTGAAAGCACTGGGGAGGCAGCTCAGTCAGGGCAAAGCACCCTGGGTCCCACCCTGGTACCATAGTGTGGGGGACTGGATTCAGGCCTTCTCGAAGGTGTGTGCCTGGCCTTTTCCCTCTCTTTACACAAGCGTGGTCCGTGGTGGCACAGGGGCAGTGTACAACAGCACAGTCCATCTGCAGCATGCTCTCTGGAGTGTGAATCTAGAGAGCGACAGTCTACAACCTGACCATCAAGGCTGACCAATGCCTGAGCGTCATAGGAGGCCCTCAGTAGGACCAAGGAAGATGTGTGGGGACTCTGAAGAACTGGGTAGTAAAGCATAATTTTCTCCTTAGAAAATAACTGGATAAGCAGATCTTAGAGTTCAGTTTTATGGTCTCCAACAGGAAAGGCATTAGCAAACACAGTAACTATCTCACTACTGTAGCAGAGTAATGCCAGTGTTAAGGTGTAGGGTACTTCTCTCAGCTTGGCTTAAAATGCCAAAGAGTGGCACCTCTGTTGCTGCCACCACACCCTGGGTCCATCTCTTCTACATACAGGTACATACACAGGAAGTATAATCAGGACTGGAGGAGATCAGAGGACAGTGGTGGTCCAGCTCTTTGGGGTTGGCACCTATTTCTACAAAAGACCAGACAGTAAAATTGGGCTGTGTAGGCCACACCATCACTGAGCTGGGCAAGTGCCCAGAGACAAAGTGCCAAGGGATGGCTGTGGCTGTGTGCTCATAAGTAGGAAAAGCAGGCACACATGGGTCTCAGCAAGCTGTGATCTCTCGCAACAAGCAGAACCTCCAGACAGCTATAGACAGCAAAGGAAAGGCACTTCCAGCGAGTCTCCTGAGACTCAGGGAAGCAATAGAGGAAGATAGCAGAAGGGCCTCCAGAAGCCAGCCCTCCCCCCACCCATCAGGCCCATGGGCCACCAGCACAGTCATTACCCCTGGAAGCTGGTCACCAGAGGAGAGAGGTCTCAGCAGACTGGTACCTCCCAGCCCTGCAGAGGGACTGCCACAGAACACTCACACTCAGGGCTGGGGTTGTGGCTCAGAGGTAGAACGCTTGCCTACCATGCATGAGGCACTGGGTTCGATCCTCAGCACCACATAAAAATAAAATAAAGAGACTGTGTCCGCCTGTAACTTAAAATATTAAAAAAAAAAGAACACTCACACTCAAACACTGTGCAATTCTGTCCTGTAAGAGGCTTTTGTGAAAGCTTCAGGGGACAGAGCAAGAGAACAGACACTAGGAATATGAGTCAAATATTATTTTTTTCAAGATAGTGTTCTGGTCTTAAAAGGTTGAGCCAAGAGGATGGCAGGTCCTGATGCAGACTCTTTTAGAAACAAACTACCAACAAAAGCCAAACCCACCAACCCAACCAGAAGGGAGCAGAGGAACTGGCCACGTGAGACCCACTAGGACGAGGGAGAGGCCATGAGCAGCAGTGGGTGACAGTTCATCACAGAGCACTCTGGAAATGAGCTCAAAGAACAGACACGAAGGAGAAGTGGCAGAAAAGGGTGGAGGCTCCTGAAGAGGCCCCCGAGGGGAGGGCACAGCACCCTCTCTGCAGCACAGAAGCGAACCTGCGGCGCTGACCAGAACACAGGCCGCTAGCATAGGCTTCCACGATTCCTGGCTGCAGCCTCCATCCCCAGACTTACCCTTTAGGTACTCTCTGATCCGCTCTTTCAGTTCCACAGGCTTATTTTTGCTTCGTTCACAAATCACCTATTTAAACAATACAGTAAGTGAACACAAAATCTCATTTTATCACAATGTTTCCTTGTGAACAACTTATTAAAAGTTTTAAAGTCAACAAAATAGGAAGAGATCTTTTTTTAAAAAATATATTTTTTAGTTGTAGATGGACATGATAGCTTTATTTTATTTATTTATTTTTTATGTGGCGCTGAGGACTGAACCCAGTGCCTCACAGCACTAGGTAAGCACTGCACCACTGAACCACAATCCCAGCCCCAGGAAGATATCTTAATGCTAAAATTTCATAAAGTTCACACTCTATTAAAAAAAAAAAGTGCATTCTGTCCTTTAACACACTTCTATAAAAGTTTAAGAGGACAGAGCACTCCAGGAATATGGGTGAATTTTTATTTCCTTTGTGCAACTCCACATTTTTTCTGTTTCCACAAGGAAAGGAAAACTTAACAGTGCGTTACCCAGGGGCTGGCGATGGGGCTCAGTGGCTCAGTGCTTGCCTAGCTCTCTATGCCTAGCACTGAAACCTGGGCTCAATCCCAAAACCACAAAGAAAGTGCAGTCAGGTATGAGCAGCAGCCTGTGGGTGCTCTTCCCACCTCCTCTGCTGTGTGGGTCCCCAGGCCTGGGAGCATCTGCTGCTATGCAGCTGGGCCAAGGCAGAGCACCACACGACATGGAGTGCAAGCCTATTTCTGCAACTAGGAAGTCAACTTGTGAGCCCCTGGGGAATTATAGCAGTAAGATATTTTTGTTAGATACAATAGAAAACCAACAGCCTCTTTTTCTTTGTTTCTTTTTCTTTTGCGGTATGGGGGACTGAACCCCAGGGTGCTCTACCACTGAACTATACCCCCAGCACTTTTTATTTTTTACTTTGAGACAGGGTCACCCTAACTTGCTGAGGCTGGCCTTGAACTTATGATCCTCTTGCCTCAGCCTCTGGAGTAGCTGGGATCACAGCCATTGCCACCATAGGAGGCCCGACAGCCTTCCAATAAAAGGCGAGAAGGAACCACAAAACTATCAGCCTGAGAGAAACAAACTAAACTTGTAAATGCAGCCAAGTATTTTTAAGTCTGTATCTAATTCTAAGTGGAATTCAAATGCTCTAAAATTGGCGTGAGTTAGGCTAGGGATGCAGTGCCAAGGTATCACATATGCAGTCCTGGGTTCCAAATCCCCAGTACGGGGTGTAGGGGTGTAAGGGTCCAAACAAATGAACAACATGAGTTTTAAGCTGATTACCAAATAGCATTTTACACTGAAAAAATACAGAAAAACAGCCGGGCGCGGTGGCGCACGCCTGTAATCCCAGCACTTTGGGAGGCTGAGTCAGGAGGATCGCGAGTTCAAAGCCAGCCTCAGCAATGGTGAGGCACTTAGCAACTCAGTGAGACCCTGTCTCTAATAAAATACAAAAAAGGGCTGGGGATGTGGCCCAGTGGTCTAGTGCCGCTGAGTTCAATCCCCGGTACAAAAAAAAAAAAAAAAAAAAAATACAGAAAAACATACACAAAATTGAGTCATATGCAAAATAATGGTAATTTATCAGCTGCAGAATTTTCTATAAATTTTATTTTTTGTTTTTGGTACTGGGGTTAGGGTTAGGATTGAACTCAGGGGCACTCAACCACCGAGCCACATCCCCAGCCCTATTTCATATTTTATTTAAAGACAGGGTCTCATTGAGTTGCTTAGGGCCTCACTAAGTTGTTGAGGCTGGCTTTGAACTCATGATCCTCCTGCCTCAGCCTCATGAACTGCTGGGATTACAGGTGTGCACCACCACACCAGTCTCTCTCTCTCTCTCTCTTTCTCTCCCTCTTTTTTAACATGCATTCTATACTTTCTACAAAAAGTGGGCATTAGTAACACAATAACAGCAATTTAAGGGCCTGGGGAAAGCACTACAAGGTTTCATTTCTAACTGGTAGTCCAAGCCAGCTAACAGCTACAGGGTGTGACCCCCGCTTGTCTTTCCACTCTCCTAAATTTCAGTTCCTTCTTCCATTTCAAAGGCACAAGGTGCACTGCAGCACATTTTGCTCAGCTGCTAAGGATCAGGAAGAAGGCTGCTTCACAAGGCTTGAATGCATCCTATGAGGACACATGTGAGGATTAGGAAGGTGGATGGCGCACACCCAACTGAACTCATCAATTCCTTTCAGCAGCAGCAGCACCATCTACTCCTCAGTATCACCATCATCACCATCACAACCATTACCACAATCACCACTATCACCATCACCATCACCATCTGCATTCACTCTAACTTGGCTGACTGATGAGCTCAGAGAGGGAATATGGCATGGTGGCACCACACCTGTAATCCCAGCAACTTGGAAGACTGAGACAGGAAGCCTCCCAAGTTTGAGGTCAGCCTCAGCAACTTACTGAGATCCTATCTCAGAATTAAAAGAAAAAGGACTATGTACATACCTTGGTAGTTAAGGGCCCCCTAGGCTCAATCCCCAGAGGAAGAAAGGAAGGAAGAAAGTAAGAGAAGGAGAGATGAAAAAAGAGAGAAAGAGAAGGAATATGACACATGACTGCTAAGTGTGTGGGTCAACTAACATCAACATGCGGGGCCAGCCCTCCCTCCTGGCGCAGCAGTGTTTCAGGAATGCCCGGGAGCAAACATGCCCATTCTGACTTCATTGGAGCTGTGGCCACAGAAACCACATTTATGTGTCTTTCCCCCAATACTGGAGTCTGGACCCAGGAGTGCTCTATTGTTGAGCTGCATCCCCAGCCCTTTTTATTTCTGACTTTGAGACAGGATCTCACCAAGTTGCTAAGGCTGGCTTTGAACGTGCCATCCTCCTGCCTCAGCCTCTTGAGCTGCTGGGATTATAGGCGTGAACAACTACGCACGATCTCTTTATTTTATTTTTTTTTGTGGTACCGGGATTGAACTCAGGGACACTCGACCACTGGGCCACATCCCCAGCCCTTCTTTGTATTTTATTAGAGACAGGGTCTCACTGAGTTGCTAAGTGCCTCTCCATTGCTGAGGCTGGCTTTGAACTCGTGATCCCCCTGTCTCAGCCTCCCAAAGTGCTGGGATTACAGACGTGCGCCACCACGCCTGGCTCTTTATTTTTAATGTATGTATTTATTTTGGCAGGATCTCACTAAATTGCCCAGGCTGGTCTTGAACTTGTGATCCCCCCCACTTCAGTCTCAGGGTCACGGGACTACAGAGGTGCACCAATGCACCCAGCTTATATTTTCATTTCTATCACCACAGAATAATTGCATTTTAAGAATTACTTACATCTTCAGGTGTTTTTCCGTATTTATTCCTTGGGTTTTTCACAATCAAAGGGTGTGAAGAAAGCACATTGACCACATCTGCATTCCCAAACTTACAAGCAAAGTGCAAAGGTGTGTCATAGCCCTGAAAGAAATGCAGAGGAAGTAGTACAATTATTCAACCTTTTTTATATAGTTGTGAGGTGAAAAATAAAAAGCCTCACAACCAAAAAGACTATAGAAGATGTTGCTGTTAAAGTTGATATGCACTTGCCATGCTGGGATATACCTAGGACACACATGGGATACCAGAAGACAAGGCAGGCACACCTGGGCCATGCCACGCCCAGCCCTGGGAGGCTCCTGTGGGAAAGGCCTTGCCTTTTCCACCACACCCCTAAGCACTCTGCCAACCAGAGCAGGCTGGCCCTCCAGGGCCCAGCACACTGAGGCAGTGCAGAAAGGCAAGCATGCCCGAGGCTGCAGCAGCGCTCACCACTTTGTCTGGGGTGTTCAGATACAGGTCCACGATGTATCGGATGCGCTTCTGCAGCATGATCTGGTCATCGTCCGGGTACATCAGCCGCATGAACTCAGGGTTCTCCAGTGTCTCCAACGTCAGCTGGCAGATAGAAGCCTGATTCTCTTTGGCAGCAACATGCATGACATTGTACCTACACCCTTCCTGAAAGAAAAATGCACGCTGCAAGCCCCACCGATTTCAAATGGTCTTTGGTCACAAGTGCGGTGACCACACGGCAGGAGAGAAGTTGAAAGCTCGCTCACCTGCACAATGGTGGGGTTGTCCCCTGAGCCAATCAGATACCGGGGGTTGCTCCAGATGAGGTCAGAAAAGGTGTCCTCCTCCCCCTTCTCCACAGCTTTCCGCAGCTTGGCAGTGAGGTCCTGTGTGCGGGGGTTTTTGTAACTGTTGGCTCGCTCCTTGTTTGCTGTTTCTGATTCAGGTAAGCACAGCCCATCTGCCACAGGGACACAGAAGTGAAAGACACTCACTACACCTCCTCACCACTCTCTCTGCGCTGAGAGGTGCGACCTCCCAGGCAGTGTGGCACCCTCAGGAGGAACAGGCGAGGAGCGAGGAAAGCTGTGGGTGTGCTGCAGCCCACCAAGGCAGCACCTGTGCCCTGTGCTCGTGCACAGACCCAATCAAGTCCAGCCAGGAGTAGCTTTGTGAATGACGCGTTGTTCAGTGCGATCTAAACAAATCAGTGAATAAATTAACCTGGCAGATTGGCAGGTGAGCGGGATCAGCAGCCTTGAACTGCTGTGACCTCCAGCACGCAAGAATTCCCGGAAAGGGGGCTCCATGTATGGTTTCTATGGGTCTAATCACAACACCTGAGAATGTCTTATATGTCCTTCAGCTGAACTTTCAAAACTGTGAGGAGTGGACTGTGTGAAGCTAAGCAAGGGAACAGAGAATGGTCAGCAGACAGGCCCTTGACTGAAGACCAGCTCTCTCTGACAGGGCGACTTCCCTCCAGAACACAGCCAGTGTACAGGAGAGGGGACCAAAGCCAGGGACGGCAGAGCCGAGGCCAGGCCTCTCAAACAGATCCCAGCTCTGAGCGGGGCGCGGGTGCAGTCAGATTTCTGGCTCCCACAGGGGAGCCTGTTTTGTGCTCCTAGAAGCTGGTGAGGTTTTGGATGGGTATGCAGACTGACCTCAGAGAGACCCTGAACCCTGCTGGCAGCAGGTAGAGACAAGGGACACATGGAAGGGGCAATAGCACTCCTCTTGCCAAGTCCTGGCCTGTCCATTCCAGACCCCAGGTGGCTTTCCAGTCCTCTGGGGCCCCAGGCCCCACCTTCCCCCTTTCAAACATCCCAACCAACCCTGAGACCCACCCCTTTTGCTGTCCCACTGCAGGGGCTCTGCTCACACCAGATTTCTCCCACTAATGGAGAGAGTGAGGCACCATCCATCAAAAGGAGGGCGTGAGGCATCACGGGGAGCCTGATGGTTTTACCTTTCAGCCCACCGCTGCTGAGGAGCGGCGCTGCCCGCACAGGGGACAGCGGTGACGAGGCTCTGCTTGGAGAAGGGAAATAGTCACAAATTCCTCTAGCAAATTTCTCAGCATCTTCTCTGGTTGGAAAAGCTTTAAATCGGGACCCTTTGATCATTTTGACAGCTTGCAATGCCTCCTTTTTATCTTCATAAACATGGATCTTTTCTGGGTGGGAAAAACAACGGGACAATTAGCAACAAGAACCTGGAGCTCTGTCGCTGGTATACATGGGACCAACTGTCGACTCAAACAGCTGTTCTCCAGTCTCCTGATCTTACATTCACAGTTCAGATTTTTTATCTTGCAAGAGGGCCTGAGCTAGCAAAGAGAACCAAATTAATAAATTTGATCCTATATATCTGTATAAAGCACATGACATTGTACACCTATTATGTAACTTCATATCCTATGATACTACACTGTGCCAAAACATGAATTTCACTATTAAAGATCTAAATAAAAAATTTTTTTTAAATTATGAAAACTATAGGGCCTGGTGTCCCACATCTGTAACCCCAGCAGCCTGGGAGGCTGGGGCAGGAGGGTCACAAGTTCAAGACCATACTCAGCAACTTGGCTACACGCTAAGCAACTTAGCAAGACACTGCCTCAAAGTAAAAATAAATAAATAAAAGGACTGGGGATGTGGCTCAGTGGTTCAGTGACCCAGAGTTAAATCCCTGGTGTTAAAAAAAAAAAAAAAAAATTATGAAACATTAGCCAAAACTGTAAGAGAATTTAAACATAATTTTGGATGAGGAATGCTGTTCTGAACATGCCAAGAAACCATCCATACAATGAAACTTGTAAGGAAAAAGGGAGCTGGCTGTAGTGGTACATCCCTATAATTTAAGGAACTTGGAAGGCTACGGCAAGAGGATCCCAAATTCAGGGTCAGACGCAGCAACTTAGAGAGACCCTGTCTCAAATTTTAAAAAAAGGGCTAGGGGTGTAGCTCAGTATAAAGCACCTCTGAGATCAATCCCCAGAAAGGGGGGGGGGGGACCCATAAAGGAAGACATTCAGATGATGTAAAAAATATAGTTCTATAGGGAAACTACCATAATCAAGTTTTTTTTTTTTTTTTTGGTACCAGGGATTGAACTCAGGGGCACTCAACCACTGGGCCACATCCCCAGCCCTTTTTTGTATTTTATTTAGAGACAGGGTCTCGTGCCTCGCCATTGCTGAGGCTGGCTTTGAACTCTTGATCCTCCTGCCTCAGCCTCCCAAGTGCTGGGATTACAGGCGTATGCCACCGTGCCCGGCTCATAATCAAGTTTTTTAAAAAATGTTTTTAGTCAGGGCTGGGATGTGGCTCAGCAGTAGGGCGCTCGCTTAGCACGTGCACAACCTGGGTTTGATCCTTAGCACCACATAAAAATAAATGCATTGTGTACAACTAAAGCAAGTAAACAAATATTTAAAAAAAATTTTAGTTGTAAATGGACACAATGCCTTTATTGTGTTTACTTAGTTTTATGTGGTGCTGGGGATTGAATCTAGGGCCTCACAAATGCTAGGCAAGCGCTCTACCACTGAACTACAACCCCAGCCCCATAATCAAGTTTTGCATGAGACTATCATAAATATATAAAATACAAATGATAGGGCTGGGATTGTGGCTCAGTGGTAGAGCGCTCGCCTAGCACGTGCGCGGCCCGGGTTCGATCCTCAGCACCATGTACAAATAAACGCACTGTGTACAACTAAAGCAAATAAATAAATATTTAAAAAATACAAATGATAGATCAGGAGAAAAAAATTCATAACCAGTACAACAGAAGAACAGTTAATGTCATTGCTTGATAAAAATGCCCAACTTACTTGACAAGCAATCATCAAATACAAGTAGACTGTAACAGATGACAAGATAAGCAGCCTAAACAAGACAGAAGGATTCCCTCAGACACCATGGAACCAAGACCCCCGTTTTCCCCTTTTAGACAAAACATAATGCATCTCAGAGCATGGGAGCTTTCAAAGTTTCACAAACTCATACCTTTTGGCCTGCATTTGTGCTTCACATTTTTGTAAAATATACATATATATATGTACATGTACACATACATACATATACCCATGTAAACCACATACTTATATATCCAAATGTATGTTAGAAAACATTTATATACACAGAAACAGGTAAGTCAGATGTGACACAGGAAAACAGTTCAGTGGTTACTTCTAGTGAATAGATGAATGTGGGGAGGAGAGAAATTTCACCTTTACCATGCATACTGTAAACATAATGTATACAAGTGAGTTTTTTGCAAGCAACTTTTGAAATAATCAGGATTAAATAAATAGAAATTTCATAATGACCACTTCTCAATGTTACTAAGTCGTCTTCTTTTTTTTTTTTTAAAGCATCAACTTTTTTTATTTATTTACTTTAGTTGTACACAATGCAATGCATTTATGTTTATGTGGTGCTGAGGATCGAACCCAGGCCGCACACATGCAAGGCGAGCGCTCTGCCACTGAGCCACAACCCCAGCCCACTAAGTCTTCTTTATAAAGATCTTACGGGGGCTGGGATTGTGGCTCAGCGGTAGAGTGCTCGCCTAGCATGTGGGCGACCCGGTTCGATCCTCAGCACCACCTACAAATAAAACGCATTGAATAAAATGCATTGTGTACAACTAAAAGCAAATAAATAAAAATATTAAAAAAAAAAAAAAAAGATCTTATGGTTGGGGCTGGGGTTGTGGCTCAGCAGTAGAGAGCTTGCCTAGCATGCGTGAGGTACCGGGTTCGATTCTCAGCACCACATATAAACAAATGAATAAAATAAAGGTCCATCAATTAAAAAAAAAAAAAGGTCTTATGGTTGAATAATATTCCATTCTACTCAGGGTGCAAAATAGCTTTAACTAATATCCTATTCTTAGGTATTACCACAAATGGCAGAATAACCACACGATAGTGTGCAATTTCTGATGTTCCAATCAACACTGAGTTCTCATTATTTTCCCCAATATTATGTTGTTTAAAATAACTATTCTGGCCGGGCGCGGTGGTGGCGCACGCCTGTAATCCCAGCACTTTGGGAGGCTGAGGCAGGAGGATCTTGAGTTCAAAGCCAGCCTCAGCAATGGCGAGGCACTTAGCAACTTAGTGAGACCCTGTCTCTAAATAAAATACAAAAAAGGGATGGGGATGTGGCCCAGTGGTCAAGTGCCCCTGAGTTCAATCCCTGGTACCAAAAAAAAAAAAAAAAAACTGTTCTGTTCTTTCATGTTGAAAATTATTTAAACATTTGTTGGCCATTTACAGTCATTAACTTACAAGGCACTGAGGTTATAACAAGCTAAGCAAGTGGGGGAAGATGATGGATCAAAGTTCCTAACACATGGTAGCAAGCCAATCAGCATTTGTAAGTCAAGCATCTCTCACAGACCTGTTTTCCTAACAATTAAAATTCTTACATGGATTTGCAAAAAACTCAGGTAACAAATGTTTACAATAGTTAATCCTGGGTGTTGAGGTTGTAGGACAGTTTTTCTTACAGTTTTCTGTAACTTTGAATACTTAGGGCACCCCCATCATGATGGCCCCATTACCATTTCTCACTGGGCCATCCTCGTACACCGGGCACACTCCATAGTACAGCGACGGCTCCGTAGAGGGTGTTGCTCCAGCCTGGTGGGTGCCAATCCTGAGGGAGGCACTGAGGGGCTCTGGGTGTGCCTTGGATGCCACAGCTTCCTCCTCTGGGGGATTCAAGCCCACACTGTAATCAAAATCTCTGTCTTCAGAAAAACTGGCCTGCACAGTGGGGTTTCCTCCAGCGGACGACAGAGTTGTCAGTGTGTCCTGGCGGAGTGCTTCCGCCGTCTCCCTGAGGTCGGGAAGAGAGGCAGGCAGCACTCCACCTTGCTCTAGTAAAGCCTGAGCCAATTTCTTTTCAAAAATGAACCTTGTGGTTGATGTAATGGGGCCACATTTCAATCCAGCTCTGAGGACTTCTTCTCTGAGGTCATCTGGACTCAGGAGTTTTAAACGAGCCAAAACAGCATCCATTGTCACGTCACCTAGGTCCAAAATAACAAGTCAACCTGCTGGGCTGAGCAGGTCCCACTTTCCACACAATGTATCCTTACCTTCTAAACTTGGCTAGTAGTCTGAGGGAGGTTTGGTCTCTGCAGGCAGGCAAGCCTCCACAGAACTGCACCACCCTCCTGACACCACCTGCTTCGAGCCCGGGCAAGTCACTGCCAACACTTAGCCTCAGCTTCCTCACCTACAAAATGATGAGGATAACTATCCTCAGGCTATACGGAGAATACCAAGTAATGCGCGTGAAGTCTGTCCCACTGGGTCTTCCGGTGACAAGCTGTACAAGAATGCCAGCTACAGGGGCTGTGGCTCAGTGGCAGAGCACTTGCCTAGCATATGTAAGACACTGGGTTCGATCCTTAGCACCACGTGTAAAAATAAATAAAATAAAGGCATGCTAGCTGGGCACATGCCTGTAATCCCAGCACTTGGGAGGCTGAGGCAGGAGGATTGCGAGTTCAAAGCTAGCCTCAGCAATGGCAAGGCACTTAGCAACTCAGTGAGTCCCGGTCTCTAATAAAATACAAAAAAGGGCTGGGATGTGGCCCAGTGGTCGAGTGCCTGGAGTTTAATCCCCAGTACAAAAAAAAAAAAAAAAAGAAGCCGGGCGCGGTGGCGCACGCCTGTAATCCCAGCACTTTGGGAGGCTGAGGCAGGAGGATTGCGAGTTCAAAGCCAGCCTCAGCAATGGTGAGGCACTTAGCAACTCAGTGAGACCCTGTCTCTAAATAAAAAATACAAAAAAGGACTGGGGATGTGGCCCAGTGGTCGAGTATCCCTGAGTTTCAATCCCCAGTACCACAAAAAAAAAAAAAAAAAAAAAAGAATGCCAGCTAGTTATTTCTTTAAAAAATATTTATTTATTTGCTTTAGTTGTACACAATGCATTTTTATTCTTATGTGGTGCTGAGGATCGAACCCAGGCCGCGCACTTGCTAGGCAAGCGCTTTACCGCTGAGCCACAACTCCAGCCCCTATAGTTATTAAAATGTTAAGAAATGTTAAGTTAGACAGACTTACTCTTTCAGAATGAGTACTTAACGTACTAGAGAGTCAGAATAGAAATAAAAATGCACAGTTACTAATATTCCTACTACGAGACACAGGGGTCTGCTCCTGTGTATATAGAAACTCAGAAACTGGCTACCAATCAGGGTGAGGGAACCAAGTGGAAGGAAAGGTTTTGACTTTCGGAAACATGTCTGTGATTCCCACACTCAAGTAAACAAATGAAAAGATGATGGAGATGTGAAGGAGCCTATAATCAAGGAGATAGCTAAAGATTGCGGTTAGCTGAGAGCCATAAAAGATGTTCTAGTTTCCACCTGATATTAATACATTATTCAAAGAATCTTTGTATGCCCGTGAACACTGCGTGACGCACCTGTAAGCTTGAGCTGTAAGCACGTGTCCTTGTTAAAGCTATATGTATATAACTGGGTGAGGTTCGTTAGTGTGTGTGGGAAGAAGAAGGTGGTGGTTGGAGTTAGAGCATTTGGAGTGATTGCTGGAGCTGGAGAGAGAAGAAGAATAAAAGACCTTTTTTTCATTTTCATCCTGCCTCCGAATTTTCCTGTGGCGTTCGCTGCTCCAAGCGACTTCCGCTTCAGGCAGCGACAGAGATGCCCATACAGAACACAAATGAAACGAAGCTAATATTGCAAATGGATAATGTGACAGTGGGGAGAACCAACCCAAGTGACTCTTGAAGACAGCACGGTGACCATGACTTCTAAAGACAAGCAGCACTGTGGCAATCATGCAGTCCAGCCAGTGCATGTTCCCCAATGTGTAGGGCGGCACTATGAATCTACTTTATGTGTACTTTGGCAGACTGTGGCTGAAGAGAGGCAGGCTTCTCACTGACAGAGAAAGGGAGGGGTCAGTAAACTACTCCTGGAAGGGCCAGTGAGAAGGTGTCCAAGACTTTGCTAGCTAGACAGTCTCTCCAGCACTCTAGAACAGCTACAGGTGACAAGTGAAGGAAAGGGCAAGACTGTGCTCCAAGGACTCTTTGCTAACAAGACAGGTGGGACCCACAGTTTGCTGACCCTTGGCTACAACAACTCAGTGCTGCTACACTGGAACTGGATGAAGGACTATGACCTCACTTGTCTTGGACAAAGACATGAGAAATTGAGTTAGGTCTGTAGACTGGATGATAGTGATCCATCAATGTTAATTTCCTGGTTTTCATCCTCACATGTGGTCATCTAAAATACTAACATTTAGGGAATCAAATTGAATAGTGTGCAGAGTTACTTCCACTTTTTATTTTCAAACAATTGTAGACCCATAAGAAGTTACAAAAATCACACAGAAAGATCCCCACAGACCCATCACCCACTTTTCCCCAAGGCTGACACTTTACATAACTATAGGGCATTACCAAAGCCAGAAAACTGGACTTCACCATCTCACAGACACTATTTTTTATGAGTCTTTGTGCAGAATCTCACAAGCCTATCACATGTACGGATTTGTGTACTTCTACATGAGAACTCATCCCACAATCACCAAAGATCTCCCTCCTGCACCTTATGGTAACATTCGGTCTTGCCCACTGTCCCAGGATCTGGCAACCAACCTATTCTCTATCACACTGAGTAATGCGCTTTAAGGATGTTACATAAAGCATTCGGCACAGACCTTCTGAGTGGCCTTCCTCACTCACTGCAACACCCCTAAGGCCAACAGAGATCATGCCATGGGCCCTGCTAAGGCACACTGGGTGTGAACATGCCAGTTTATTAAACCATTTACCCCTTGAGGGACATCTGGGTCATTTCTGGTCTTGGGCAATTATAAACCACATATAGATTTTTATGTGAAAATAAGTTTTCAATTCTTCAGGATAAATGCTCAGGAGTGCAGGGCAGGTTTAACTTTCTGGAGAAACTGCCCAGAGGGACGGTGCTACTGAATACTCCACCAGCAGCATATGGGACACAGCTTCTTCACACCTCTGCCATTTTGGAACTACCTGTATTTTTTATTTTAGTCATTCCAATATGTGTGTAGTGATATCTCATTTCAGATTTAACTCATATTTTCCTACCAGCTGGCAATACTGAACATCTTTTCACAACAGTTAAGTTGGTTTGTACTGTTTCTATAATCTTTTATACACCTGATATAATTTCAAAATGAAACAAAGTTTTAAAAACGACACAAAACTTTGACCTTGTTATCCTCCTGCCTCAGTCTCTCCAGTTGCTGGGATCACAGATGTACACCAGTGTGCCTGCCCAACTACCCACCCCCCAATTTTTTAAACTAATTTTTTTAAAAAACATTTTTATTTATTTGCCTCAGCTGTACACAATGCGTTTTATTTGTACGTGGTGCTGAGGATCGAACCCGGGCCATGCACGTGCTAGGCGAGCGCTCTACCGCTGAGCCCCAATCCCAGCCCTTTTAAACCAATTTTTTTTTTTTTTTTTTTTTTTTTTGTGGTACCAGGGATTGAACTCAGGGGCCCTCGACCACTGGGCCACATCCCTAGCCTTTTTTTGTATTTTTATTAGAGACAGGGTCTCACTGAGTTGCTAAGTGCCTCGCCATTGCTGAGGCTGGCTTTGAACTCACGATCCTCCTGCCTCAGCCTCCCACAGTGCTGGGATTACAGGCATGCGCCACCGCGCCCGGCTCTTTTAAACCAATTTTTAAAGTCACTCAGACTCCCACCTCTCAGCTCTACACCCTACTAGCTACACTTGCTGTTCTCTTCAGCGTCTGGTTACCAGTCTGTGTCCTGTTCAGAGCTGGTGACAGTATTGAGTGTAAATGGACAAATCAGGGATCCGCTTATTAAAGATGCCCCTGATACCTCCTTAAGGGGCTGAGAGAAAGTAAAATTCGACAGGATGGAAGGTACTGGGCAGTGTCCACAGGCCTACATCCCATCTGGCTGCTGTTCAGCAGGATCCTGACCCTCTTGGAGCCTCTTTAAATGACCCCTCGGCACCCCTTTGGCGCTAAGGTCTAAAGCGGCCCGGCTGGGCCCGTCACCAGCCGTTTACTGCCACGCTTCACTTATCAGGGCACTTGAGCAATTCAGAAAGACTCCGACTTGGCGGGCGGGTCTGTGTGTGTAAATGAAATGCGTCCCCTGTTGAATGCAGGACGCACAGCCTGGCAATCAGTGGACCGCAGCACAGGAGGCAGGCGGCCGGGACAAGAGGGCCACATGGGGGTTCACTAGGTAACGCCCAAACCTGGGGGGCACCCCACGGGAGCTCGAGCCTTACAGCTGACCCACTGTGCATGCGCCGGGGACTCGCGACTTCTCCAGATCTTCCCGCGGAACAGCGGCCCCCGGGCGCTGCGCCCACCCCGCTCCCACTTTCCCGCCGCCCGCCTGCCCGGGGCTGGGACGTCCGCAGCAGCCCGGACGCAGCCGCACACGCCCTCACCCGCGCGCGAGCCGGCACCGCCGCGACCCGCCAGCACTGCCCCTCAACGCCCCCCCGGTGCCCTCAGCTCTGGAACCCCCAGACGCCGCGCCGGGCTCCGCTCGGCAGTACGACGCCGGCCTTCCCGCCGCGCCGTCCCGTCCCGCGCCCGCAAGCTCGCCCGGATCCAGCCCGCAGCACTTGAGGGACAGCGGCCGCCTCGCCCAGCACGCCTCGGCCAGGCCCACGCCGCGCCGCCCCCGGGACGCAAGACCCCGCGCGCCCGCCCGCCGAGTCCCGCCCCGCGAAGCGAGAGCCCCGTCGGCGCCGGCCGCGGTCCCACCGGCCGACGCGCCTCACCTGCGCCGGGGGCCGCGGCGGCGCAGGGCGGCGGGGCCGGAGTCCCGCCGCGGCCCCGGCCCCGCGGCCGCTTCTCCAGCCGTCGCACCAGCCAGCGCACGGCGAGGAGCAGCACCGAGGCGCCCAGCAGCTCCCAGGCCAGTGCCGCCCACTCGGCCGCCGCCAGCCTCGGCCACAGCATCGCAGCCGCCCCGCCGAGCCGCGCGGGTCCTGCGGCGCGGCCTTAGCGCCCGGCGGCGCCGCGCCGAGTCAGGCCCCCGGCTGCCCGCGACCCGCCTGCGCCGCGCTCGCTCCGGGGGCGGGGCGAGGCTGCGCGCAGGCCGGCGGCTCCCGCTCAGGGCGGACTGGCGGCCCCGGATCCGGGCGGCCGCGGGGCCTGACTCGGGCAGCGGCGCGGGCCGCCGCGGGACCTGACTCGGCAGCGGCGCAGGCAGCGGCGCGGGCAGACGCGCTCGGGCTGGGCGGGGTCGGGCGCACCGCCCGCGGCGGCCGCTTGGGGGCGCCTCAGCCCCCACCGCTCCAGCAACCCGGGTGCAAGTTTCAGGAGTGCCAGAGTCGGCGTCGGGGAAGCCTGCACGAGTGCCAGCCCGACCTGAGGGCAGGCGAGTGCCTGGGAGCGGAGGGGAGGGGACTGGGAGCCGTTGGGTCCGGGCGGGCTGCCAGGCCGGGGGCAGCCAACGGGAAAGAGCGAGTGGCCGCGTACGCGGGACAGGTGCGACTTCAACGACAGCTGTGCAGGGCGTGCCTGGCCCAGCTCTCGGCTGAACGGGGACCAGGCTGGTGTCCCTGAGGCCACAAGGTTTGGGGTGGGTGGACAGCCGCAAGCGGTGCCGTCCCCCGTCCCTCCGCGCAGCCCCCGCAGCCCCCCGCAGCCCTGGCCCCTGTGGTCCGCGCCGCAGCAGAGCCTGGGTGGCGCACGGCTTCAGAGGACCGAGTTTCCCGGAGTAGAAACGGAGACTGTCCCGTCCGTGGGTGCTGAGAGAAAGCTGCTCCGCACTTGTATCCCCTCCCCCTGCTTCCCAGGGCGGGGGCTTTCACCCTCCAAATTGCCCTCTCACCCATGGACATCCGCCTCGAGGGACAGGAAACAGCAGAGGTGACAACAGAATAGCCAGGGACTTTGGGGGCCTGAGCAGCTATCTTCATTGTAGTGTTCACACAACTGCCCCTCAGGTGTGTGCGAGATTTATATAGTAACTTGTGCTGCGTTACTGGGGATTCAACCCAGGTGCGCTCTACCACTGAGCTACATCCCTAGTTCATATATATACATATATATGTGTGTGTGTGTAAGTTCATAATATATATGTATTGTTGAGACAGGATCTTTCTTGCTAAGCTGCTAAGGCTGGACTTGAACTTGCAATCCTCCTGCCTCAGCCTCCTAAGTAGCTGGGATTACAGGCGTGTACCACCACACCCAGCATATGTGTGTTTAATGGAAAAAAATTAAAATATAATTGATGTTGATTTAAAAGAAAAAAAAAGTCTGAGCCAGGCACTGTGATACACACTAGTAATTCCAGCAACTGGGTGGGGTAGGTTGAGACAGGATGATGTCAAGTTCAAGGCCAGCCTCAGCAACTTAACAAGATACCATCTCAAAAAAAAAAAAAAAAAAAAGTTGGGGGGGTGCCCTGGGTATGAAGCTTAGATTGAACCCCTGAGTTCAATCCTCAGTAGCACACACAGATTTTAAAAAAAAATCACTGGATGGTACTAACAGTTGATTGAACAGCAAAGAAGAAAGGGTCAGTAAATATGAAAAGAATGAAATGTGATTTAAAACCACAATGAAATCAAGTGCTGTGGCACATATCTGTAATTCCATCCACTCAGGCTCAGGCAGAAGGATCCAACGTTTGAGGCCAGCCTGGGCAACTCAGCAACAGTCTCAAAATGAAAAATTAAAAAACTTTAAAACTGTGGATGTAGCTCAGTGGTAAAGTATCTCTGGATTTAATTCCCAGTATTGCCAAACACACACACACTGGATACTGCTTTATACCTTCAAGAATAGCTAAAATTAAGAGAATTGACAATATCAAATTTTATGAGGATGTAGAAGGTTTGCAATTCTCAAGACACTGCTAGTGGGAGTGTGAAGTGACATAACAACTTTGCAGAAACTTTAAAGATGTCACTCTGCCCTTGTCTGAATGTCCATGTCCCCCCAACTTAATGTGTTGAAACCCTAACCCCCAAGGTAATGGTATTAGGATGTGAGGCCAGTGGAGAGGATCCCATCCTAGGACAGAACCCCTATGAATAGGATTACAGCCCTTAGAAAAGCAGCCTGAGACCCCTACCTTTCCCACCAAGCCAGGCCAGCCTTCACCAGATCCTGCATCTACCAGTGTCTTGATATTGGACTTCCAGCCAAAGGAACTGAGAAGTTTCTATTGTCTATAAGCCACACACCTTATGGCACTTTGTTACAGTCCCACCCAATGAACCAAGACCACCTACCTGTGGCCCAACAGTGCAGCCCAGGTACTTACCCAGGAGGAGTGAAACTGGAAGTCAACAGAGGGTCATTTGAAAATGTCCATAGCCAAGTTATTCTAATAGCCTCAAACTGGGAACACCCCGAACGCCATCCATGGGTGGACAGATTCGGAGTTGTCCTGTTGGTGTATGACCACAGGGTAGTGCCCGCACAGGCAGAGCTTACCGTGGTGAACCTCAGGACAGCAGTTGGCCCCAGAGGGGCCACTTGTTAGGGTTGACGGTACCATGGCACAGTTTGTCAGATTCACCAAACCATGTACTGAAAGTCTGGTTTTAGTTTAAATAATGCCAACATTTGTTCAAGAATGACATTAGAGTGAAGCTTACCATTTGTCATCACATGTCTTTTTGTGTTCTGTTGTTACTGAGCTACGCCCCCAGCCCTGACTCTGGACACAACCTTGCTGAGCTGCTGAAGGGCACTAGCTTGCCATCTCCAGCCTCAGCCTGGGCGTGGGAGGACCACAGGTGCGCATCACCATGCCCACTCTGTGTCTCAGTCACTAAGTACAGAGCGTCCCCGCAGGGGCTCAGCTCACTCCTCAGCCTTCCCGTGGTGGGAAGTGGCTGGCTTTCAGAGGAAACCTCCTAGTGCCGGCAGCAGCAGAAGCCGTGGCTCTCAGCCAGCCCTGGCCCAGGGCGTGTGCCGTGTGGCTGAGCTGAGGTGCTGGGGTAGGCGTGTTGAGTGCGCTTTCAACTCACCTTCAACTTACGATAGTTCATCAGGCAGCAGGTGACCACACCCTAAGTTGGGGAGCATGGTACCATGAGCATGGCTGTCCCCAGCACCTACCATTTGGCCTTTGTGACAGCACCAGGCCTGGCCAGACCCCCTGCCTTCTGGTGACAAACTCGATCCTGTGGTAAAGTAGGAATGAGTGCCTGTCTTGGAGGTGAGGCAGCGTGTGCCACGCCCTGGCCACAGAGCCACCACCCTGTGAAGCCTTCATTGCTGCAGTCCGGCTGCCAACTTGTGTGTATCTACACACAGGCCTTGAAGGGGCAGAGGCCTCCAGTCACCCAGGGTTCCCGCAGTGCCGAGAGAACTGGTGGGGAAACAAGCCACGGTGGAGACGTTCTCGGCAAGGGCGCAGCATGGGAAGGAGCAGTCGCGAGGGGTCCCCAGCTCCTGTGCTGCTCCCTGCAACAGCAGGGCCAGGGTCTTGTCCGACAGCGGGTCCTCCTTCCCCAGTCGGTGAGGCTGCCCTCATCAGTTTTCTTACACTTGACCTGCTGTCAGCGAGACAAGCGTCTCCTTCCAGTCCCTGAGCTGTGGGGTTTCTGACTATACTGCTGTGACAGGGTCCCGAGGGCCCATCTCCTCACCCCCACCAGTGCTGTCTGCGTTAACAGAAGGAACACTCAGACAGCGGACGTCGGGACCCCCAGATAAGCAGCTCTGTTGCTGGCCACCACCTACCATGGGGCAGAAGTGAGAGACTCTGGGACGTGAAGCCCACCAGGTAGCTGCGGCTCTCTGGCGACTGAGCAGATGAAGCTTGGAAGCGCGGGAGTGCTCTCCGAGGAGCGGTCTGAGGTGACTCTTGGTGGAAGTTCCCTGACCCTGCCTCACGCTTCACTCGACTGCGATGGAGGGGCAGAGCCCCCGCGTGTCCTCGTGGCGCGTGGAGGCCTTGGTGAGGGAGGCTGAGCAGCCTCCTTGGCCCAGACGTGGCTGAGGACTTGGGGAGGCCCCGAGAAGCGCTGGAGAGGCTACGGGGCCGTGCCTGCCACACAGATGGACCTGCAGGCTGGCCAGAGCCAGCTGTGGAGACGCCACGGGGAAGAATGCTCCGCCACCGTCCCTTCAGGACACGACCTGAGGGCAGACTCAGGAGGCTGGCACCACGGAAGGCCACAGCACAGATGGGCAGAGCGTGGCCACGGACTGAGCAGCACTAAGAGGAACTTGGGGTGATCCTTCGCAGCCGCAGGGTTCATGCTCTATTAGCCAGAGATACATATTTCAATGGGACCTTCACGATAAACTGAGGCAGGTGAGGCAAGGCAGCATTAGCCCATGGGCGGGGGCTGCCCCGGAATGAACGCTGGCTCAGGGGACAGCTCGTGACACCCTGTCTCACTTTCAGCATTCACTGCATTAACGGGATGTCCAAGACTGCGGCTGCACGCAGAGCCAAGGAAGTCAGGCACTGCAACGGGCCGAGATGCCGAGGTGGGTCCTGCAGGCCCAGAGCTGGGCTGAAGGCACCCCAGGAGCAGCCCTGGGTTGGGCGAGCTGCGGCCAGAGCACCTGTCCCACACAGGAAGGCCAAAGGAAGGGGTCTGCGTGCTGGGCGAAGGCGAGGCAGCTAAGTACCGGGGGAAGAGCACCTGCGTCTGTCCAGTCTGCATGCCGGGTGCGCGCCTGTCATCCCTGCTGCTCGGGAGGTTGCAGCAGGAGGCCAGCAGGGTGACTTAAGATTCTCCCAAAGTAAGAAGGCTGGGGAAGTAGCCCAGGGATAGAGCTCCACCCAGCACCTCCTGCAAGTCAGAAGAGACCTTCGAACACACCAACACACCTGCCTGTGGACTGTCCCTTAGCAGAGCTCTGCCACAGTCAGGGTATTCAGATGTGACACTCAAAACTATTCTGCGTGAAGGTGACGTTGCAGAGATTATGTGTGAGAAAGCCACAAGCCACTTGCTGCAGTCCCCAGGTGAAAGAGGCCTAAATGGGAGGGTCCTTGGCTAGGCTTGCCAAGCCGCCCCCCTACCACAAGGAGCAGCCCCCCACCCCAGCTCTGCCTTCGGGGAGGGGCCAGTGCTCCTGAGCCCCGCCCCCAGGCTCCAGGAGGGGCCACCTTCAGGCCTAACTAGCTGCAGACAGAGCATGGAAAAGCAGTCACTGGCCAGTGTGTGGGCCAGGCTTGACTCTGCGCCATCCTAAGGGTCATGGGGGTGGAGACAGTATGCAGTTGGGCCCCACACACAGGGGGACAAAGGATGTCACAAAGAACAGCACAGATGGCTTGTCAACAGTTTTAAAAAAATAATAATAACTGTATTAGAGAATGAATCCAGGCCCTCATGCGTGCCAGGCAAGCGCTCTCACCGAGCTGCACCCCCAGCTCTTGACAACAGTTAACACCACCCACTGCTTCCAGGAGGAAGGACTTTGTCAAAGCCCACTTGTTATCAGAGTCTGCCTCATTCATCGTCACAGGTTAGATGTGAAGCATCCCCCAAAAGCTCATAAGTGAGACAACGCAAGAATTTCCAGAGGTGAAATGATTAGATTTCAGGGTGACCCAATCAGATTAATCCACTGATAAGAATTAATTGGGCGGCAGCTGTAGGCAGGTAGGGTATGGCCATCCCTGACAGTGCCCACCACCACTGCAAGCCAGGAAGTAGTGCCCGTAAGCCCCACCTAAGCCGACTCCCACATCCTCACCATGTAAGAGGCTGGAGCTCAGAGCAGCTACTTAACAAAGATAAACATGACAACTAGTTTCTGTGCCTGCCAACACTTACCAACTTTGTACACGACGGGAAACAGTTCTGAACCCACAAAACCCCTCATGGTCACTGTATACAGAAACAGTGCCACCTCAATACCTAAGTTTGTTAGGGCACAAAAAGATGGCCAGGGCATTGTCAGACTGCAGACTGTGGCTCAGGGGCTGATCCAGTGGAGCCACAGGAGAGAGACCCCAGCAACCCTCAGTCCTAGGACTCGCTTCCCTCTCCATTTCTGTACTTTAACGATGCAGGTCACTCCTAGGTGTGGTGAAAACTACACCTAGTGAGTTCACTGCCCCTAAATAAAGGGTAGGACAGTCATGGCGGCATAGCCCTAGCTACTTGGAAGGCAGAAGCAGGAGGATGGCAAGTTCCAGGCCAGCCTGGCCAATTTAGTGGGAACCTGTCTCAAAAAAAAAAAAGCCTGAGGATGTGCCCAGTGGTCGAGCACCCCTGGGGTTCAATCCCAGTGCAGAAAGGAAAGGATCAAAAAAGACAAGAGATGCTGCGGAGCCAAGTGTGGTCACACATGCAGCTCGGGAGGCTGAGGCAGGAGGATCGCACGTTCAAAGCCAGCCTCAGCAACAGTGAGGCGCTAAGCAACTCAAATGGGGCTGGGGATGTGGCTCAGTGATTGAGTGCCCCTGAGTTCAATCCCCATTACCAAAAAAAAAAAAGAGAGAGAGAAAGAGAGAAACTAGGGAGCCACAGTGCTGAGATGGGGGCATCAAGACCCGTGTCATCAGGGACCATCTGGCAGAGGCTGCAGCTGGGGAGCAGGACTCTGGCCAGCAGACTGCCAAGCCTGAGGCGGACAGACCCCTGCTGTAGCCTGTGGGGAGCTGTGAGCCTCCAGGTGCCATGCACGTCAGCCAGGATGGTGCAGAGAGGTGCCTGGGGCCCTGGTGCCCCAGAGATGGGCCCAGGCATGTGCAAGGCGAGAGCAGCGCAGCCTCCTGTGTCGACTGCAGTTGTCCCGTACTGTGGGCTGGCTCACTGTCTTGTGTCCTTTGTGTCCCTCGTTGAGCAGGAGTTAGTAGTTAATCTATCATGCACATCTCCTCTGTGTAGTCAGGGGATTCGTTTGCTCAGCTGTCAACCAAAGTGGGGCCAGGCATGGTGGCGCACGCCTGTCGTCCCAGCACTTGGGAGGATGAGGCAGGAGGATCATGAGTTCAAAGCCAGCCTCAGCAATAGCGAGGCACTTAGCAACTCAGTGAGACCCTGTCTCTAATAAAATACAAAAAAGGGCTGGGGATGTGGCCCAGTGGTCGAGTGCCCCTGAGTTCAACCCCTGGTACAAAAAAAAAAAAAAAAGTGGGTGTGGGGAAGGGGGTACAGCCGTGGTGGTCTGAGCTCCCTCTGCTGGACGCCCACCCAAGGCCCCTTCTCAGGACATGGGTCCTTCCCACCTCCCACATGCCACACAGCACACTTTTCTTTTCTTTTTTTTTTTTTTTTTTTGTGGTACTGGGGATTGAACTCAGGGGCACTCGACCACTGGCTCACATCCTCAGCCCTTTTTTGTATTTTATTTAGAGACAGGGTCTCACTGAGTTGCCAAGTGCCTCGCCATTGCTGAGGCTGGCTTTGAACTCGCGATCCTCCTGCCTCAGCCTCCCAAAGTGCTGGGATTACAGGCGTGCGCCATCGCGCCCAGCCACAGCACACTTTTCTATCTGCTCGTCTTATTTTTAGAATGATTCAGAAAAACAACGGCTGTTTTTCCTGATTTTGGCACGAACCTCCTTATTCCCAATGGAGACGGCATCTCAAGCACCTCAGAGGAGGGTGCCCAGAGCTCCCCACGCTGACTGTCCTGGGGGAGGCCGCGGCGAAGTCCTGCCTGTGCCGCACTGTCCTGCTGATGTGGGAGGCTGGCAATATTTGGGTTAAAATCATGTTTGTGACTGTAACCATTCACATAACTTATTTTAAAGAAATGAAAGTCCCAGAAAGGAAAGAAAAAAAAAAAAAAAAAAGGCCCGGCCAGGAAGCCTCAGGCAGACGCTCCAGCTGCAGCCCCACGTGCCCCTTCTCTCCTGCCCATGTGAGAGCCGGTCAAGTGCAGGCTGAGGGGACATGTGGGGACCTCCTTCTCTCACCTGGTCCACAGCAACATCGGGAGCCAGGCTCCACGTCCTGCCAGGAACTTGGCAGAACAGCGCTTCCTTGACACAACAGGGTGTGACATCAGAGATGTCAAAGTCACTCCCAAATGACAAAATGTAGACATCACAATGACGCCCTCAATAAAATATGAAAACTTTTACCAAAAATAGTTTATTGCACAAAATTTAAGGAATTCCCAAGCACGCTTATATTATAAAAAAATCAACATGCTTTTTAAAGTTACAATCTGTTGCACACAGTGACACCTTTCACACAAACAGCCCTCAGCTAGTGACTCCACGGGTATTGAACTCAGGGGCACTCCACCACTGGGCCACATCCCCAGCCCTTTTTTGTATTTTTATTAGAGACAGGGTCTCACTGAGTTGCTAAGTGCCTCGCCATTGCTGAGGCTGGCTTTGAACTCACGATCCTCCTGCCTCAGCCTCCCAAAAGCTGGGATTACAGGCGTGCGCCAGCTAAGTGACTCCTTTTGTGAGAAAAGTTTTTATAGAAATGAGTGACTCTGAATGAGAAATGCGTGAACAGTGAAGGGGTAAGCAACAGACCTCCTAGACCCTCTACCATAGTGACCCTCAAGAATCCCGCCAGAACACAAGACCACCAGAGTGAGACCTCATTAGCACGGGGCTGAGATCTCACACCACAGGCATCCACGTTGCTGGGTCCTTGGGAGGAAGGCCCCAGGATTCTTCCCTTTCAGATACACTGGTCCCTTTCATTCCTAGAACCTTGACTCTTGAGAGTTTTCGTTTATTTTTATTTTTATTTTTTGGTACTGGGGATTGAACTCAGGGGCACTCGACCACGAACTCAGGGGCACTCGACCACTGGGCCACATCCCCAGCCCTTTTTTGTATTTTATTAGAGACAGGGTCTCACGGAGTTTCTAAGTGCCTCGCCCTTGCTGAGGCTGTTGACAGATTTTGTTAAAAAAAAAAAAAAAATGTAAATAGGAATTCCATGCCATGGTAACACTGTAGCTGTGGCTTTTGCAGCAAGAATAAGTCTTCCACTGAGGGCAAGCCACAGCTCCCTGATCCCAGCACGAGGCTGCCCAAGGCTGCCCCTCTCCCTGACCCAGGCCCGGGTAGCCAGCTGCCATCCTATCAAAATATCTTCCAAAGAGGAACAAAGCCCTGTGAATCTGTAAGACATGTGGGGGACCAATCTGATGGGTACCGCAGGAAAAGGTCAATGGAGACCCGCTGCAACCCAGGCAATGGCATCGTGAACTACGCAGCCACGGCTCCCTGCAACAGGACAGGTGAACGCCGTGCAGACAACAGCCAACAACCCCGGCAGAACCACACTCCAGACCCAGACCCCACAGAAACAGTCGTTCCAACTGTGTCCACCAAGAACCCAGCTCTGGAGAGAGAGGAGTGGCGGGATCCCCTGGAGACACAGAAAAGCGCCCTCAACCTTCAAAAGCAGCAGCAAGCAAAGCTCAAGGAGCCTAAGGGCAGTGGCAGCTCCGGCACGAGCCTCAAGCCAGAGCTGCGCGGGCCACCGAGGACACGGGCTGAGCCAAGACAGGCCAGGCCCTTGGTGGACCCGGAGGAGCCGGCAGGGCCCCGCATGGAGCAGTGACAGCGAGGGGAGGTGAGGCCCAGGACTGCAGAGCAAGGAGAGATGGGCGGGGACAGACACGGGGCGGGCCCAGAGGTGGCACATGAGCACATCCTCTCCTGGGAGAAAGAACACGGGAGCTTGTGCAAAGACTGCTGAGGTGCAGGGAGAAGGCAGCTGTGCCACCCAGCGAGCCCAGGGACGTGTGTGTTCCGCCTCAGACTAGACAAAAGGTAGCAGCCAAAATAAATAAGAACATAAGCTTCCATTTTTCTTTTCTAATGGTGTAAGAACAATTTAGTCAGAAACAATTTTCAAGTATCATTTCAAGTTCAACCCTGTACAAACGATATACACATTTTCCAAGTTCCAATACTTGCTAGGGAGTATTTCTTTAAGCGCCACACATCTTCATGGTGATGCTACTTTAGCTGCATCAATCAACCTTCTAACAACACACCACACACTGCTTGGAAACTCCGTGTTGTTCGCTCCAGGACACAGCACCCGGCTGCCACAGCGAGCCTGGGTCGGTTCCTGCCACGGAACTTCACCTGCAGACTGGCAGATCTGAACGAGGGCCACCCGGACTCCCCCCTCTCTTTCTCCTTCCTACCTTGAAACAATAAATACTATTTTAGATTTTCCTAGCAACCAAGGGAGAAACAGACCTGGACTCTCCCAGTCAGCTGGCAAATGCGGCACTGCTTCCTAGGTGGAAAACGGGGCCGCAGTGAAGAGGCACTCGTCTCGGAGCCTCCCGTTCCTCAGGAGACCACAGCTGCCTTTCCCTGGCACCATGTCTCTTCCAGACATGGCCTCTGACCAGGTGACGTTGGCAATACCAGGCCTCCTGATGACCGTGGTGTGGGGGGCCCAGCAAGAAGCCTGTGACCCACACACAAGGTAGGCCTTCTTCCCCTGGGGACTGTTGGGACCAGTGGGCCCGACTAAAGGTCCCACCTGTTCCTGCCTGGTGGTCAGCCAAAGTGGGTGGGCCCACACAGGGCCAGCACCTGACAGGCCTATGTCACCAACTTAGGAAGACACTGGGCAGGAAGCAAAGACCCTCAGGAAAAAGTAAAATTAAAACAAGGAGCCTCTTCTGGGCAAAAATGTTTGGTTTTAGAAGGTAGAGTAAATAAAATAACTATACTTCTTAAAATATAATTTTCTGATGTCCCTAAATCCTACATGTACATTATTTTCCAACAGCAATTTTTCAAAAGGCAATCAATAAAAAGACAATTAGATTCTTCTTAAATAATATAGGCATATGCTTTTAAAAGGTTATGATTTTCAGTATTTCTATGTACATCCTATTATGGGATGGCTATTGAAAAAAATGAAATAAAATCCAAAGGTGCAAATAAAAAATTCATTCTGCAGAAAAGGAGAGCTCTTGTTGAGTGGATAGGATGTGAGAGCCGCACCCAGCCTGCCCCGGGGTGTGCTCCTGAGGACCCACTGAGCAGTCTCTGCAGGAGCTGGCTGCTGGCACGGCCCTCCACAAGCAGCATCTGTCACTCAAAGACACCTCCTCTGCAAACAACCCGTCAGACAGACACAAGTCCTCACTGAGCCCGGAGCCAGGCCTGAGGTCCGGCTATTTCGTGGGAAGCCAGCTGTGATCTCAAAACAACTGTTCCTCTAATCCTCGACTCTCCTTCTGTTGTTTCACTCCTCATCAAAGGCAAAAGCAAAATTGAAATTTCACTCTCAGAAAACGCAGAGCACACCATCACACAAGTTGCACTGATGCAGGAGCGTTCCTTGGAGCAGCCGCATACACACGTGTGAGCGCGGTGTGGTCACTGGTCCAGCCCTCCTTGGGGAGCCCGGCCTTCAGCTGGTTGCCTTGGGTCTGCCCTGGGGTTTGCCTGCTCCCCTGGGGGGCCTTCCACCTGCGTCCAGGAGGACAGGGACTCGTGCACAGTCAAGGCGTGCTCCTCCATCTGGCGCTGCAGACTGTCCATCTCCTGCCTGGGGAGGCGGGAGGGAGCACGAGAAGCCCAGGTCACAGGAAGGCCAGGCAGGGGCCAAAACCCATAGCCCCTACCAAGCTTGGGTGTGGCAGCAGGCTCCCCCGCGTCTGCGTGACAGTGGACCTCTATCATGGCCCCACAGAACCAGCTGTGGTCCTAGGTCAGGCTCTCAGCAATGTTCTCTGTCCTGTGTGGAGGCCAACACACTCTCTGGCTTAGGTGTCTGTCTGCTCCAGGGAGAGCCCTACCTCCCCTGGGACCATGCGAAACATAGACCTGAGGGCCCAAGGCCAGCCAAGCTGCTGTGTGGAAGCTGTCCCCCCCAAGGCCAGTGCCATGGGACCTGCATCCCCAGTACCACCTATGAGGTCTCCCAGGTGGCTGGGCTCTGGGACACTGGCCTCTGCTGTCCTGAGCCAGGAGGCTCAACCCACAGCACACAGGCACAATACGTGTGGCCTCCCACTTCTGAAGGCTGGTCAGCGCAGTCTGCTCTGAGCAGCACGGGCCTGTCATGGCGTGAGGTCCTGCCTGTGAGAAAGCCACCCCCCATGAGCACGCAACGCAGCAGGAGGAGCTCCTCCAGCCAAACAAGGCATTTGTTTCAAAAGCTAAACAAAGCCGGGCACAGACGGGACGTACTTGAGCTGCTGCAGACAGCTGTTGAGGTTCTTGAGGGGCTCCTTGCTCACGGCGGGCGGAGGCCGCAGCAGCTCCTCCAGCAGCGAGGCTGGGACGGGGCAGTCAGGGATCCTGATGGGCGTTGCAGGGCCCGGGGAGCCGGTCTCACCTTTTGGCTCCTTCCTCTGTTCATAAAAACATGTCATTAGCTTCCCGTGTGCCCCGGTCAGCTACTGCTGTCACATCAGGAGTCAGAAGGCCCCCACATGACAGAAGACACCAGAAAGGAGATGTCCTTCGCATCAGCACAGCCCGGCTGTCACAGGAGGTGCAGAAGCCGGCTGGCAAAGAGCTCCATTCCGAATGCACACACGGAACACAGGCAACCTGCGCCCAGACCCTTGAGAGCACCCACCAGACCCCAGAGCCTCGCTCGAGAGCATCCCCTGACCCACAGCCTCGGCACTGAGCTTCCTAGGAAATGAAGTACACTTCCCAGCTGCTCAGACTCTCTAGACACAAAACTTTCCACAGACAGCAAAGGATGCCTAAGAGAATTCTCTGCACCTGCCCCCGTGACAACTTGTGAAGACAGAGCGCGGAAGTTCTGTGCCGACACCAGAGCAGGGATGGAGACGGCAGGGCTCGCGCCTGAGGTGCCAGCAGCCCCCTGCTGCAGCACAGACCACTGCTCGTCTGTCTTACAAAGCACATTACAACGCAGTGGTATTTAGATTTGTGAAACAGAAACATTCTACTGCAAAAGGCACCAACTAGGATGATTTGGCCTGTTGTCCAGGCAGAATCCTCCACTCTGTTCACTCTGCCTCAGCAGCTGCCCCACATCATCTCAATGCATCTCCATGCATGTGTGGCTAGAAAGTCTGCCAGCCTCTCGCCCAGGCAAATCTACGGCATGCACCAATCAACCCGAAAGGAGGTGGGCCTGAGTACCACCTTGGCCACACGGTGGCGGAGGTCCAACTGCAGCTGCTGGTTTTGCTGAAGCAGAGTCTTCATGTTGCTCTTCAGTTCAGACACTTTGGCCTGAAGCATAAATTTATCCTTCTGGGTCATGGACAGGTCTTCCTGTACCATCTCCAACTCAGACTTGATATTCTAGAAAAGTAAATTCACATTCAGAAAAGCAGATGATTGTAAACACTGCTAAGATCTCAGTCTCTCTGTCAGTTCTGAAGGACTCTTCCTTTTTTCTTTTCATTTTTGTGTTTTGGTACTGGGGATTGAACCTGGAGGTGCACTACCACTGAGTCACATCCCCAGGCCTTGTTTTGCGACAGGGTCTTGCTAAACTTGCAAACCTCCTGCCTCAGCCTCCCGAGATGCTGGGATTATAAAGATGCGCCAGTGGGCCTGGTGAGGGCCGAATTTTTATGCAGTAAATCACAGGATGTTACTGGCCCAGCATAGTTTACTCTCCAGTTGTCCAGGCTATGAAGGATCTAGTGATGATCACGCCCTCACCCTTAACTCCACCTGCATGATAGCCACCTGCAGCAACTGCCCCCCCGGAGTCCGGGAATGGCCACCTGCAATGACTGCTGTGTCCCTTCCAGCTCCTTCCTGCCCTGCTGCTCTGTCAAGTCCAGCTGCTGCTTCAAGGACTGGATTTCTCGCTCTTTCTGATCCAACTCCCATTTGAGGTTCTCCATCTAAAGGGGAGAAAAGGCACACAATCAAGAGAATGTCACAGAGGTATTCTTCTGTATGTGGTGATACTGCGGATTGAACCCAGGGACATTCTGCCAGTGAGTTACATCCCCAGCCCTTATTTAATTAATTTACTTATTTAGGTACTGAGGATTAACTCAGGGGCAACTGACCACTGGGCCGCATCCCCCAGCCCTTTTTTTTTTTTTTTTTTTTTAAACATTCATTTATTTGCTTTAGTTTTACACATGCGTTTATTTGTACATGGTGCTGAGGATCGAACCCGGGCCGCGCACGCTCGAGGCGAGCTTTTTTTTGCCGCTGAGCCACAACCCCAGCCCCCCAGCCCTTTTTTGTATTTTATTAGAGACAGGGTCTCACTGAGTTGCTAAGTGCCTCGCCATTGCTGAGGCTGGCTTTGAACTCGCGATCCTCCTGCCTCAGCCTCCCAAGTGCTGGGATTACAGGTGTGTGCCACTGCGCCTGGCTCCTTATTTTATTTTTAAACAGGGTCTCGCTAAGTTGCCTAGGCTGGCTTTAAACTTGCCATCCTCCTGCTTTGACCTCCCAAGTCGCAGGGATCACAGGTATGCACCACTGCGCCCAGGCTTCTGCGCATCTTTTAATACCATATTTAGAAAAAAAATAAGAGTTCTTCTCCAAGCAGATAGGGCCCAGCTCTCACCTCTTGGCTCCCCGTGGGCTGCTGGCTGAGCTGCATGTCCAGCTGCTTCTGTAGGAGCTGAAGCTGAGTCCGGGCCTCCGCCAACTCTGCCTGGAACTGTGTTATTTCCTGGGAATGTTTCCCCTCTCGGATCCTGGCGTACGAAAAGGTAAGAAAGAAATGTCAGCGTCCTCCCAATTTGCCATCCCATTCTAAAACGAAGCCTACGGACCATGGCCACCCTGGTGAGAGCCAGACTGCTCCCCACGAGCAGCGGGCGGCTGGGGGCCTTGGCCAACCCTGCCAAGGCCTCCAAGAGACATGCTTTGCCCACACAATTCAGATCGTGAGTGACCATTCCCAGACCCACAGTGAGACGGACCTCTAGAGCTGCCCGTGTACTTGTGTGTGTGTGCGCACGCGTGCGCAGCCCTGGGCAGGATATAGCCAGTCCCTCCACGTGTCTGAGTGTGCTACACTAGTGAGGAGCTCAGTGATCCTCTCAGTGTCCAGGGCACAGTCCCAGGGGTGAGTCCTTGCCCTGGGCAGCTTCTGCCTTGGGAAGGTCAAGCGAGGCAGGAAGGAGTGAGGCAGCCAGAGGGAAGCCTGGGCTTCCTCAGAAGGGGTCAGGTCACTGGGACTGGCCCCTCAGCACCCAGCAGTTTGGTAGCAGGCGGGAGGCCCCCACGTGGGTGTGAACTGGAGAGCTGGGCAGGGCTCGTACAGCTCTGCCAGCTCAGGGTGCGCGTGGCCCCACTCAGCAGTGCTGGCTCTGCCCAGGACCCGGCAATCACCGGAGCTCGTCGGCCTCGGCCTGCAGCGTCCGCACGAGGTGCTCCTTGGCTTGCAGCTCCTTCTTCACCTCGCTCAGCTCCAAGGCGGCCGCCTTGAAGTGGCGGCGGCTGTGTCCAGCTTCTGCCCTGGCAGCAGCCACCTGGAAGGAGGAGGAAGCTGACGTTTCCCATGAGGTGCACCAAGGACACCCAGGGCTCAGCGGTGCCCAAGCACCAGCACCCAAGCCCCACCAATCCCACGCACGTCCCACGGCTCCCAGGTCACCACGTTCCTTGGAAACAAAGGCACCTGTCCCAGAGCTCTGCACGCGGGGCGTGCGTCACGAGTGGCTGCTACTGCCCGTCGAATCTCTAGGTCTGTTCAAGAGTCCCTTAGTCTAAATAGTTTCCATATTCTTCCAGCATATCTGCATGTTTCCAGTTGAGTCTATCCACAGCATGTGCATTCTGAGAGCAATCTACTTTTGCATTATACCATCTAACAATAATGTAGCTGTTAATTCTATTTATGATGTAACTAGTCTCCTTTCTGAAATCTCACTGCTTTTAGAATAGATTCTCTCAATATTTCCAAAAAGATAAGCAAATTCTTGATATCACAAAGATTTCTATTTTTTCCAAAGATTTAATTTTTTTGTCTAGTTGTCCTACCAAGTACTTTATTTTAAAATAAAGTTTAATAAAAGCATTTGTAATAGCTGGGCATGGTGGCACATGCCTGTAATCCCAGTGACTTGGGAAGCTGAGGCAGAAGTATCCCAAGTTCAAGGCCAGCCTCAGCAACTTAGCAAGATCCCGTCTCAAAAAATAAAAAGGGCTGGGGATGCGGCTCAGCGGCAAAGTGCCCCTGGTTCAATCCCTGGTACCAAAGAAAAAAGAAATCAAAGTCTGCATATATCATTTCCACCAGCACTTTTAGTTATGAATTTCTTTCTTATTTATTTATTGATTGATTGGGGATTGAACCCAGGGGCTCTACCAATGAGCTCCAGCTCCAGCCCTTTTCACTTTTTATTTTGAGACAGGGTCTCACTAAGTTGCTCAGGCTGGCCTGGAACTTGTGATCCTCCTGCCTCAGTCTCCTGAACAGCTGGGATGACAGACACGTACCACTATACACGGCTGCAATTAAAAGTTCAAAGGAAAAGTGATGTGTCCCTTCCCACATTTCTCCAGAGCTAATAATTCTTCCCAAGTACTCCCTCGGTCTCTAAGTATTGAGATGCACTTGTGTGGGGCTGGGGGTGTAGCTCAGTGGTACAGTGCTTGCCTAGCATGTGCTAGACCCAGGTTCTATCCTCAGCACCGCAAAAATAGAAAAAGGTGTCGGGGGAGAAGATGTGCACACACGTGGCAAGAGGCCCCGCAGCACGGGGGCGCCGTCAGGAAGCGCGTGCTCTAACAGCAGAGAAAGGTGAGCACCAAGAGGTACCAGTGGTCAGGACATGCCACTGCCGGACGGGATGCACCTGACACACCTGCAAACACAGAGCAGGACAAGGAGCCAGCCACAAGAAGCTGGCTCCTTGTAGAAAAAGGTCATCCGCAACCATGCTTCCGTCTGCTCCTCAACACCAACAGGAAGTGTGCTTTTTAAGCTTGTCATTACATAAGAACACCTTTTTCTAGCAAAGATGAACGTGCATATGTGCATGTGGCCTGGGCTATAGGGCCACACGGTCACTTAATCTGACACCAATGACAGGTCCTCCACAGCCTGTCACAACACTGTGATGACAACTCTTCTCCCTACAGCAAAGTTCTGGAAGAGAAGCTCAGATATAAAGGGCACCAGGTGACTATCTGGCACTGAAAGAGCTGAAGAATCTAAGACATGACAGCAGTCGGACACGGCCACGTACCTGCTGCTTAAGGCTGTTCACCTCCACCTTCTCTTTCTCTACGGAGACCTGTAAAGCCTGGATGAGCTGCTTCATCTGGCGATCCTCCTCCTCTTTACGCTGCAGAACTGCCTGCACCTAGGTCACAGTGCACAGGGACAGTGAGACGTCTCAGGGATCCCCACACCTACAGTCTGTGATGAAACATGGGGCCCCTCACAGCGAGCACACGTGCCACAGCCACAGCACCTCACCAGAGAGGGCCCTAGTCAGAGGAGGAGAGAGAAGTCCACCTCTGGAGAACACTGCTACAGAGGCAGAAAATCTGAAATCACAGGAGTACGGTTACTTGGTCACATTCAAGACTGGTGAGTACCACAAAGGCCACAGAAACCAGGCTACATACACAAATGCAAGAAAGTACAGTAAGAATGGAGAGACGAGATGGGCTGGGGTTGTGGCCTAGTGGTAGCGCACTTGCCTAGCATGTGTGAAGCACTGGGTTCGATTCTTAGCACCGCATACGAATAAATGGATAAAATAAAGGTCCATCAACAAAACAAAACAAAAAGAAAGAAAAAAGAATGGAGGGACGAGGCCAGGGCAGAATGCACGTCACCAAACTCCCAAAACACTATGTGCCCAAAGGCGGGGGGCACTGTGGCCCTTGGCAGCCACTGTGAAGACGCCCCTGAGACACCCAGACACTGCTGCGGTCCACGGCAGCTGCACAGCTGGAGCCAAGAACAGGGTCTGCAGCAGGATGCAGCCAGTGCTCCGGGTGTCCAGCTCTGCATCACACGAGGACTTCCAGCAGTGCCTGCCACACGCGTTACTGCTCACAGCTGAAAACCGCCTGGCCTGCCCACTGGGAGTCTCCTCACAGAACCTGTGAAGCTGCGCACTGACTAGGTGACTGGGCCGGGGAGTGACCAGGTTCTCTAGGCCCGTTCCCTCCTCTGATGGGTGCCGTGCCTATCTTGGAGGGACTACCACCACCTGATACGGCAAGGCACTGAGTGTGCGCAGCCCACAGCAGCCCTCATCCCGTCCTGGCAGACGAGTGTGAACACCTGGAGATTCAGCTGGACCAGGTCGGCCTCCCTCTTGGCCAGAGCCGTCTCCAAGATGCTGTTGTGTTCCCGCAGAGCAGCATTGGACTGTCCGAGGCCCGTGAGCTTCCCTCTCTCATGCTCCAACTCAAGAGCCAGCTTCTTATTTGATTCTTCAAGGCGCTTTATCTTCCGTCTGAAACCTCTGGACTCTTGAAGCTGAAACACACCAGAGTCACTGTGAAATGACAGGCTCTGCTCAATGGAATCACTGCACGCGCCACAAACAGGAAGGCAATTTCAACAGGAAGAGCCAGTATGAAACAAGAGGTCCTTCCCTTGACTTGTGAGCCGAGAGGCTCAGTGGCCACGGGAACCTGCTCTCCTGGGACCACAGGCTTCCAGAAGGTGGTCTGGCCACTGCCTCAGCCCAGGCCAAGTCACTCAGCATGGGGCATGATATCAAGCTGGCTGTAGCCACACCCATTTCAGGACAGGACAGGACAGGACAGGACATTTAAACAAAGCACCCAGCCCCAGAAACTGATAGCCCCCTCGGGCCCTGACATAAGGGCCAGGTAGGCAGTTATGACAGTGTCAGCGATTGCCAGGACGTGGGAGCCTGACTGTCTCTCAGTCCTGAGTCAGTTGAGGGGTTAAGCTGGGTTTCTTTTTTTAAAAAAATATTTATTTATTTGCTTTTAGTTGTACACAATGCGTTTTTACGTGGTGCTGAGGATCGAACCCAGGCCGCGCATGTGCTAGGCGAGCGCTCTACCGCTGAGCCACAACCCCAGCTCCAAGCTGGGTTTCTAATGTGCAAACCGCATTCTCACCAGCAGTTTTGGCACATAATTGTAATCCCACTGACTCAGGATGAGGCAGGAGGAGCTCAAGTTCAAGGCCAGCCTCAGCAACTTACTGAGGCCCTAAGCAACTTAGTCAAACCCTGTCTCAAAATAAAAAATAAAAAGGGCTGGGGATGTGGCTCAGTGGTGGAGCACCCCTGGGTTCAGTCCCTGGCATTCTAACTGGGAGGTGGTTATCCCAGTGGCCGCTCTGTGGGCACATTAGTGGCCGTACCCCTCATCACCATCGCCACAGTGGCGGTAACAGTCTGCTCTACCCATAATCAGAAAGTGACCAAGCACCAAGCAGGGCTCGGAGTCCAGGACACACAGCAGTCACCTCGTCCTCCAGCTCCAGCACCTTCTCGCGGGACTCCTCCAGCTCCTGGCTGCTGGCCGCGATCACCTCCTGCAGCTCCTTCTCCAGCAGCATCTTGCTGTGGCCGACGCTCTGCAGCTCCACCTCCAGGGCCTGGATCCTCTCCTAACAGCCAGATGGGAGAGCGCACTGGTCACTGGCCGAGGCAGGCCTCACCCCCTCTCTTGCCGCAGCACCTCCAGGTATGAAGCTGTGTGGCCACAGGCCTGATCCCAGCATGTGTCCTAGTGACCCCCTGGGTACCTTTTTGAAGAAACCTTTTTGAGTTAAATGCTTTGAAAACACAGAAAAAAATCTGACCCACAAGAGGGGCCGTAAATTATCATCAAATAGCAAGTAAGCAGCACTTAGCACAACAGAATAAACACTGCACACACTCTTGCTCACGTGCATGCACACCTCTCCAGAAACTGCTCACACTTGCTCCTACACCCACGTGCATACACAGCATTACAGCCACCACAGTGACAGACTGTTTCAAGCACTTTCCAGGTGTCACTTGGTCACCTCAGGAGAAGGTTCTACTCTTGACTTTTTTTTTTGCTGCCATGCTGGATTGAACCCAGGGCTAGGCAAGCACTCTACCACTGAGGTACGCCCCATCCCCCTTTTGTTTTATTTGAGACAAGATCTCGCTCGCTAAGTTGCTCAGGCTGGCTGGAACTTGAGATCCTCCCGCCTCAGCCTCCTGAGTGGCTAGGATTGCAGGTGTGGCCACTGTGCCAGGTCTGGCTTCATTACACTGAGCATCAGAAGACACACAGCCTGCCCAGGCAGCACCTCAACAGTGGTGGAGCCACACCCTGAACAGAGCCTGAGCTGCAAGCTGTGCCTGCCCTCAGCCAGAGCCTCCAAAGAACCCCGAGCCCTGCTGTCCTCACCAGGTGACCCAATGGGCTAAAAAAAAAAAAAAAAAAAAGCACATTTTATAGCAGAAAGGAGCATATGATTGAATAGATGCCCTTTGATATTTTATAGAGTACCTGGGAGGAATGCTTACTTTATTCAATGTAAAGTAATTGTATTTATTCAATTACTTTATTACAATGTAGTCACTTCCTACTGATAAACTCTTTTTTTGGTTTTTGTTTTGTTTTGTTTTGTTTTTGGTACCAGGGATTGGACTCAGGGGCACTTGACCACTGGGCCACATCCCCAGCCCTTTTTTGTATTTTATTAGAGACAGGGTCTCACTGAGTTGCTAAGTGCCTTGCCATTGCTGAGGCTGGCTTTGAACTCGCGATCCTCCTGCCTCAGCCTCCCAAGTGCTGGGATTACAGGCGTGCGCCACTGAGCCTGGCTTACTGATAAACTCTTATGTGGACAGGACAATCAAAGGGAGATGGAGAAAACCTGCACGTAAGAAGAGATATCATGATGAAGACAAGATACCAAATGTAATGCAAAGAGAAATTCAGTCAGATAGAACTGAACACCTACTAGTAAAAGTGAAAGTAAGACTCAAAGTTGTCCAAGAGGAGAGGAATGCAGGAGCAGGCCTCATGCCAGTGAGTGCCAGGCAATCCTGGGAGCACCAGATGCCCCTCTGGCTCTGGGCCTCCACTGGCCCCGAGGCACAGCCCCTGTTCATTACAGAAAGGCACAGGCTCCCTCCTGGTGCTGGGAGCAGCAGGAAAGGCTCTGGTGCATCACCCCACCTGATCCTGCCCAGCCCTCACTTCTGAGCCTCCTCTTTCTCCACCCTGACCTCAAGCCCTGATTTCTCCCCACCCACCCTGCTGCTGCCGGCAGCCTGCTTCCCACCCTGTGCTCAGCCTGCTCTCACCAGCTCTCAGCCCTTGGCCTTCCTGTCGCAGCCTCTCCCACCTCACTGTGCTAGCTCACTGCCTGTCACTGTCCCAGGACAGAAGAGCACTGGGCCCGCACCCCATACAGCTGTCTAAGTTTCACCATGAGCAGGGCCAAGCCCAAGCAGCTCCCAGATGGCCCCTATCGCTGCAGCTGCCCACCCAAGACGCCCCCGTGGTCCCTCCAGCACCTCCTGTCCTCAAGGCTTCCCTGGGCCATGCCGACACTGGCCCTGGCCCTGACACCTCACTGCAACCCCAGTTGCACCAGTCACCACACCTCCTCCATTCCTGCCTCTGCCACCAGTCCTGGGCAGTGCAGAGACAAGGGGAGCTCAGGGGCAGGGCCTGCCTCCGCCCCTCCCAGCCAGTGGCTGAACGTCTCACACCACGGCGGCTCCTAGATGCACAGTCCACACCGCAGACCGCACACACTTCAGGAGAGCCAAGTGTGATACCACACACGTGGCGTCATTAAAGGCACGCACCAGCAGCACTATAAAGAAACGCCACCTGCACACTTTAGTTCCTCCCTCTTCTTTTTTAAAAGAAAAAAATATTCATTTGCAACAGAAACAAAGTCCCACTGCTGGTTTGGGACATACATACGTACGTGTATGTGTATGTACGTAGGGTCACAAATTTTCTTCATAAGATCGTAAAGCAAAACCCTTTGGTCTACCCTCATTTACACAAATCCAACATGTTTCTGGGGTTTTCTTTTTAAAAATAAGAGAGAGAGAAAGAGAACCACATACCACTTGGAAGCTTTTTGTCAGTTTCTCAACTGGCAAGATTTGAATCCACTGCCCTAAAGAATCCCTGAAAACCACCCCTGTGAGGTGAGATGCGGTGGGTGAGGTTCTGTGGGCTCCCTCAGGGACCCTGGCCCAACTGCTCCCCCTCCCAAGCCTGCATGCAGCCCTGGCCCAGGTGAGAAGGAACAAAACGGGAGGAGGCAACAGGGTCCAGGGCTTTGTCTTGTGGGTACGGCGCCAGAGCCTCACACCCCCTTCCACTCGTTCAACTTGCCCCCGCTGCCCCAGCCCTAGGGTGGAAGGGGACGTGCAGGGGACGTGCAGGGGTGAGCAAGGCAGGCTCACACTCAGAGAAGGGGACGAGAGTGGCAGCTGGACCATGGCCACAGCCGGGATGAAGGCCAGAACAAGGGAGGCAGGCTGGGCTGCACCACCTGAGCCTGCTCTTCCCCAGCTGCTGGGCCTCCCTGCCAGTAGGAAAGCCCTAAGCAGAGTCTTGGGTAAGTGAAGAAAAGGACCCACGGCAGGGCTCTCCTGGGGCTGAGGCCAGAGGGCTGATGCTCTCTCTCGGCCGTCCCATGCAGCCCCACCTCCAGCAGGGCCGCAGCAAGGAGGCCTGCAGGACCACCCTGGGGTGGATGGAGCAGAGGATGCAGAGACCCAAGCCCAGCCCAGCAAGCACAACTGCAGCAATGTGCACAGGCAAACACCGAGCTGGGCTGAGCAACAAGTGCGAGATGGCCACCTTCTTTAAATCCCCATTACAGAGCCAGGCACGGTGGTGACCACCTATTAATCCCAGCAAATCTGAAGGCTGAGGCAGGAGGATCACAAAATGAAGTCTGGTCTGGGCAACTAGCAAGACCCTGTCTCAAGATAAAAAAAAATCAGCAGGTGTGGTGGTACATGCCTGTGATCCCGAGTGACTTTAGGAGGCTGAGGCAGGAGGATCAACCCCAGTCTCAGTTACTTACTAAGATCCTCCATAACTTAGCCATACCTTGTTCCAAAATAGAAAATAAAAAGAACTGGGGATGCAGTTTAGTGGTAAAGCACCCCTGGGTTCAATCCCAGGTACCCAGAAAAACAAAAATAGGAAAAAGGGCTGGGAGTACAGAACAGTGGAGGAGCTCCCCTGGGTTCAAAGACCAGGACCGCGAGGGTTAGAGGGAGAAGATGTTTAGGAAACGTCCTTTCCCTACATTGGTCTTCAGCACTCAGAGCAGCAGCGGTGTGGTGTTTACCTACATGTAGCGCTGGGTCACTGCCGCCAACAGCACTCTGGGCTCTAAGCTGGCTCAGCTCTGCGTCTGCGGACTCCTTGGCAGCCAGGGCCTCCTGCAGGCGGCGGCTGAGGATGCTCACGGCGTTCTCGTAGGCTTTATGCTTGGTCTTCATCTCCTTCTGGGCGCTGCTCAGGTCTGAGCCCAGCCGCTTCATCTTCTGCTTCTGTTCTGTGATGGCCCTGGACACCACCAGAGAGGCAGAAGAGGAAGCTGAGTTAGCCGGCAGTGTGCCTGCCCAACTTCCTGGCACACCAAGTGTAAGCGAAGTGCATTCCAGTCCACCCTCACGCACCTGGCAGGGAAGCCAGACCCCAGGACCCAGAGAAGAGAGGCTGCCTCAGCTCAACCCTGCCGCTGGGCTCCTGTGGCAAACCTGGGCAAGCATGTGCCCATCCTGGTGCAGGTGCAGTGAGGGGAAGGGACGCCTGTGCCAGGTGTCCCTGTGGAGCCAGAGAGGTGGCAAGAGGTCCCTGGCTGGGAACATCCACCACCACCAGACCTGCCGCTGCTTGGGTGGTTTTAAAATGATCTCGTGAGGGCAAAGAAACAGCCCCTACCTATCAAACAGAAATTCACCCTATGACCTTCCCAAAGATCACCAAGGAGTTTGAGATTTCACGTGGACACCACCAGCTGAGAAAAGGCGCAGGCACGGGATATGCATGGAGCAGGAAAGCCCACAGGCTGCCTCGAGGGCTGTGTGCCTAGGTGGCAGGAGCACAGAGGTGCAAGGGACTGCCCCACCCCCACCCGCACCCGCACCCCTGGGGAGGGAACAGGACAGAAAGCACTGCTGCACTAGCACGGCACAGAAGGTTGAACAGAAATGAAACCCAAAGGAGACATTCTAGGATGGGGTAGCTCAGGGTGGAGTGCCCATGCAGCACATGCAAGGCCCCCGGTGCCGCCCCAGCAGCACAAAAATGATCATCAACTGAAAAAGATAGCTTCTGTTAAGGCTGCTCGAGCAAATCTACTTATAAATTCTGGGATTGCTCTGCAGAAAATACAAGTGCGAGATCACAGTGGGACTTCACATTTGGAACCTAACACTCTAGGCGACCTTCACATGGCCCAAGAGACTCCTGGGCCAGGGCGTCAGGGCCCCCGACGACGTGTGGGCTGACCCTGTGCTCGTCTGGCACTGCTGCCACTGCAGACTTACTTCTTGGCCTCTTGCTGCAGCTCTTCGACTTGTTTCTTCAGCTCCTCGTTGGCCTCCGACAGAGCGGCCATCTGCTCTTTGTCGAACTGCAAGGACTTCGAGCAGAGGAAGCCCGTGAGAAGTCAGAGCCGCTCTGCAGCCATGCCTCAGAGAAGGTGCCCAGCAGGCCAAGGTGCCTGTCTGCCGCGTCCAGCACACCAGGGCACGGGGGAGGCCCCAGGACCCTGTGCAGGCCTGACCAGGAACTGCTCTCTGTTTGGCCTCCTATCCTCTCCTTTGCTGGCCCTTTTCGTCTGTTCTGCAAGAGTCTCCCAGGACCGGCCCAGCCACAGCCGCACAGGGAACAAGCTCCACCCCAACCTGATCCTGGCCTCAACCCACCTCACCTCTGCCAGACCCTGGCAGGCCAAGGCTGCTCCTGTACCGTGGGTCCAGCCCCACTCCACCTGTGCTTCCTGATGCCAACAAGACACCAGCTACTCAACAGTGCTCCTTGCAGGGACACCTCAGGCACCCTGGTCTCTCAGGGCCTTCCAACACAACGCCTACAAAAGGAGCCCTTTAACATCCTGCCTGCCACGCCCCCAAATGCAGGGCCCCTCTCAACTGCTCATCTCGGGAAGCCTCGTCCAGCTCGCTCCTGGACAGGAGGCACTCAGCCCACGCCCCATCAACCCTTGCCTCCAGGCTCGCCTGTCCCACCACCCAATCCCCCTTGCTCAACCAGCACCTCTTGCTCAGGAGACAGCCAGGCTTGCCCCGGCATGGCTGCCAAGGTGTCACGGCAGCTCCAAGGCGCCTCTGGTCCATGCCCTGCCAGAACTCAGGATCTCTACGAGGGCTCCCTCCCTTCTTTCTGCCCAGCCCCAACTTTGTACAGCTCTCAGCTCGGACAGTGGCTACCCACATCCTATCACAAAGGTGGCACTCCAGGGACTCATGCAGTGTACCTTGCCTGTCCCCTTCATGTGACAGCCTTCCCTGTCTACCCTACCAGGAGGACAGCAAGGACTCCCGAGGCGGAAGCTGCTCCAGACTGTCTATCTAACAGCCCCTCTGGGCCCACGGCGGCACCTCCACGATCCCCAGAAGCCCTCAGACCTGCAGGTGCACCTCCATCTCGTCGCGCTCCTTCTGCACTGCCTGGAGGTGCCCCTGGAGACCCGCCACCTGCTGCTGGGCCTGAGCGGCCTCCTTCTGCCAGCGAGAGTGCTCCACCTCCACCACCTTCTTCTCCCCGTGCACCCTGATGAGCTCCTGCCTCAGCTCCTTCATCTCCGCGTCCAGCCGCTTCCTTGTGGCCTTCAGCTCACTGATGAGCTGGTCTTTAGAGGTGGCGTCCCGCCGGTAAGCCTCCACCATCACCTGCCAGATGAGACATGATAGGCCAACGATCAGGTGGGGTCTCCTCCAGGGTCACATGGGCTAAATGAGAACACTTGCCATTTACGTAGAGCACCACTCCTCTGAGCTGAGGCAGCCCGTCTCCGAGGAGAGACACTGCTGACTGAGGCACACCACTGCTTTAAGCACCAGGCGATGCCCAAGCCCTGACAAATCTGGGCGCCCTGAGGCATCCTGTCCACTTCCTGGGCAGCTCGTCTACCTCCAGGCCTCTGGAAAGTTCTCCCTTTGGTTGTGTTGCTTGGCTTCTGACAGGTGATCCCTGTGTGCCCCTCAGTGATAAAATGAAACACCATTTACAGCACTGCTTTGAGGGGTCTTCCTTTCTCAGACCCCACGGGTGTGTGGTGCTCTGCAAGGAAACGTGGATCAGAGCCGCTCCCCCAGCAGGGGACATGGGCTCTCTCAGAGTATGCGTCCTGCACCTTTTGGGTACACTATGATTTGTTTTAATGGTGGACCGTGGTGTGAATTTTTCAAAGATATCCGTGATAGCAAACAAAATGTGGTAGTGACAGTGGAGCACACACGGCTCTCTGAGTGACAATAACAGGGCATCCTGACAGCAGTGCAGTGACAGGCCAACAAGCACCCTGCAGGGGTCAACCCCCACCCAATGCAGCAGGCCAGGCTGACCTCACAGAGACTGCAGTGGGGGAGGGAAGCGCACTCAGAATTAGCCTGGCGCTGCAAAAGGTGAGGGGCCTGGTGCCTCCCTCCTGCCCTGAAGCACACAGGCCTCGAGGACTGTAGGTGACACTTATCTCCCCTGAGGAGACCAAGTCTCACCTTGTGCTGAAGAAACTGCTCCTTCACCTTCTGCGTCTGCTTCCTCAGGGAGGCCATCTCCTGCTGCAGGGTTTCCACCTGTGGGACAGATTTACAGAGTGGCCTGGGGCTCCAGGACCTGTGACCAGCTGCATTTCCTAGGAGCCAGCCCCCTGCAGAGAAGGCCTGGGCTTTGCAACCAAAGGCCTACACCTGAGGGCTGCTCAGAGGACTCAAGCGTTCAGCACCGGGTCCTCCTTCCTTGCCACTAAGAACACACAGGTGAAGGGACAGAGAGGGAGCTGAATAGGGAGCAGGTGAGGGAAGGGCAGGGAGGGGATGCCAAGCCTTGGTGTCTGCGGGCCCTTCCTGCAGGGGCCAGAGAGGAAACATTTTTTTTTTTTTATATTTATTTATTTAGTTTAGTTGTACACAAGGCCTTTACTTATTTTTTACGTGGTGCTGAGGATCAACCCGGGCCGTGCACGTGCTAGGCGAGCGCTCCACCGCTGAGCCACAACCCCCGCCCCAGGAAGCATCCTGAGCTTTGTGGCCACAAGTCTGCCACAGCTTCTCAGCTCTGGCCTGGCAGCACAAAAACCCCACAGACAGTGCACAAAGGACTGAGCAGGGCTCATTCCCATGAGCCTCCACTTATAAAACAGGTGGCAGGTGGGTCCACGGCAGGTCTGAGGGCCTCCAGGGGTGGGCCACTACTTGAAAGCCCACCCCCACCACCTGGGAGCCTGTGGACTAGACACGCCCTGTCAGACCTGCACATGCAGAGCCCAGGACTCAGGCAGCAGCACAGGCTGGGCTGGACCCCACAGCCTTGGGGTGCCAGGCAAACACCCCACCGCCAGCGACACTCTCAGCCCCTACAACAAGTTTTCCTGAAGCAGCCATGTGACACAGCAGGAAGGCTCCCATGGATACCAAGTGACGGAAACAGCAGATGTCAACAGACCGTGTGGGGCTGTGGGCTCAGGATGTGGCTGTGTCCACATCACTCCCCGCCAGCCAAGGGCCGCAGGGCCACTCTGCCCTGGCATGGGTGGTTCTGAGCTTCTCCCTAGGAGTCCCCCACTGTCCAGAAACAACACCTCCCTACTCTTGTCACATGCCTGTGACCCTGAAGCAGTAAAAGACTGAAAGTAGGCAAAGGGAGCCTGAGTCCTCAAGCCTCGAAGCCCTATGTGGATAGAGCTGTCCCAGAGGCCTGAGGACGTGACATCTGAAGAAGGCCAGGAGGGATGGCCAGCTCTTGGGCAGGCGGTGGCTGTGAGGCAGCTCTGTTTCCCAGGTGGGCTGCCTCTGGTCCCCTCAGTCAGCAAGGAGACTTGTGAGCAGCTCCCAGGGTGTTGGCACCACCAGCCTGCATCCTCCAGCTGCCTCTGGGAAATCATCCCCACACTGGGCATCCCCAGGCAGCGTCAGTGGCAATGCAGGCGAAGTCCTCTTCACAGCCGACAGTGAAGAACTCCGATGTTCCCTCTAAATTGGTCACCCCTGAGGGAAAGGTACCAGTGAAGCGCTCTCTGTGACCCTTCTGAGCTAATCTAAAGACAGCCACCCAGAGGCTGACCTTACCTCCTGGCCATCCTCCTCCCCGCTGCCCCTAGTCCCAGCACGAGGTGCCCCAGGTATGTCCTGCCCACCAGACTGTGCTCTCACCCAGCAGCACAGCACGGCAGAGGACCCAGGCCTAGTCAGTCATGCCACTGCCTGTCCTACCCCACACACTGCCAGAAACCACGTTTCCTGCAGCTTCTCCTTGGCCCAGGTCTACAACCCCAACAGAACTGGTGGTTCTTGGCAGACTACCTTCAACAGCCCCAAAGGAAACTCAGTTGCCCAGATCCCGTTTCTCCAGGCTCAGCAGCGAGCCCAAGAGCAGGCAGAGCACAAGCCAGTGGCATTCCTCCACACTCACCCACATTTACGAAAGAACACGACCAAGTAAAGGACCCAGTGGTCACCATCAGCTCACGACATGACAGCAGTGGACGGGGTTACCTGGCTGGACTTCACGGCCAGCTCTTGTCTCAACTGCTCCAGGAGTCCTGAGGTCTCTCCAGTACCTTCCTCCAAGCGTCGTGCCTCCTGATCCAGACCCTCCTTGCCGCTCCTGGCCGCCTGCAGAGCCACCTCCAAGACTATCTTCTCCTTCTGTAGGAAGTGGAGCTCATCCTCCCTGGAGGCCGCCTCCCCCTGCAGCTCCTCCAGCCGCACCTGCAGCTCATCGTAGCGCGTGTGCAGGTCATCAAGGGCCTGCCCCCGGGCCTGCAGGGCCTCCTGTGTGGTGGTGAGCTGACCCGTCAGCTCCATGTGCTCCTGCTGCAGGGCTGCCAGCTGCTGGTCCCGCTGGTGCACAGTCAGCTTCACCTGCAAGGCAGGAGACAGGCACAACAGGCGCTCTCCACCTGCCCCAGATGCATACTTCCTCCCTGTCAGGACCTGATGACTCTGGTGGTCTCCCTGCAGGGTCCTTTTAATGGAATGTTCTGTTGAAGAACAGCAGAACTAGACCCACGACACGCAGGCAGCAACAACAGTCTGGTGACGGCCCTTCACACACTCAACAGACAACCCAAGGCAAACCCATGCTGCCCGTGCCAGCCCACAGCCACTGTGTGCAGCCTTGGACGTGCTCGTGAGACTGAGCAAGGCCTCAGCAGGCCTGGGGCCTGGGGTGATGACCACAACTTGCCTGCTCCAGCTGCTGCTCCAGAGAGGCTGCTGCGTCTGCCATCTTCTGCAGCTGTTCCCGCTCGCCCTCAAACTCCTCCAGCTTCCTCTGCAGGTCTTCCTCCACCATCGTCTTTGCCTCCCGAATCTGCACAAAGGCTGCTTCCTGATCCAACATGTCTGCCTGGACCCAGGAAACAGTTGCTTTTTAGAGAGCAGGAAAACCTGGTCATCAACAGCGGACTGGAAACCCCACCCTTCACAGGAAAGCCCGCTGCCCCATGAGAGGCCCGATCACATCTCCAACCTGTCCGCGTGCTGCAGACTAGGAGGTCAGCCACTGGCCTGTCCCATGGGCAAGAGGCTCCTATCCCAGCTGGCCAAGACTGACCTGAGAGAAGCAGGCAAACAACCCAGGTTTAAGAACTAGGATCAAAGCGGGGCGCGGTGGCGCACGCCTGTAATCCCAGCACTTTGGGAGGCTGAGGCAGGAGGATCGCGAGTTCAAAGCCAGCCTCAGCAATGGCGAGGCACTTAGCAACTCAGTGAGACCCTGTCTCTAATAAAAAAATACAAAAAAGGGTTGGGGATGTGGCCCAGTGGTCAAGTGCCCCTGAGTTCAATCCCCGGTACCACAAAAAAAAAAAAAAAAAAGAACTAGGATCAGAGCTGGGCCTGGTGGCACACCTGTGATGCCAGCAACTCAGCAGGCTGAGGCAGGAGGATCTCAAGTTCAAAGCCTGCCTTAGCAACTTAGTGAGGCCCTCAGCAACTTGGCGAGACCCCATCTCAAAATAAAATGTAAAAGAAAGGGCTGGGGTTGCAGCTCAGTGATAAGAGTTGTTTGCCTGGCATGTGTGAGGCACTGGGTTCGAGTCTCAGCACCGCATATAAATACATGAATAAAATAAAGGTCTATCAACAACTAAAAGTATATATAAAAATAATCTAAAAAAAGGGGGTGGTGGTGCTGGGAATGCAGCTCAGTGGTTAGGTGCTCATGGGTTTGATCCCTGGCACCAATTAAGAAGAAGAAGAAGAAGAAGAAGAGGAAGAGGAAGGAAGGAAGGGAAGAAAAGAAGAAGAAGAAGAAAGAATAAAGAAGAAAAAGAAGAAAGAAGAAAGAAGAAGAAGAAGAAGAAGAAGAAGAAGAAGAAGAAGGAGTATTGATCAGCTGTGGTGGCAGCACAGTCCCAGTTACTTGGGAGAGTGAGGTAGCAGAATGGCTTGAGATTGACATCAAGATCAGCCTGAGCAAGTCAGCAAAGACCCCATCTCAAAAACAGAAAAAGAAGAAGAGGGATCAAGTGCTGGGTGGGAGGACAGGGGGGGTGGCACCCCTCCCCTGGAGTGCCTCACAGGATGTGCTCCTGGACAAGACTACCGCCTGACCCAGCACCACTCAGAACACACGGAGACAGCAGGGACCCTGCCCCAAGTGTGGCGTCCCCTCATTCAGCCTGGCCCAACAAGACCTGGCTCCTGGTGCAACTAACTATTAAGGAAAAGACACCAATTTACAACTCGAGAATGTCCTGGCTCTTCTACACTGAGCCTTAAACACTACGGCTCAGTCAGCAGGCTCTCCATCATCCAAGCTGAACGGCCATGTGGTCCACAGGGAAAAGGCAGGTCAGAGCAACAGAATACGAGAAGCCAGGCGAGCCATGGCAGCTGCTTCCTGTGTGACCACGAAGGGTCAGGACAGGCAGCCTGGCGGCATTTTCAGCACAGAATGACCACATGCTCACGCTGCTCTCTGCTACAGGTTTTCTTTTTCTTTCTTCTTTTTTTTAATAATATATTTATTTATTTGCTGTAGTTGTACACAATGTGTTTATGTTTATGTGGTGCTGAGGATCGAACCTGGGCCACGCATGTGCTAGGCAAGTGCTCTACCGCTGAGCCACAACCCCAGCCCCTGCTACAGGTTTTCTAACAAGGAAGTCGAGCAGGTGTTGCTACCTCTTTTACAAAGGGAAAAGGCTCACGGGAGCCACAACCATCCAGATCCCCACCGGGAGGGGTTCTGGTCAAGGCCTCGGCCAGTGCGTTCCCCGCACCTAGGGGGAGCAGGCAGCACAGCCGTGCGGCACAGCCGTGGGAATGCCGCCAGCACCTGGCTTCAGAGCACTGCCACACAGCCACATTCTGTGCCCAGCTGTTGCTCAGTGACAAGGAACATGGCTGGGGACTGGAGGAAAGGGCTCCAAGGTACTGCTGCCCTGTGCACCAGGAGGGGTGGGGTCCCCAAACCTGCACAGCTGTCACTGCAGGAACTCAGAAAATGTTCAAAAACACTTAAATACTCTCCACATCCAGGTGCTGCAACCGTCTACACACGTGTACTCCAAGCCCACAGCGTGGGAACCAACATATACGTGTACTCCTCAAGCCCGCAGCGTGGGTACACACACACACACACACACACACGTGTACTCCTCAAGCCTGCAGCGTGGGTACACACACACACACACACACACACACACACACGTGTACTCCTCAAGCCTGCAGCGTGGGTACACACACATACACACACACACACACACACACGTACTCCTCAAGCCTGCAGCGTGGGTACACACACACACACACACACACACACACACGTGTACTCCTCAAGCCTGCAGCGTGGGTACACCACACACACACACACACACACACACACGTACTCCTCAAGCCTGCAGCGTGGGTATACACACACACACACACACACACACACACGTGCAGCGTGGGTACACACACACACACACACACACACACACACACGTGTACTCCTCAAGCCTGCAGCGTGGGTACACACACACACACACACACACACGTGTACTCCTCAAGCCTGCAGCGTGGGTACACACACACACACACACACACACACGTACTCCTCAAGCCTGCAGCGTGGGTACACACACACACACACACACACACACACACGTGTACTCCTCAAGCCTGCAGCGTGGGTACACACACACACACACACACACACACACGTGTACTCCTCAAGCCTGCAGCGTGGGTACACACACACACACACACACGTGTACTCCTCAAGCCTGCAGCGTGGGTACACACACACACACACACACACACGTGTACTCCTCAAGCCTGCAGCGTGGGTACACACACACACACACACACACACACACGTACTCCTCAAGCCTGCAGCGTGGGTACACACACACACACACAAACACACACACGTGTACTCCTCAAGCCCGCAGCGTGGGTACACACACACACACACACACGTACTCCTCAAGCCTGCAGCGTGGGTACACACACACACACACACACACGTGTACTCCTCAAGCCTGCAGCGTGGGTACACACACACACACACACACACACACACGTGTACTCCTCAAGCCCGCAGCGTGGGTACACACACACACACACACACACACACACACGTGTACTCCTCAAGCCCGCAGCGTGGGTACACACACACACACACACACACACACACACACACACATACGTGTACTCCTCAAGCCTGCAGCGTGGGTACACACACACACACACACATACTCCTCAAGCCTGCAGCGTGGGTACACACACACACACACACACACACACATGTACTCCTCAAGCCTGCAGCGTGGGTACACACACACACCACACGTGTACTCCTCAAGCCTGCAGCGTGGGTACACACACACACACACACACACACACATACGTATACTCCTCAAGCCTGCAGCGTGGGTACACACACACACACACACGTGTACTCCTCAAGCCTGCAGCGTGGGTACACACACACACACACACACACACACACACGTGTACTCCTCAAGCCTGCAGCGTGGGTACACACACACACACACACACACATACGTGTACTCCTCAAGCCTGCAGCGTGGGTACACACACACACACACACACACACACACACACACACACGTGTACTCCTCAAGCCCGCAGCGTGGGTACACACACACACACACACGTGTACTCCTCAAGCCTGCAGCGTGGGTACACACACAAACACACACACACATGTACTCCTCAAGCCTGAAGCGTGGGTACACACACACACACACACACACACACGTACTCCTCAAGCCCGCAGCGTGGGTACACACACACACACACACACACACGTGTACTCCTCAAGCCTGCAGCGTGGGTACACACACACACACACACACACACACGTGTACTCCTCAAGCCCGCAGCGTGGGTACACACACACACACGTACTCCTCAAGCCCGCAGCGTGGGTACACACACACACACACACACACACACACACGTACTCCTCAAGCCCGCAGCGTGGGTACACACACACACACACACACACACACACACACGTGTACTCCTCAAGCCCGCAGCGTGGGTACACACACACACGCACACACACACACACACACACACACGTACTCCTCAAGCCTGCAGCGTGGGTACACACACACACACACACACACACGTACTCCTCAAGCCCGCAGCGTGGGTACACACACACACACACACACACACACACGTACTCCTCAAGCCTGAAGCGTGGGTACACACACACACACACACACACACACGTGTACTCCTCAAGCCTGCAGCGTGGGTACACACACACACACACACACACACACGTGTACTCCTCAAGCCTGCAGCATGGGTACACACACACACACACACACACACACACGTGTACTCCTCAAGCCCGCAGCATGGGTACACACACACACACACGTGTACTCCTCAAGCCCGCAGCGTGGGTACACACACACACACACACACACACACACACACGTACTCCTCAAGCCTGCAGCGTGGGTACACACACACACACACACACACACACGTACTCCTCAAGCCTGCAGCATGGGTACACACACACACACGTGTACTCCTCAAGCCTGCAGCATGGGTACACACACACACACGTGTACTCCTCAAGCCCGCAGCGTGGGTACACACACACACACACACACACACACACGTGTACTCCTCAAGCCTGCAGCGTGGGTACACACACACACACACACACACACACGTGTACTCCTCAAGCCTGCAGCGTGGGTACACACACACACACACACACGTGTACTCCTCAAGCCTGCAGCGTGGGTACACACACACACACACACACGTACTCCTCAAGCCTGCAGCGTGGGTACGCACGCACACACACACACACACACACACACACGTACTCCTCAAGCCTGAAGCGTGGGTACACACACACACACACACACACACACGTGTACTCCTCAAGCCTGCAGCGTGGGTACACACACACACACACACACGTACTCCTCAAGCCTGCAGCATGGGTACACACACACACACACACACACACACACACACACACGTGTACTCCTCAAGCCCGCAGCATGGGTACACACACACACACACGTGTACTCCTCAAGCCCGCAGCGTGGGTACACACACACACACACACACACATACACATACTCCTCAAGCCTGCAGCGTGGGTACACACACACACACACACACACACACGTACTCCTCAAGCCTGCAGCATGGGTACACACACACACACGTGTACTCCTCAAGCCTGCAGCATGGGTACACACACACACACGTGTACTCCTCAAGCCCGCAGCGTGGGTACACACACACACACACACACACACACACACACACGTGTACTCCTCAAGCCTGCAGCGTGGGTACACACACACACACACACACACACGTGTACTCCTCAAGCCTGCAGCGTGGGTACACACACACACACACACACACACACGTGTACTCCTCAAGCCTGCAGCGTGGGTACACACACACACACACACACACGTACTCCTCAAGCCTGCAGCGTGGGTACACACGCACGCACACACACACACACACACACGTGTACTCCTCAAGCCTGCAGCGTGGGTACACACACGTACACCTCAGGCATGCAGCGTGGGTACACACACGTACACCTCAGGCATGCAGCGTGGGTACACACACACGTGCCTTTCACACTTTCCAGCGTGCGCCACAGCCAAGCGGACCCTGGCTGCGGTGGCCCTCACCTCGATGCTCTGCAGCTGGACGGCGATGCGCTCCTTCTCCTTCATGGACCTCTGCTGTGTCTCTGTCAGCTGGTGGGACAGGGACACGTTCTCCAGCTTCAGGTGCTCCAGCAGACCAGCCTGTGTCATCTGTCCGACCTGCAGAGAGACCCAAGGAGCAGGAGCTCAGTTTCCAGCACCAAGCACAGACCCCAAGCCACCTGAGCAGGGCTCTGCCCACGGATGGACCCCCGCTGCCCTCACATGCCCAGCAGCAGAGGTAGCTCCCACATGCCTTGCTTCTGCCCTGGCCTCACCCACAGCTCCCCATGCCCACCACAGGTCACCCATCTAAACTTTGGGCTAAACTATGGATCCTGTGGGCCTCAGAGGGGAAGCAGGCCACCCAGAGTCAGGTCATCAGACTAGAACTGTGCAGCGTGGGGGGACCCACACAGGCGTTCCCAGCAGGGGCACCTGGACCCCAGGGGGCAGCTCATCTGACTGACCAAGCCCAGCTGAACCCAGCCGGGCATCAGGGATAGTCATGCTACCTCAGCGAACTATCTAATGGGGAGGAGCCTGGTGCCGGGACCCCAGGGGACAGGAGCAAAGGGAAGCAGGAGCTGAAGACAGGTAAGGGCACAGGGCTGTGGCTGCTCCTCCCTTGTCACAACTGTCCCCAGTGGGCTTTCCTGGACCACGAGGTGTAGGGTGTGACATTGTGGAGGGCTGCAGGGATCAAGAGAAGCTGCAGAGCAAGGCAGGTGACACTTGCTGGGGCTACGTCAAACAGGAAGCAGACAGCCTGGCCTGCACCCTCTGCCAGGCGGGGGACGCTCAGAAGCGCCTGAAAACCTCACTCGGGACACTGGACCGGCACCCAGGCACGAGGCAGGTAGGAGGACTGCCACACTCCCACTCCTCCACTTCCATCCTCCGGACTGCATCTCGTTCATTCACACCTTAACACGGCTTTAGACAGTCCACGCCTCATGATGCACAGTAGCCGGGAGAGTATCTTGATTTTTTTTAAAGTATTTTTTTAGATGTTGATAGACCTTTATTTTATTCATTTATTAATTTATCTATCTATTTATTTAAAATATTTATTTGTTTTAGTTGTACACAATGCCTTTATTTTTATGTGGTGCTGAGGATCGAACCCAGGCCGCACACGTGCTAGGCGAGCACTCTACCGCTGAGCCACAACCCCAGCCCAGAGTATCTTAACTAGTCAGACTCTAGAGGCTGAGGATGACAAGTTCAAAGCCAGCCTCAGCAACTTAGTGAGGCCCTGTTTCAAAATAAAAACTAAAAGGGCTGAGGATGTGGCTCAGTGGTAGAGCACCCCTGGGTTCAATCCCCAGTACCAAAACTGAACAAAGAGAAAGGCTGCCGAGACCGCGGGCAGGCCTCATGCTGAGGCACCACACCAGTGCTGCCGAGCCCCAGACACGAGGACCAGCACACACTCCCACATGCGAGAACCCACAGCTAGCAGTCTGCACCCACTAACAAAGTGGGCAGGACAGAGGACACTGTCCTCCACAGGACGTGGAAACCACCGGGAAGGTCTGGTGACTATGTACCCAGGTTGGAGCAGCCAGGAAAAGGCAAGGCTCCAGCAGGGAAGGAGCACGTGCCACATCCAGCGCCTGACAGAGAACATCAGGGAGGGGACTCGGCAGAGCAGCCAGGGCAGGAGAGCCCGAGACCCCACAAACGTGAACATGGGGCCAAGGAGGGGGGAAGAGATTGGCTGGAGACTTCCCAGAACAGGCACTTTAGAAGCAAATCCGAAAGGCAGCTGGAAGGCGCCTGCACAGGAGAGGGCGTGGGCTCGCCCAGTGCTCAGCAGGCGTCGCGCTGCGTCCACGAGGCTGTCTGACCAGCAGAAGCACCCTTCCACCGGAGTCAGGAGTGTGCCTGCCTGCCACGTGCCTTCTCTCCGAAGGGAGTCCCAGGGCCATACCTGGATGTGGGCCACCTCGCCCTGCAGCCTGACCCGGGCCTCCTGAGCCAGGGCAAGCTGCTGCTGGTACCACTGCCGGGCATGCTGCAGAGACGCGATTTCTGCCTGGGAGGCCTGCAGCTTGCTGGTCAAGGTCGTGCGCTCCAGCTGCACCTGCTGCAGCTGGCTCTGCAGGGCCGCCATCTGCTGTCGAAGGCTGTGCACTGAAAGCAACAGGCACAGTCAGTCGGCTACTGGTAGCCCAGGGGCCTCAGCTCTGCACGGACACTTGACACACAGTCGAGTTCTGCAGGGAGTGAGATGGACAGGTGACACTACCACCTCAGTGGTTATGTTCTGTAAGGTCCCACGAACACAGCACTGGCATCATTCCTGGGGACACAGGGCTGTGTTTCTGTGAGCCTCAATCACATTTTCATCACCCCATCAACATAAGAATTCATCTACAGGTGATTCTATTTAAAGACACCTCTTTGATACCTGTTTACTCATGAACACCAGGCTCAAAGCCAGCTGCTCTATGCACTAGCCAACAGGTTTCAAAAAAGCATCTCTAGCCAACGTGTCTCCACGAAGTAGTTCAGCCTCTTCACACTTAAGAACACACTTATGCAGCAAAACCACCCTGCAAAAAGTACAAAATGCACAAGGGACACTAAACAAACCACAGAGCTGAGGGCAAGACTCAGGGCAAGCAAGAGAGTGCAGCGTCACTCCTAATGCCTCAGCTGGGGAGCATGTGCATCCGTAATCTCAAATGTCATACCACTCTAAGGAGGCAGGAGGGTCACAAGTTCAAGGCTAGCCTCAGCCACTTGGCAAGACCCTGTCTCAAAATAAAAAGTAAAAAAGAAAAGGCCGGGGAGTGTCGCTCAGTGGTGAAGCATCCCTGGGTTCAAGCTCCAGTACCAAATAAAATAAAATCTTCCACTCTTATACTTAAGAGTGAATGACCACAGAAGTACCCTGAACCCTGATTTGGGGATTATAGATGAATTTCAGAAAGTAAGCAAGTTTACTTAAAGTTATACTGTGAAGTTACAGCACCTGTGAGTGCTGCTGAGAACCAGCTGTGTCCATGAAACTGTCGTGGACACCATGCAGTCATCTCCAAACCCTCCGTGGAGGAGTCCACCAGCCATACGCACTGGGCAAGGGCAACATGCAGCTGGTTCCACGCCAGCACCTGCTGGTTTGTGCATATGGCCAATTCAACACTAGCAAGGGAGGGCGGAAGGAGGGCAAGGAGGGGAGACGGAAGCCACATCAACCCAAATCCCAGTACAAATAAAATAAGTCATGCTGGGCACAGTGATGCACACCTGTAATCCCACTGACTTGGGAGGCTGAGGCAGGAGGACTACAAGTTGAGGCCAGCCTCAGAAACTTAGTGAGGCCCTGTCTTGAAATAAAAAATAAAAAGGGCTGGGCTGTATATGTAGCTCAGTGGTTAAGTGTCCCTGGGTTCAATCCCCAGTATTTAAAAAAAAAAAAAAAAAAAAAAAAAAAAGCCACATATTTTAAAATTAAATTACACTTCAAATTTAAGAAAGCATTAGTCATTCTGAAGATATTTTCCAAAACTTCTAAAGGAAGAGGAACAGGATTGTTCAAGAGGGCCCGTGAGTCTGTGTGCAGTGCTTCAGAGTTCAGAGTGGTGACCCCTTATGCCACAGAAGGACCTGCCTCACTCTGTACCCACACCACACACAGCAGGGAGGCCTGTGGCTCAGGCAGGACCTTCAGCTGGGCTGCTGACCACAACTGAGCCACTCACCCATGCTTAGGATGCCTGCTGCCCCAGGAACACTGTCCAGTGAGGCCCTGCAACCCCAAGAGGTACAAAGCTATCTTGGTGTTCAGGAATTTTTGTATTTTAGTTTTCTTAAGGGGTTGAGTACCAAAAATGCTGAACAGCTGAAAAATCAATAACAATCAAAAGAGCACTTGTGGCTCAGCAGCTCCAAGTCCCAGCAGGACTGCTTCAGAGTGTCCACCTCAGGGCTGAGGGAGTCCTGCCTCTGCTGGCTGCTGTGGGTCTGCTCCACCTGCGCCTCTAGTGGACAACAGCGCAGCCCTTCTCCTTGGGGTCGGGGTGGCGCCTAGCCTCACAGCCCACTCCGAGACCCTCACAACTCTGGACAAGAGCTGCAGCTGAGCAGCCTGCGGCCTTTGGTGTCCCTCAGGCTCTGGTCCTCAGTCTCCCACTGCACCTCACGCTCTTTGCCCATCCCGTTCACACGATGTGATGTGAGCAGACCAGTCTTCTCAGTGCCCACGGGAACGGGGTCCGAGGGCAGGGGCTGCCTGTGTGTGCCCATGGATAGCAGTTTCCTGGTTTCCTCCAGTAAGCTCACAAACCACGATGCTGAACTTCCCGGTGGGAGGAGGATGCCCCACCAGCACTCCAGGTCTGAGCATGAGGAGCGAGTGTCAGAAAGCAGGCAGCTCTCCTCCCACACTGACCCTGGACTAAGAGGCACGAGAGCCAGTGAGTGGAACTCCTGACCACCAAGGGTCCAAATTCAATTTCGAGACCTAACCCATCCCCCTGGATGCTCACACAAAACTGCAGAGAATCCTGAGTTCATCCAAAAATTGACACCCAGGCGACAACCCCAAGCTAACCCACCCCACAGCCACAGCCAGGCCACAGTGGCCAGAGGCGGGAGCAGGGCGCCCTGCGCTCACCGGTGTTGTCCTTGCTGAGCATGTTCCTCTGCATGTCCTCCACCTTGGCCATCAGCCTCTGGTACTGCTCCTCTGCCACCTGCAAGTCGTGGTTGGAGGACGCCAGGCTGGCGTTTTTTGGCCTCCAGCATGTTCTGCAGGTCAGTCATGGCTCGCTCCAAGTCCCAGCAGGACTGCTTCAGAGTGTCCACCTCGGAGCTGAGGGAGTCCTGCCTCTGCTGGCTGCTGTGGGTCTGCTCCACCTGCGCCTGCAGCCTCGTGTGCAGGGCCGCCAGCTGGGCCTGCAGCTCAGCCTTCTCCTGAAGTGCCTGAAAAGACCCCCAACCACACAGCTTCAGAAGAATGACTGTTATCAAGACTGCTGGAATGACCAGCAGCGCGACACAGAAAGTGAGCTCTACACCGGAATCCTAGGTCCCCAAGCCACCCAGTCACTCCACTGTGACTGTTATCCCCAAAGAGGACAATTTTCCAAATAGGCCCAGGAGGCGGGAGGGGAGTGACCAGTCTATTCCAGCTTGGGAACAGGCCCACCTAAGAGGGCAGCACTCAGGGCGAGCTGTGGGAGCACCTACTCCCTGTCAAGGATGCTGGAAAGCACATCCGTCCCCAAAGCACACGTGCTCGCACAGCGAGAGCACCAGACACGCACGGGGACCCCCCAGGCAAAGGATGGCGCTGACCCAGGGCAAATGGGTACACACATCTGCAGGGGAAGTGCTGCTATGAGGGAGGCCCCCAGGGCTCCAGCTGGCCAAAGGAGCAGCCAGGGCTGACGCTGGACAGAGCAGGGCAAGAGGGCTGGCCCCAGCAGCTGTGAGAACAGCCCCAACGAGAAGACAGGTGAGGCTGAGTGGTGGCTCTGGGGCAGACTGTTCACGTAGGACGTGGAGGGCCACAGGTCCTAACACGAGCACCCTCCAGTAAAGAAAGCGAGCGAGGGGCACGTGCCCCACCCCCGACCAGCACCGCCTGCTCGTCCCCAGATCTATCTAAAGGTGTCTGAGGGAATCCGAAACTCACGCGCGGGGTAAACAACGCTGCCAACCACAGTCCACAGACACCCAGAGAAATCCCGCTGAGTGAGCTCTGTGGGCTTTCAGAACAAGGAAAACTGGCATCTACAGAGGTGCAAAACCGACACAATTTGGTTTTGACATACCAAAGCACAAACGCACCGTCCCAGGAAAAGAACAAAGCGTGATGAAGTTCCTGACTGTGCAGGGATCACGCACGGAAGGCCCGGGCGTGCGCTGGCCTGGACGGCGGCATTCTGAAGCAGCGCAGGAAGTGCAAGTGCCCACACCAGAGCCACCCTTGAAACCTGAGACCACCTCTCCATGGACAGCCCCATGTGCCACCAAGGACCCTGTCACACCACGAAGCCCCAGTAGGCTTGACCCTCGTAGCCAGACAGGCAAGCTGACCTCTGCATGTGCACCTGGCACGGAGCTGTCCCGTGGCCCTCCACCTGCAGTGCTCTTGACCCCAGGGACGCTCCTCTCTATCACGCTGAGCACGCACCCTGAACTCCACTAAGCTGGCTTGCTCTGATCGTGGACAGAAAGACAACAACCTAGCTCCACTCTACCGATAAAGTACATGCCACACACCAACAAAGGCAGGCTCAAAGGGATGTAAAAGCACCTTCAGGCAAATGCTAACCAGACACAGCAAGATCAACGCTGGACAAAGCAGAACCCACTGCAAAAAGAATGAAGGGGCAAAGATGGAAACCTCGCTATTTCAGGAAAAGGCACGACTTCCCGAAGAACGTAACTGCTATGGACTGTGAGGGACCTAACATAGGAACATTCTGGGCAGATTCTCCACGGAGATGCAGGGAGGCAGAGGAGGGAACTAACACAGTAGCAAGAGGGCTGACACATCAAGGGGACAGACATGACAAAGGGCCGCGGCCCACTCTTGAAGACACACCATCCCAACATCGCTCACCTGAGTAGCTTCTAGGGATAAAGCCTCCAGCTGTCCTTCAAGTCTCGTTTTCTCTTTAAGAACCTGCAACATTTCATCCTGCGTCTCCGTAAGAGAGCTGTCCATGGACACGCTGGGGACAAAGGCAGAGAGCCAATAGAGACCAGGCCAGCAGGTACATCTCCTTCACACGTCTCCACGTCCCACCCCTGCTCCTTCCCCACAGTGAGCAGAACTCAGGCCTCTCCAGCTGCCAGAGCTCCCCGGGGACACCTGTGCCCCTTAGCCACAGGTCTTCCATTCGCAGAGGGCTGCTGACGAGACCTGATTCTACTGCTCATGGAGCGACACACCTGTGCGCGAACGCAATGTCAGGTGAAGACTGAAGGTGGCCTTAGACAGGAAACACATGGGGCCGGCCCCAAGCACAGTGCGAGGGCTGCGCTGCTGCCCACCTGCTGCAGAGGCTGTCTCTGCGGCTCCGCGCCTCCCCGCTGACTCCCTGCCCCTGGTCCTGGTGTGCAGCTGCCGCCGCCTGGAGCACATCCTTGATCGAGGGGAACTGGCCCAGGGCCTCTGCAGCAATCTCCTGGCCGCCGACCACATAGGCAGCTCCCTGGGTGCCCACCACGCTCCCTGGAATGCCACCAGTCCCACGGGTGGAGAGGCTGCTGTGTGAGGAGCTGTCGCTGTCATTTCCATCAGCCTCGGACACACTGTCCCCAGTCAGCGAGGCACTCTCCAGGCAGCCGTCAGCCTCGGGAGACAGACTGACCTCAGAAACAATGGAGGTGCTACTTCTGCTCTGCTTCAGGGTGCCCCGGACAGAGTCAACAGTGGGACCAGGGCCACCAGCGTCACCTGATCCTTCAGTCCTGTAATCAGCCAGGGACCGGATTTTGCTTAATTTGGAAGTTTTTTTCTCCTTAGGCTGTGTCAGCAGCCCCAAGCTGCCCACCTTGGGCCCCCGAGGGACACTGGTGCGCAGGAAGGAGTACTCTGTGGTCAGAGCGACGGGACTGGCCCTTGGCAAGTGTTCTGGGTTTAACATGAGCTCAGGATCCAGTGTGCTAAAAAGTCTCGTTTTTGTTGCAGGTTGACTAGACTGAAAGGAAACAAAAGTACAAAAATATGTTTAGAATCACCAAGTAACATCCTAAAACTATCACCCACAAAGCTGCACTCACTGGCATCCCCTTGACTGGTGACCAGCATCTGCCAGGAACCTGTCGTGCAGGTGTGGCCAGCCTGCTAGTCCTTAGGTGTGCACTGCATCAGTTCAGGGCAGGGCTCTGTGACCACTCCGAGCAGCACACACTCTACTGCAATGTTAAAATACAAGCAGGCTCCTCCCCACCATGCTTCCTGGACAAAGACTTCCCTGCCAATACTGTGCTTAATTCTGCCTAATACACATAACATTTAAAAAAAAAAAAAAACATAATTATTTTAGTTGTACACAATGCCTTTTTATTTTTACGTGGTGCTGAGGATCGAACCCAGGCCACACACGTGCTAGGTGAGCGTTCTACCACTGATCCACAATCCCAGCCCCACATAACATTTTCAAGGTTAAGGAAAAATTAGTCCTAGCTGGGTGGGGTGGCACACACCCGTAATCCCAGCAACTCTGGAGGCTGAGGCAGGAGGAGCACAATCTGGGCAATTTAAAAATGGCTGGGCATGTGGCCCAGAGACACAGCACCCTGGGTTCAACTCCCAACACCCCCCCAACATACACACCTAGAGTCCTGTTGGATTAGAGCTGTCCCCTGGATTCACATCTGACGTGTCCTTCAATACAGAAGTGATGTGGGGTTCTCATCTAGATCCTGAACCCTCTGATTGTTGTTTATCATTTGTGTTATATATGGTGTTTTTCTTTAATTCTCATTTATCATTTGTTGTTATTTTTCTTTAATGCTCCTGTCATTTCTGTTATAAATGTTATTTTCCCCACTGGCTTTATAACTGATTGTGGCAGAGTAACTGCTGATTTTTATACTTGTATTAATATACAGACAATTTCCTATACCCAAATTAGATCAAACAATCGTTTTCATTGACCCTCAAGTTTTCTGAGTCATCACAGTCACTGACACCTGCAAACACCAGCAGTGCTTCTCCTGTGCCACTGTTTTCTTCGCTTCTTTTTTAGTATCACTGTATTGCCAGAACTTTCCATCGGCCCTGAGGGAGACTAGAGTGAAAGAAAAGCAGCTCTCTGCCATGTCGACCCGACCTCCTCAGAGAGACGTCCGGCCCTGTCGCTCTGCAGGGAGTCCTGGGACCCTGGGATGCAGATGGACAAGAACAAGCGGGCAGGGTGGGCAACGGAGGGCCTGGACCGTGCAGATGTGAACAAGGACCATCAGGCCAGCAGGCCAGTGAGACAGGGCTCACGCCCAACGCTAGCCGGACAGTGCGGCGTGCGCAGTGCAGCAGCAGAGCCTGCGACTGGCCAGCTACACCCGAGTAGTCCCGATTCTGTCCTCTTCCTCTACACCCAGACATCCCAGATAGGTTAGATTCAAATGCTGAGAAACATAGTCTTGGGCTGAGGTGGACCTCAGTGACAGAGCACTTGTCTAGTACTGCAAGAAAGAACATTTTAAAAGCATAAGAAGAAAGCACTGGAATATAAAATGTATTTATATTCTCCCAATAGGGAGAGCTTCTTGAAATATGACACAGACCCCAAAAGAAATAAGAGCAGACAGATTTTGACAATGAATATTTAAAACAGCTTTTCAGTCAAATTAAAAAAAAAAAAAAAACTGGGCTGGGGTTGTGGCTCAGTGATAGAGCACTTGCCTAGTATGTGTGAGGCACTGGGTTCAATTCTCAGCACCACTTGTAAGGAAAGGCACATTGACAACTAAAAAAAAAAATTAATTAAAAAAAAAAAAAAAAAACTCCATCATTGTGCTTAATAAAGATAACCTTTAAAACAAATTCCCAGAGGGCTGGGGTTGTGGCTCAGCGGTAGAGTGCTCACCTAGCACGCGCTCACCCCGGGTTCCATCCTCAGCACCACATACAAATAAACGCATTGTGTACAACTAAAGCAAATAAATAAAATGTTTTAAAAAAAATTCCCAGAAGTCAAAAGACAGTTGGGGAAAAAAACCTTTCAACATACACTAAGAAGGGATCATTTCCTGGCATATATAGCAGCCACACAGCAAAGACACCCGTGAAAAAGAGAACAGAGAACCGAAAGCCCATACATGGGAAGACAGCGTTAGGAACTAACAGAAGGGAAAAATTCAACTTTTGTTTCCAAAGTTGCCATGGATAAGAAAACTGACAGTCTTACAATACAAACCAGAGTGTCAACTAGTTCAGCCTACATGGAGGGCAAAAAACATTAAAAAAAAAAAAAATTACATCGAAACTTTTACTCTAATTTTATGATCAAAATTTACCAACCAAGCTGGTCGTGGTGGCTCACACCTGTGATCCCAGAGGCTCAAGAGGCTGAGTCAGGAAAATCACGAGTTCAAAGCCAGCCTTAGCAATGGCGAGGCACTAAGCAACTCAGTGAGACCCTGTCTCTAATAAAATACAAAATAGGGCTGGGGATGTGACTCAGTGGTCGAGTGCCCCTGAGTTCAATCTCTGGTAGCCTCCGCCAAAAAAAAAAAAGATTTACCAACCAAGATACATCAAGATACAAAACACTCGCTGCAGTCTTGTTTCTAAGTCCAAAAATTAGAAACAACCAAAGCACCACTGTGTGCTGGCTAATTAATGCTGGCAGATTTTACAAGGAAGGGTGGCTCTCAGTTGCCTGTGTGGATGAGAGCATGCAGGACGGGGTCTTTGCAGACCTGGCAGTGTGCCCTGGCCACACCACACCTGGCAGGACTCCCGGGGCACCACTCAGGCCGCACAGTTTACACTCCTGGTCATCTACACTCCCGGCCCACCCCTTTCTGCTCGCTCGCCCTGTGTTCTCAACTCTAGTGGACACGCCGCTAGGAGTCTTCACAGGGATCCATTACTGTGACTTCGCACTCTGAACTAACCTCAGCCTCAAAGGGAACCTCTTGTGAACTCTGCATAGGAAGCATAGCACTGCGCTCATGTGGCCTCGACCCTGTGGGGACAATAGTGCTGCTGACCCAGAGCACCACATCACCCTGAGATCCGCCTCCCACACCAGGCTCTGGGGAGGATCAGGGGAGAGGGGATGAGGCAGGAAGTATAGCTCCTCCAATCTGCCCTCCCTGAGCGTGTGAGTGGTTGGGAGTGGGGACCTGAGGTCAGTCAGACCCGACATGGTGAGCTGGTCTCAAGGTCAGGACTAAGGAAGCACCTCCCTGCTACACAATTACATGCAATGTTTGTAGCTGTTATTATGAGACACCTAATTTTTTAAGACGAGGACTAGTCCTAAACTTTCACATTTGGAGTGTTACTGGCACATCCATCAACTGATGCCAGAAGATTCAGGCAGGTCTGGAACCTCCGTGCAGGCCTGGGGAGGCACACCTCACAGGAGCTCCTGCGTCACTGCCGAGCGACCTCCAGCAAGGTCCTTAACTCAGTCTGTCTCCTCCTGAGAGTCACCTCTTCACCGGCCCATGGGAAGTCTGCGGGGACTAGCACAACACCAGCATGTAGCAGTCACTGCCGCTGGCCTGCACTGTCACTGCTGCTGGCAGGGCACCCTCGAGACAGGCCTGGCTATGCAGAGCCCCATCCCCTGCAGAGCAGAAGCACCCTGAAAGCAGCACTTTCCTCTAGGAGAACAGACGCTAATCCCAGTAGAGACTGTCTACTAAATCTCGTTGAATGCATTTTTATGTCAGTTTACTTTAAATTTTAAATAACTTCATTTGAAAAATTTTCAACCCCACAGAAAAGTTGGAAGAAATAAGAAAGGAGACCCTTGCCTAGAGCCAGGCGGTGGGCTTCAAGAGACCACTCTAAATGATCCTAGCAGAAGCTCCGTGCCTGGCCTGCAGAAGGCACAACTGCGTACAGCAGTGGAGTTCACTGGGACTGTCACTCATGAAGTAAATAGGGACCTATGCCTGGTGGCTCAGGTCAGAAAGCAAAGGTATGTGCAAGCTCAGCTTCTCTGGTTTTCAGATGCAGGAATAAAATACACTCCTTCCAAAGGCAGCAGGACCAGATGGGCCTGACCTGACCCTGCTGGAGTCCCAAGGGGATGCATGCACAGTGGCAGCTGTGAGAGCCGCACCCATCTGCAGGCCAGAGCCAGCGCTGACGGCTCACCTCACAAAGCATGGGCCAGCTTGCTTTCCTTCTTTCCTTTTTGGTACCAGGGACTAAACCCAGGAGTGCTATATCATTGAGCCATATCCGAAGATCATTTTAGATTTTTATTTTGAGATAGTGTCACCAGGTTTCCCAGACTGGCCTTGAACTTGCAATTCTCCTGCCTCAGTTTTCTGAGTCACGGGGATTAACAGGTGTGCACCACCACACCCAGCACACACAGAGTTTTTCTTATTTTGTGCCAGGGATTTAACCCAGGGGCACTTAGCCACATCCCTAGCCCCTTTTATTTTTTGAGACAGGGTCTCGCCAAGTTGCTCATGGCCTTGCTAAATTGCTGAGGCTGGCCTCAAACTTGTGATCCTCCTGTTTGGGCCTCCAGAGTTGCTGGGATGACAGGTGTGCACTGCCATGCCCAGCTATGTGCAGAGCTTTCCTGAGCTGGCTCAGGAGGAGACTTACCCTCTCCTGCTGGCGCTTCACTCGGTATTGTCTGAGCTGCTCTTCCAGTTGCTTCCGGGCCTGAAGTCGGACCTGCTCCTCCTCCTCCAGTGGCAGTGTCGATGTTGTGGAGCCTTCAGGGGAAAATGCCCATTGAGAGGTGCATAAGGGAGCAGGGCACAGAGAACAAGTTGGCAACCAGAACCCGGCTGTTTTTAGTTACCAATGTTCAACTCCTGAACAAGGCACAGCCATCTAGTTTCAGGACAATTTTTAGACTGAGAGAAAACTATAAGCATTGGCCCACTGACCACAGACAGGGTCCATCCTGTAGGGGACACTAAAGAGCTGGTCACTGCTGCTTCTCAAGACAGGTGTCTGCCTGGAAAAACAGGAGACAGGAGACAAGTGCCTTCTAATAACATAAAGGGGTGAATTTGAAGCTGGCTCCAGAGCTGGGTGTGCACAGGCTCAAGACCCTCTGCTGGTGTGGGCCACGAATCTGCTCTGGTGCTACTGAAGGCGCTCACCACCTTGGGGGTATTGTGGGCGGAGCACAACCCAAATGCAGTCACACTGGGGCTGTACTCAGCGACAGCCAACACAAGGAGCCACCATGGGATCATGACATAAGACACAGTCCCCCCCAACACACACCTGGGGATACGACTGATCCATGCTTGTTTCATCTCCTACAGCAACAGGCCATCTTATCAGGCTTTGCAAAATCAAAACAGTACTTAACCAAACCAGCAGGACTCGTGCACTATTCCCTGAAGGACAGAAAGGACTGAACAGTCTGGCTCCAGGGCACTGCCAGAGCAGACCCAGGAGTATCTACCAGCAGAGAGGGGGTGGCCAACTCACTTCCCAACAGACTCCAAACCAGAGGTTGTGCTCAAGGACAGAATGGGAAATAACTTTGTACCCCAAAACAAAATTCAAACTATTAAAACTCAAACTTCCTACTTTGAGTAGTTAAAAGGTTGAATGAAAAGTGCAAAGGTATTACCGCTTCAAACCTGGGGCTGCTCTCCCCTAGGACTAGGTCTGAGCTTTAGTCTTCTTTAACATCAGCAGCCCTGCGGGTGGAATTCCACCAGATGGTCCAGTTGTTGACGAAAGTCGATAAACGCAGTATTTTAACAACTTTTTATACCCTCTTCAGACATGGTTGGAGTCTAAGAAAGCAATGTTGTTTTAAAAAAATCCCTAAAACCCAGGCTGTGCTAAGGTCACCAGAAGTTGACCACTGTTGTTAGTGATCTGTGTGCTTTATCACCGAACAGATCTCCAGTACCTTTTGCAAGGCTGTGTAGCCCAGATGGCCAGTGCATCTGAGCGGCACACTTAAGGCTTCTGCCCAACAAGAAGGTGCCATCAATCAGCAAAATGAGACAGCTGTAAATTAAACAACCCAGAGCTCAATGACAAGCTACCCAGACAAAGCTTCAGGTCAGGGTGACCATGGGAGACTGCCCCACAACAGGGCAGTGCAGACTGGGCAGGTGCTGCCATGTGGGCACCTGAGGCCAGAGCACAAAATCTGTAGGATCAGGAACCTGGCACTTATATGACATTGCTTGACTTAAATGTTGGCAACCCATTTTCAGAAATTTAAAAAAACACAACATCTGTGAAGAAAAAGGCCAAGGTGTGAAGAGAACGCATAGGAAAGACTGTCCAGGGCAGCCAGCAGAACAAGATGCTCTGACTGTGGCCAGTAAGGCGGGTCACTCACCACGTACACCCACACATTGGAAGGAAGAGGCCCCCAGCTCAGTGGACAGAGCACACCTGTAGTCCCAGCTACCTGGAAGGCTGACATGGGGGGATCGCTTGAGCCCAGGAGTTTGAGGCCAGACTGGGCACCATACAGACTTTGTCTCAAAACAAACAAAAACCAGAACAACAGTGTCCACATGCTGAAGGCACATGGGAAAAGGTGTCCACACAGGTCCCTGGTGCCTGGCATCTGACCAGGTGGGACAGCACCAAACAGGCATGGCTCACAGAGCAGGGAGTCAAAGGCCCAAGGACACTCCTGCCAGGAAGCTGGCCACAGCAGTGCTGACCGTGGCCACGGACAGGAATACAGCAGGCAGCAGGGGCCAGGGGCTGACCTGGTCATGCCAGGGCCAAGAGATTCCAGGTGGTAGGGAGCCACGCCATGTGATAAAGCCCATGGGAGAAGAGCAGCTCACGATCAGCACGCACTCCCAGCATCACACACGGCAGCCACGCCTGAGTGTGTTCACAGAGGCCTGCAAGAACCTGGTGAGACCATGGCTTCCTGGGGTGCAAGACGAGGAGGGAGCGGGGACACAGTCTCAGCGTGTGAGATCTCAGGTATGGGTCCACACAGAGGCAAGGCTAAGGAAAAGCTCTCGAGGTTTCTAGAGCTCAAAGGCTGCCAGCGCAGATCTTGTTCGACTTTGAACACCAAAGTCCAGCAGAAAGTGAACACTGATGGAAATAATGCAAAAAAGCCAGGTGCAGTGGCTACAACCATGTCCCCAGCTGCTTGGGAGGCTGAGGCAGGAGAATGGCAAGTTCCAGGCCAGCCTGGGCAACTTGGTGAGACCCTGTCTCAAAATAAAGAATAAAAAGGGCTGGGTTTGTAGCTCAGTGGTAGAGCATTTGCTTAGCATGCACAAAGCCCTGGGTTCCATAACTAGTGCAAAAAAAAAAAAAAAAAAAAAAGGCATAAAAAAAACATTTTCAAGTATAACTAGAACTATCTCAGGACTGATCCCCCGTCTGTGGTTGGCCACATGGGTGATAAAGGACAGGAGAGCGGGGCTGATTGACAGGGACTCTAGAACCACCACTAATACTAAATAGCAGGGAAGTTCCAACACCCACTGGTATTTTTACTCTTTAAAATGAAACTATTCATAAGACACACCACCCCACCCCCCAGTAACAAGATGGCACAGGGCAGGGCGCGCTGCCCACAAAGGAGCAGTCAGGCACCGCTCTGGAGGGTAGGGAAGGGCCCGGCGGGAGCAGATGCTTACACAGTTGCGTTTCTTGCATGGGAAGACTGAGTCTGAGAGACTGCAAAGCTTCTTTTCTAACATTGCCCTCAGCACTAGCTCCCTGAGACTTCCTTAGGTTGTCATGGAAACCAGCCACACCTGGAGAGGCATCAGGACCCTCTGGGCTTGTGGTGGAGGCGTGAGGCAGCAGAGGGTCTGGGAGCTGTAGTGCAGGCCCATTCTGACAGAGGGTCTCCTGGCCAGGCCCACCAAGGCTTCCTCCTTCCTCAGAAGTTTTGCCAGCCTCAATGCTGGTACCTGAAAAGAGAGATCATGTTGGACTACCATGGTTTTAGCAAGATCAGCTCATTTCAGACAGACAGCTACGTAGGAGCAGGAGCAACTCCACGTGTTACAACTGAGCCCATGAGAAGAGACAGCCCATGCCTCCTTCTTGGGGCAGGGAGACCCGGGGAAGGCCACACAATGGGCTTCCATAGCCTCCCCTGTAAGCGATCATACCCTTCACACCATGGCTACAGAATCTAAGGCACTTCCTTTCCATTTAAACAAGAACAATAAGAAATCTCATAAGAATATGTTTTCAAAAATAGGAAAAGAAAACAAAAGCTTGAAATGAAGCTGAGAATCATTCTAACTGGCAGTGTCCTTGCTCACATTTTCAAGGGCTAGTTCCAAAGTCAATTGAAAGCACATGGTATCTTCAAAAATGACAAACCTAAGGCAAATAGATAGATAAGCTGATCAGAGCAATTCTGCAAAGAACTGCTCTGTATTTGATGACTGACTGTTGGGTGAAAGCCCAACCGTGAGCCGGTCAGCACAGAGGAGGAAGAAGGAGGCCCAGAAGCCCCAAACACTCCTGGAACCCCCGCTGGGCCCCAGGAGCTGCACAGTAATGCACCAAGGTGCACCCCCGAGATGTCCTGCCCAAGTCAGCTAGTCAGAGGCTGTCACTTACAGATGTGAGTCTCTGCTGACATCGCACTCACAGCTCTGCCTCCAGAGGACACACGGGGATGCCACAGCAGGAGCAGAGCAGTGACCCACCAACACCCCACACCAACTCCACTGGGGTACGCACTTCACACTCATGTTACTTGGGTTAATGCCACTTTCTGATGAGTAAGTCTCTAAACTTTCTGCTTAGATAACAAGTTTTAAGCATCACACTGTACTTTTTAAAAATTCTTAAAGTAAAAGGCCTAATAAATACTAAGACTTTATTAGAAGTCTATTAAATACTAATACTTTATTAAAAAGTAAAAGAAGCCGGGCGTGGTGGCGCACACCTGTAATCCCAGCACTTGGGAGGCTGAGGCAGGAGGATCGCGAGTTCAAAGCCAGCCTCAGCAATGGCGAGGCACTTAGCAACTCAGTGAGACCCTGTCTCTAATAAAATACAAAAAAGGTCTGGGGATGTGGCCCAGTGGTCAAGGGCCCCTGAGTTCAATCCCCAGTACCAATTAAAAAAAAAAAAAAAAAGTAAAAGAAGAAGTATTGACTTGTTTCCAAACACAAGACCAATCATGGATGGACATTAAAGATGAAGACAAGATAACAAAAAAGCAGCCAAGACCACTCACTGGTTGCTCCAGTGTGGGGATGCACCCCAGGGCTTCACGCAGGCTGGACAAGCACCTACCACCAAGCCACACTCCAGCCCCCTTGGCCTGTTGTGCACCCTCTGATGCTCACAGTCCCCTGCAGTATGGGTATCAGGAGCCTGCACAAGCAGCAGACCTAAGAGACCTGTTTCCACATCTGTCCCACTCAGAAGCCACATCTCAGTATGAATGCCATTACCTGACTCACCAGGCACTTAGGTAACAATAATCAACTGAACCATCTCAGAACACAATTTTGGCTAGTAAGTTACATGTGTTTACATAGTAAGTACATATGTAATCTAGAATTTTAAAGGTAAATACTGCATCAACAGCCTCTGACTGAAGGGGCATGGGAACAAAGTACATAATTCACCTTTTACTTCTGATGCAGCAGCTAACGTAAAAATTCAATGCAATGCGCCCTGCTCAACCATTTCTGGATTCCAGCTGTTAAAATTTTAGCAACCACTCAGGCATGATGATGCACACCTATAACCCCAGTGACTCAAGACGCTGAGGCAGGAGTATTACAAGTTCGAGGCCAGCCTCAGCAACCGAGTGAAGCCCTAAGCAACTTATCAATACCCTGTCTCAAAATAAAAAGTAAAAAGGGGGCTGGGATTGTGGCTCAGTCGTAGAACGTTCACCTAGCATGTGTGTGGCCCGGGTTCAATCCTCAGCACCACGTAAAAATAAAGGCATTGTGTAAACTAAAGCAAATAAATAAATATTTAAAAAAAAAAAAAAAAAAAGCCGGGCACGGTGACACACGCCTGTAATCCCAGCACTTGGGAGGCTGAGGCAGGAAGATCACGAGTTCAAAGCCAGCCTCAGCAATGGCGAGGCACTTAGCAACTCAGTGAGACCCTGTCTCTAATAAAATACAAAAAAGGGCTGGGGATGTGGCCCAGTGGTCAAGTGCCCCTGAGTTCAATCCCTGGTACCAAAAAAAAAAAAAAAAAAAAGTAAAAAGGGCTGGGGATGTGGCTCAGAGGCAGAGTGCCCTCCTTCCTCAGAAGTTTTGCCAACCTCGAGGGGGCGAGGGGAGAGAGGAGGAAGGGGTATGAAAAAGAGAAAAAGAGAGACCTTCAGTGACCAATCAACCAAAACAGCAGAATTCCAGGCATGGAACAATAACACGACCCACAGAAGCCACCAGAGACAAGAGGTGCACAACCAAGGGGTTGAATGCAGACAGTGCTTCATTTAAAGTTAGTGCCAACTAAAAACAACACTTGTTGGATTACTTACACACACTCTGGATGCATAAACGTTCACATCCTTCTCCAAACACAAGCTGACCACACTATGCTCAGAGGCACACACATGGGGGTAAGCCACTTACACTGAGCTCTGTCCAGCTGGTCAGGTGGTGCCAGCAAGCCCAGGGGCTGCAGGAGGGCCTCGGGGCAAGCTGAGGTGCCACTGTTGGCACTGTCCTCCAGGAGCCCGTCCGGCTTGGCCGACATATTGTCCATGATCGGGACGGCCCAGGCTGAGCTGACACTGAGGGCTACAAGTGACCCTGGGGTGCATTCGGTTTCTGCCATCAGCAACAGCCCAGAGCTCCGGGGCAGGACCTCACTCTGTTTCCCATTTTGGGGTGACTTAAAGTCTCACAAATGGCTTGAAGTCAAACCAACCAGTATCATGATACCTGATAGGAAGAAAAAAGAAAATGTATTATGAAAATTCATTTGACAAATTTCAAGTAAAAATTACAAAATTAACATCTGTTTCCCACTTTGCGTTCGTATCGCCAACAAAACTGACTCAACAAGCAATTCTTCAGCCCCTACAACATCCTGGGTTTTGTGGACAAAATGCTAAATCAGCCACACTTGGACTGTTTCCTGAAGGCACCTCAAGTCTCTGCAGGGCTGGCCGAAGAGAGTTCTGGGGGAACTTCCAAGATCACAAACTCAGGCCTCCTAAGCTTGATTTAAGGGCAAAACCTCACCCTAAGTTTGTTTATCAACTCTGAAGTGTACTGATAATATGATTAATTCTTTCCTTATCAACAGATAAGGTGCATGTATGAACTACAGACATTCTGTAGAAATGCTGGCATTTATTTCCTTTAAAACAAGTTTCATACTAGGTGCAGTGGCACATGCCTATGACCCCAGCTACCCAGAAAGTTGAAGCAGAAGGATCCCAAGTTCTAGGCCAGCCTCAGCAACTTAGCAAGACTTTGTCTCAAAATAAAAAATAAAAGAGGCTGGGGGTGTAGCTCAGTGGTTGAGTGCCCTTGGGTTCAATACCCAATATCACCAAGAAAAAAAAATCACATTATTCTATGTTTTGTTCTGTGTTTAATATGGTTTTTTTTTTTTTTTTTTTTTTGGTACTGGGGATTGAACTCCGGGGCACTTGACCACTGGGCCACATTCCCAGCCCCCGGTTCTGTGTTTAATGTGTTTTATGGATTAAAAAAAAGTTATATAACCTTCATTCCTACCTTACAAATCCCATACAGAAATTACAGGTAAGAATCCCAAGTAGGTGGTTCTCAAAAAAAAAAAAAAAAAAAAGGCTGACACAAAATAAGCCTATACTGCAGGCGTACCTGACTCCACCTGTCCTCCCTCCATCACTACTCACCTGTGAAAGAAGGTACCCCTGGTGGTGGGCAGAGGCCACCTACTGACATAACCTAACCCATGGTTAGTACTAAAGTGCTGACTGTGAAAACCTATTGCTCATAACTAATGACCAGTTATTCCTCTCTGCACCCTCTGGGCCAGAGACAAACGAGTTGATAAGAGCGAGTTGATAAGAGCGCTGTTCAGAACATGAATAGGGGCTGGGGTTGTAGCTCTGGTAGAGCGCTTGCCTAGGATGTATGAGGCACTGGATTTGATTCTCAGCACCACATAGAAACAAAATAAAGGACCATCGACAACTTAAAAAAATGAAAAAAGAAAAGAACATCAATGAGAAACCAGTGTATGGGCTTGTAACTAGAAGGCACTATTGATAAGAATGAGTGAAAGCAACAGGAACCACAAATCCAGTGCAGCTAATCAAAAGTAATGTAAACAACAGGCCCTGGGAGCTTGCCTCACTCTCAGGGCCCAGCACACATAATATCTACATGTCAGACCAAGAGCATGTCTGAGTCACAGAAATGAAGGGAGTCTCTGAGGTTGGCCAAAACATGATACTGTGTGCAGTGAGTTCTCACCTCCCTCTGGTCTCTGTCATCAGAGACACCACACCGTTCACCACTGGAGACTTCTGAGCTGGGTGGGGGGTGAACAGGCCCCTGGAGCCTGGTCAGGATCTGAGCTACACACCTGTCCACATACATCCCACAGACCTCTCTGAACATCGCTACTTTACAGGTTCTGTTCATGGAAAACCACTGAGCACCTACTAAGCCTGTGCCACAGCTACAATCCCAGGTGCAGCTGGTGTGAGTCAGCTAAGCCAGGATCAGACACAGTGAAGACACCCCAAGCAAGTGAGGCACTTCATCAAAACAGTGCCCCAGGTGACCCTTCCATCACAGCTTGCCACTTCAAGGACAGATTGAATGATACACAGACATACCAGAATAAACATTGTGGACTGCAGAATCCACTGTACCACTGAATACCAGTATAATGCAGGTATGGTCATTTTGCAAAATTTCTTAGCAAAAACTTAGCTTTGAAATGTCTTCACCTCTGCCCTGTGTGGGGTGCCGATGTCCAAATCACAGTATGTTCCCACAATGCCCACATGCACTGCACCTGTCACATGAAAAGTGTGGCTGCAGAAGCCAGCCCCTCTGCTAGAAATGCAAATTCCCACTGTCCTTCCACGTCCATATCAGGCAATGCCTCTGAAGTTGCTCCTGGCCCCTCAGACAAAACGCCTCACCCACTCTCCCTGCCATCACCACACTTCCCCCAGGCTCCACTGCAGCACGCACACTGCAACATGTTCCATCTCTCCACTGCACCCTGAGATCCCTGGAAGCAGACTCCATTGCTCCAAGTGAGCCTCCCCACTGCTGCTCAGAAGTCCTCTCTGCAAATAAACTGCATTCTTGTCCAGCTTTGGTCTCCCTTGCATTTTGTTAGTGTCACTCAGTCATTCAGGACCCCAGTACCTCAGAACCTCAGACTGCTGGTCAAGGCAAACCTCTGGGCAAACTGGAGGATTAGACAGCCAAGGGCGTGTCACATGGAAGCTGTCATTAGTAATGTGCACTCCGTTTCTTTCTTTTTTTTTTTTAATTAAAAAGAGGCCAGACTCACTATAGTATCATTCTGACCACTTGCATTTCTAGTTTCCTAGACAGCAGACTGAGCAAAGCTGCACCAAGAACTTTAGAAGGTACACAAAATTCCAGGTTCACTCTGTGTCTGTTTCTTCATCAATAAAAGAGAAAATGAAGCTGGGCGCAGTGGCGCATGCCTGTAATCCCAGCACTTGGGAGGCTGAGGCAGGAGGATTGCGAGTTCAAAGCCAGCCTCAGCAATTCTGAGGCACTTAGCAACTCAGTGAGACCCTGTCTCTAATAAAATACAAAAAAAGGGCTAGGGATGTGGCCCAGTGGTCAAGTGACCCTGAGTTCAATCCCTGGTACCAAAAAAAAAAAAAGAAAATGAATTACAAAACTTTGCCAAATGAAATGAGGTAGTATCTGTCTCATGCCCTCAATAAACAGATACAATGATTAGTATTATTTTCCCTTCAACTACTGTTTGTCATACTGATAGTAAAAGCCAACTAAAGATATTCTCACTCGAGAAAGTATACAACTTCCTAAAGCAACTGGCAAAAAACAGCTATTTTGTTTGTCTGTTTTGTTGTGGTGCTCCCCAGCACCCAAGGCCTTGAGCATGCTAGACAAGTGCTCTACCACTGAGCTACTTTAGAACCTGAGTAATATGATTTTCATTTCCTTTTCTTGATACTCAAGGTTTATTGTAAGTGAAAGCTAAAGGGTCATAAAGGTAAAGGCCATGAGGCACCTGTAAATGGTTTACACTGACAATAAAACACAAACCTCTCACCATGAACTGTAAAGCCACATTCCATGTGGCTCCTGCCTACATCTACACCCTTACCCTTACTGCCTTCCTTCTTTTTTCATTACACCTCAGCCACATTCTATACCCAGACACACTGAACTAGCTAACTAGCTCTTCACAGTGTCTCCACATTTCCCATTCATTCTGCCTAAAACACTTCTTTTGCACAGTAGCTTCTTGACACGGAGGCCTGGACTTGATCATCTCTCCCAAAGGCTCACCCCACCCAACCACCACCCAATCCTCTTGGTAATGGCCCTATTAGATGTCCCTGTCCCTCCACTAGACGGTGAACAGGGTGAGGGCAGAGACCTCATCACTATATCCCAACATCTGCAACGAAGGTTTGTCACTCCACTGGCACTTAATAAGCAACTGTGCAAAGAAGTGAGCTGTAGGCTTGGCTCACGCTGGGGACATTGCCTTGTCCTGCTCCGTCTGGACCGTGGCACTAAATGGTGAAGCACACCTGAGCATCAGAATCAAGACAGTAAATCCGCCGTGGACTGAGGCAAACGAGGAAGTACCCGCCATCATGTCAAGTTTGTCCTCAGCTGTAAAAGGACCAGACTTCCAATTCGCTAGCCCAGCACAGCGGCAGCAGCAGACGTCTTCTGGGCAGATCGCATCCACGAGGCGGACAAGGAGCCTCCATGTTTATAGAGCCAATGCCCAGACCAGAGGAGGTGTCCAGGCCGGGACGCAGAGGGTTGAGGGGAGCAGGCCGCCGCTGACCAGCGCCTCCCCGGCCCCGCCCGCGGCCGCCCCGAACCCCGCACCCGCGCTCCCCCGACGCGCCCCCAGACCCTCAACCCCAGGCTTCCCCGACGTGGCCCCCGACACTCGCCCCTCCATGCTGCCCGGACACCGCCCGCGACCCTCACCCTCCTGCTCCCCGACAAGGCCCCAGACCCTCACCCCAGTGCTCGGACGCGGCCCGGGACGTTCGCACCTCACGCCCCCGAACCCCGCCCGCAACCCTCACCCGGCACAGCCGACCCTACGGCTTTGGCTAGACGTGGCCGCGCGAGGGGCGGGGCGCGGCGGTGCGACGGACTCGAGCCCCCGGAAACAGCCTGCGCGCACGGTCTCCGTTCCGGAATAAAGAATGTCTTTCTCTGTTCGCCTGCAGCCACCTTCAGCCGGGACGGTATTGGGCTGACCCGCACAGGGCCAAGGCAGGCTTCGGAAAGAGACTTTGAAGTTTTGCGGCTCTTTTCCTCTTTTCCAGACTGGCAGGAGTAACTCCGACAGAAAGCCGGCCAACTAAGCTTCCGGCGGAAGTGGCGTGACCAGGACTCGCTACGTCCCGTACACCCCGACGCGGGCGGGCGTGGCTTGCATGGGTTCCGCCTCTGGTGGGCGTGGCACGCTCACGTCACCGCCTGCCAGGCCGGAGGCTCGCTGGGTGTCTGTGGCAGGCGCTGGGCTGCTCGCCTGGGCCACGCCCGAAGGCGGAAAACGAGAGGCGAGGGTCGGCCTTGCTGCACTCAGACGTCGGTGGCGGGAGGGAGGCAGCGGTCGCGCCGCCGCTGTGGAATATGGTTCGGCGATTTCTCAAAAAAAAAAAAAAAATCAGACACATGGGGGGGCGCGGTGACACACGGCTGTGATCCCAGCGACTCGGGAGGATGGCTAATTCCAGGTCAGCCTGAGCACCTTAGCGAGATTCTGTCTCAAAATAAAAAGGACTGGGGGCGTAGCTCGGTGGTAGAGTGGCCCTAGGTTCCGTGCCCAGTACCTCCCCCAAATTACTTAGTTACATGGCCCAGCACCCACATTCCTGTTCCCGCACAGCACCTGCCCACAGTTGTTCCAGCACCATCGTTTGTAACAGTCCCGAAGAGGAAACCACCGAATGTGTCCGTGGGTGGGCGGCGAGTCCACCCGCTCATCAGCCGTGAAAGGCACAGACCACCACGAATTCCAAGGGCATTTCACCGAGGGGGAGCTCTCAAGGCCTGTACTGAACGAGGGTTCCACTTACACGTTCCCCATGGGAGTGACGAGTTAGAGGGATGGAAATCAAACCACTGGTTGCCAGGGGTTAGTAATGATGGGGTTGGAAAAGCAGTAGCAAGGGGTGGGGGGTGGTCTTTGCATGGAAATGTGTATCTCGTGATGGTGTCGCTGGATCTGCATGTGACATAAAATGACACGGAACTGTATGTACACTCGTTTAAGACTAGTGTCAGCCGGGCGCGGTGGCGCACGCCTGTAATCCCAGCACTTTGGGAGGCTGAGGCAGGAGGATCGTGAGTTCAAAGCCAAAATGGCGAGGCACTTAGTAACTCAGTGAGACCCTGCTTCTAATAAAATACAAAAAAGGGCTGGGGATGTGGCCCAGTGGTCAAGTGCCCTGAGTTCAATCCCCGGTACCAAAAAAAAAAAAAAAGACTAGTGTCAGCTTCCTGACTAGTATATTGTACTATGTGAAGTAAGATGTATGGGGAACTGGAGCAATTCCTAAACAGCAAATAAAGTGTGAAATCAGTAAATTTAAATGCAAACAGAATGAACCAGATTATGTTAAATTGATAGCATGTCCACATGAAAAAACAATACTGATTTGTGTGTGTGTGTGTGTGTGTGTGTGTGTGTGTGTGGTGCTGGGGACAGAACCCAGAGCCTTGCATATGCTAGACAAGCCTCTATCACTGGGTTACACCCCCAGCCCTAAGCAAAACGTTTTGCAGCATTATTAAGGTACAGCTTACATACCACAAAATGTGCCCTGCATACAATTCAGTGATTACTTCAGGAAGCTTGCAGAGCTGTGCACATCTTCCTACAAACCCTTTGCTCATATGCAGTCATTCCAGCCCCCAACTAGGTAGTGGTGAGGCCTTTTTTTTTTTTTTTTTTTTAATACAACTGATTTAGTTCTAAGTTTATGATTTCTAAAATACGGGCTGTGTTCAGCTGCACTGGTTCCTGGGAGGTGATCCTGCCAGATCACCTGGATTCACCTATGCTGCTGCCTGCAGGATTGGGCCTTGCCCTCCACATGGGCCTCTGTTCTCAGGGAAGCAAGGCCCAGCTTCTCTACAGCCAGGACAGCCTCTGAGAAAAATAACTATTGTTCATGACAAAACTGGAGCCAAAGTGGAGAGGGCAGAGGGAGAAGATGGTTCCAGGGACAATGTTCAGTTCCTCCATCAAGCCACACTTGAAATCAAATCTCTGGGCGTTTTTTTTTGTTTTTTTTTGTTTTTTTTTGGTACTGGGGATTGAACTCAGGGGCACTCGACCACCGGGCCACATCCCCATCCCTTTTTTGTATTTTATTAGAGACAGAGTCTCACTGAGTTGCTAAAGTGCCTCGGCATTGCTGAGGCTGGCTTTGAACTCGCAATCCTCATGCCTCAGCCTCCCAAGTGCTGGATTACAAGTGTGCGCCACCACACCCGGCTCTCTGGGCGTTTTGAATTCAGCAAATTCCTCCTTTTGCTTCCTTTCTCCTAAGAATCTGGTTTTCTACTGCTAAGCTTCTGGAGACCCAGTTTCTGGGTCTCTTCTGAGCCCAGCTACAGGCTGTGTGAAGAGCAGTGTCACCCTTCCTGGGTTGCCAGACCAAAACAAGGGGTAGACTGTCACCAGGGTCCCCCCCGCTCCAGGCCCACAGCTGCCTCTATGGTTTGGACACATTATTGAGTCAAAAACTAGCTCAAGGCTGGGAGCATCCTGCTGGACTCCTGTCTGTCAGACCAACCTGCCAGTAGTTCAGTAATCAAGACTGAAAACTTATTAGCTAGTCTTTTTAGTTGACCTTGGTAGAGGGTTGGCCCAATTCCCTAGTCCTTTTTGTTTTAACCCAATTTTCTTTTTTTTTTTTTTTTTTTTTTTTTCAGTATTGGGGATTGAACCCAGGACCCTCCTCCACTGAGCCACATTCCCAAGCCTTTTTAAAATTTTTGAGACAATCTCACTAAGTTACCCACGCTGGCCTGGAACTTTTGATGCTTCTGCTTCAGCCTTGTGTGTTGCTGGGATTACAGTAATACAGTAAGACTGGCTAAGCCAGTTTTTTTCGGTTGTTGTCCGGAGCCCTGACAAGCTGGCCCAATGAGGCCCTCCTGGGATGTACCTGGCCTTCCAGAGCCCCTAAGGCCCGCTTCTTCTTAGTGCTCAGACCCTTCAGGCCAAGAAGGGGTCTTGAGATAGCAGAGGGTGTACAGCTGGGGGAGGCAGCGCTCACCTAGCACTGGGTGGGGTCACTGGGAGAATGGGGTAACCTTACTGGCACCAGGAGCAGAGGAGGGTAGTGGGCAGCTGAGGCCTAGCTCTGAGTGCTCCAAGATTGGGCTCAAGAGCCACACAGAAGCATTGGGCCTCTGCAGCTGCTGCATGGCCACCCCCCTACAAGGCAAGCCTGTGTGGAAACCCTCACATGTGCCCCAGGGTCAGCAAGGCTCGATGACAACTGAAGATTTCGTGGCTTTTAGTGTAAGGTGGATGGGTCTTTCAAGAGAATTACAGAAAAACATGAAACACTGCATGAGCCCTGCCCACGTGCCTCCACAAACAGCTCGGGTCATGCCCCAGAAATGACCATGCTGGCCCGAGGCTCCCTCAAGTTAGAGAGGGATGCAAGCTTTGTACTGACCATCACATGCTCGCCAGAAGTCTACTGGAGTCTGCTCAGTGTGGGCCAGGTGTCCAGTTATTTATTTTAGTTGGACACAATACCTTTATTTATTTATTTATTTTTATGTGGTGCTGAGGATTGAACCCAGTGCCTTGCTCGTGCTAGGCAAGCCCTCTACCACTGAGCGACAATCCCAGCCCCTGGGTGTCCAGTTCTTTAAAGGACTGAGTAAAGCTCAGTGCTCCCAGGATTATGGGGACCACCTCTCCCTCCTTGGTCCAGTGAGACCAGAGCAAAGGTACTGGTCCTACCTAACCCTGGGCATGAAGCGCTGCTGTAGGCTGGGAGGCAGCTAGGTGGTAGAGCACTTGCCTTCTGCACAGCAGCCTTGGGTCAGAGTCAGAGCAGCACTAAAACAAACAAACAAAACTGTTTTGCATCCTCTATAAGGCCTGTACTTCCATTTTAATCCTTGGGGTAGGGGTAGCCCTCCCTGCCCAGCTGAAGACAAAGCACCCACACTGGACAAAAGGTTGTGGCTTGGGGCTGGCAGGGTTGAAGAGACTCTCTGCTGTTTTCCTCGATGCTCAGACTTTAGGCCCAACCCCAGGTACTGTGTGACTCCAGAGGTGAGCTCACTCCAAGTGGGCAGTTAGTCTACTGGTAGAGCCACAGATGGACCAGAAGGCAATAAATGGGGCGAGCAGTGAAGAACTGGTCAATCTGCATGGAACCTATCTCCACCAAGACGGGGAACACTTGGCAGCCCCCTCACAGAATCCCACACAGAGAAGAGAAACAAACACGGCTTGTTTATTAGAATCAAAAAAGAGAACTTTCTCCCACAAATACAGAGTGCTGCCTTTCAATCTGTATCAAGAGCAAGACAACAGTTGAAAATTGTATTCCTGAGAAGAAGCAAAAAAGTTACCAGTTTGCAAACAAACTTAACAGGTGATTTCGACAAAAGATAAAAAACTTTTCTTTCTTTCTTTTTTTTTTTTTTTTAACAAAAACCAAAATTTCAAGTATTATTCCAGATGACATGGCAAACCTAACAGGGGAGGAAAGGGGTTAGGAAGCAGTGGCCCCAGGCCCACCCAGCTGCAGCGGGATCTCAGCAGGGCTGACGACCTCACCCTCACTCCACAAAAGGACCTGCCAGCCCTGCATTGGGGACAGCAGAGGCAACTCACACACTTTAGAAAGGAGCTGCTAACCTGACAGTCATGTCCAGGGTTAGCTGTTGTGGACATTGATGATTGTTTTAACAAATAGAAACATATGGTCATTCTTTCAGATATCATACTATCCCCGATTTTAGTATATTTGCAAATTATATTATTTGTGCTACAGTTTGTGATATTTAAATCTTATCAGAAGGTGAGCACCAAAATCATTAAAAAATATATAAAAGGTATGGTTTTCTCAACAGCATCATATTCTGTACATCCTGTAGGCTGTAAACTTACTCTCCCTTTCCTTAAACAGAATGCTTCTGATTAAACGTCCCCTTTCTCCCATGAAACTTTTCCTGACGAGAGATTTCCATTTTAACTGCAGTTATGGAGAAGGTACACAATGAGCAAAACTGCACTCCCCCACTTCCATGGGAGGAGCGGCTGTGCACCTGGCAGGAGGCCTCAGCCAGCTGCTCCCGTCACACACCAGGAGGATGGCTGTGGCCAGAGGCTGCCTGGGGATGAAACTCCACAAAAGGAAAAGCCACACAACAGAACCGGACCAGAGACCCAGAATTGCTTAGGAGGAACTGTAGAAATGCCCTTAAAGTGTTGGTGTCCAGGATTCTTAACCGCAGTGCCCCTGCCTCCAGTGCTCCAAACTGCCTGGATGTCCCTTGATGTTCAGTTCTTGAACCTGGTTTGTTCACAGATGTGATTGAATTTCCTGCAGAGAGAATATGGTCACATCACACAAGACAACATCAGAGAAGTGTTCAAATTAACAGACTTTGAAACCACAAACTGGAGGAACCACATGAGAATTGTGTGTGTGCATGTGTTTGTGGACTCACAGTAGTATGTTTTTAATAACATCAAAGAAATGAAGCCCCAAAGTAGCATGCTTTGTCCTTTTATAAATTTTAAAATGGAGGTGAAAACATCTTGGGTGATTTTCTTTGAGAAAAGCCTAAGAGCTGTGCCTCTTCAGAGACGGTCTGCAGCCCTCCCTGATGTCTCCTGACAGGGTGCAGACAGGCGACCAGGCAGAGGACAGTGGTACCTCCCCTCTCCACTAACCATGGCAAGAGCAGAGACATCGTGGAGGAAGATGGGATGTACCTGTGCTGCCTGAATCCCTACTTTCATAAGAAATGTTGGTTACTAGTGAAATCTCCTTTCTTATGAAACAAAACAAAAAAAAAAAAAAAAAAAAAAAAAGCCCTCTTCCAATGCTGTTTAAGTTCAAATATAACACAAGGATTTTATCCCACAAAATTACTACTTGATGGAATTTGTCTTTGTCCAAGTCCACATCTCTCTCATACTGAGGACACTGCCTCAAGTACTTCAATTTGAAACATAAATGCCTATTTGGGGTTTATATATTGGCCAAGGAATTGACTGAGAGTGATCATCTCACCTAGTTGTTTAAGGGGATGGCAGAGAGATTAGTCCTAAATTCTGAGAACACCTTTAAAGACCATACTGAAGACACCACAGTGGAGGTGGCCCAGCTATAGTGACCACAAACACCCATGTACAGTATGGAAGACTGTCACAGCGTCATGCTGTGGGCCTATGGCTTCATACAGATGTTCTCCATGTCCACAGCCACTGACTCAGAGTGCTGAGCCTCTCCTGTCTGCTGTGCTCTGGAAGCTGTCAGAGGTGACTCCATCCAGGACGACAGAGAGGAAATGAACATCTGCATACAGAAATTTCAGGATACAGGGGCTGGGGATGTAGCTCAGGGGTTGAGCACTTGCTCCACAGGCATAAGGTCCTGGGTTCAAGCCCCAGCACTACCCCCAGAAAAAAGAGAAAACAGGAAATGAGGTATCAAAAGAGGTGGAATCTCTCCATGAAAATGCTGTTTTACATGCTGTGTGATTTTACAGAAGCATCATGAGTGTTACTATACACATATATACACACACACATTATTTGGTGGTGATGGAGATGAAACCCATGGCCTTACACATACTAAGCATGTATTTTGGGGATTTTTCCAAGGTCACACAGGCAATAATGGAATCTTTTTTCTTTTCTTTTCTTTCTTTTTTTTTTTTTTTTTTTTTTTTTTTTTTTTTTTTGTGGTTCTGGGGATTGAACACAGGGGCCTTGTGCATGTGAGGCAAGCACTCTACTAACTGAGTTATATCCCCAGCCCCAATAATGGAATCTTTATTTACATCCCTGAATGCCATTGAGCTACACCCCAGCCCCATAAATTAGTGTATATGTGTTTGTATATACATTTACATATGTATACACACCCACCCACAATTTTTTTTTTTACAAGGGGATTAAACCCAGAGTTGCCTTACTACGGAGATACATACCCAACACTTTTTATTCTTTATTTTAAGACAGGGTCTCACTAAGTTGCCCAGGCTGAACTTGAACTTGCCATCCTCCTGCCTCAGCCTACCAATAGATGGGATTACAGAAGGCTGACATGGTGCCCCACCAAAATTAGTATATTTTTTAGCAGATGGTGAACCACTGTGGTCACCTCCCCAAGCCTGGTACCCACGTCTCACTCACATCGCATGGTGGGCTTTCACCTGAGTGCGGCAGTTACGGCCCCAGTAACAATCAGGACGGGATGCCACAGCCACTAGAAAAGAAGACAGTGCACAGCCATTACAGGCAACACCCCCACTCAGCTACTGCATTTAAACAGGGACCCAAGGAAGCCATGACTGAGCACGAAGGGCCCTTTCACTCTTCATCACCGATTTAGGACTGTGCCAGGATTTCAGGAAAGGAAAACAAAACTTGGAAAAAAAAAAAAAAAAAAAAAGACAGATCCAGGAAATGACGTCCTCTAGCACTCTATCCAAAGTGTCCACATACCTCTCCTTTAGCAACACACCCTGCCTTGACTGGTGGAGGAAAACATGGCCTCATGCAGCCTGGGTGGCTCTCTTCCCCCAGCTGCTGTGGACTTCTGACAAGAACACAGCACTGAGGCCCAAACCAACCATCTGTTAAGGACAGAGATGCCAATCCTGAATTGGATTGGATAGAATTGGAGTTTGTGGAGTTTTTTTACCTGGCAATTCAGAAGCAGGAATGTTCTGCCGATACTGATAGGTCAGCTCCCGGAAGCTACGCAGGCCGCAGCAATAACACAGTACAGTGTTCCCAGTGATTCTGTAATCTGCAGGGAACACAGTCAGTTATCCCACAACGTACTTTCCAAACAGAACAGATGCAACACTTCAAACTCCTGCGATGCCAACAACACTGATTCACACAATGGGACAGAGAAGCTGAAAAAGAAACATCAGAACCAATCGAGGTTCCAATTTATTTTTTCTCTCTTTTTGTTTCAATGTTGGGGATCCCACCCAGAGTCTCACACACTCTAGGCAAGTGCTCTACCACTGAGCTACATCTCCAGCCCCCAATTTATCTTTCTAGCAAATTAATCCCACATAGATGAAAAAAATACAGCCTGGCTCAGTGGTGCACATCTAATTCCATCTGCTTGGGAGGCTGAGGCAAGAAGATCCCAAGTTCAAGGCCAATCTGGGCAATTTAGAGAGACCCTGTCTCAAAATAAAAAATTAAAAAATGGCTAGGGGTATAGCTTAGTGGTAGAGTGCTTGCCTAGCACACAAGAATCCCTGGGTTCAATCCACAGTACCATAAAACAAAAAAATCCATAAAACTACTAAGAAGAAGATTGTAATATTGTTATTTTGAGCTATTCTTTGTTCTTTTCTTTTTTTGCAGTACTGGGGATTGAACCTAGGGGTGCTCTACCTCAACCACAGAGTTAAATCCTCAGCCCTTTTTACGTTGAGCTAGCATCTTACTAAGTTGCCCAAACTGGACTAGAATTTGCAATCTTCCTGCCTCAGCCTTCCAAGTCTCTGGGATTACAGGTGTGTACCAAGTACACAGGTATGTACTTGAGCTTAAGTATAAGTTGAATATTCCATATCTAAAATGCTTAGATCAGAGGTGTCTGGGATTTCAGATTTTTTTTTTTTTTTTTTTTTGGAACATTTGTGTATACATGATGAGATATTTCAGGGATTAGGACCCAACTCTAAACATGAAATTCATTTATGTTTCATATACATCTTATACACAGAGCCTGGGGGTAATCTCATACAATGTGTGCTTTCCTTTTGACAGTAACCATGATATGAGGTTAGGTGGGAATCTTCCTTTTGTGGCATCTTGTCAGCAACAATCAAAAAGTTCTGGATTTGGGAGTATTTCAGATGTCAGAGGTTCAGACTAGAGATGCTCAATCTGCATTCCATAGGAACCAGAGGGCATACAAGAGGGTCTGTGAGTCTGACTACCTATGATTTAGACATCAAAATGGAAACATGACAAATGTGACACTGATGATTTAGTGGCAATATATATATATATATATTTTTTTTTTTTTTAATATTTATTTATTTACTTTAGTTGTACACAATGCAATGCATTTATGTTTACATGGTGCTGAGGATCGAACCCGGGCCGCGCACGTGCGAGGCGAGCGCTCTGCCGCTGAGCCACAACCCCAGCCCTAGTGGCAATATATTTAAAACACAAATGGCAATGCTGTGTACTTAATTAACAAAGATATCACACAAATCCATATCAAAACAAACCCTTAAAGAACCTAGTATAGGCCGGGCGTGGTGGTGCACGCCTGTAATCCCAGCGCTTGGGAGGCTGAGGCAGGAGGATCACGAGTTCAAAGCCAGCCTCAGCAATGGCGAGGCACTTAGCAACTCAGTGAGACCCTGTCTCTAATAAAATACAAAAAAGGGCTGGGGGGGCTGGGGTTGTGGCTCAGCGGTAGAGCGCTCGCCTAGCACGTGCGCGGCCCGGGTTCGAACCTCAGCACCACATAAAAACACATTGTGTACAACTAAAAGCAAATAAATAAATTTTTTTTTTTTTTTTTTAAAAAGGGCTGGGGATGTGGCCCAGTGGTTGAGTGCCCCTGAGTTCAATCCCCGGTACAAAAAAAAAAAAAAAAAAAAGAACCTAGTATAGGGCTGGGGTTGTAGCTAAGCAGTAGAGCGCTCGCCCGGGTTCGATCCTCAGCACCACATAAAAATAAATGCATTGTGTACAACTAAAGCAAATACATAAATATTAAAAAAAAAAAAAAAAAGAAGAAGAACCTAGCATATTGGGCTGGGGTTGTGGCTCAGTGGTAGAGTGTTTGCCTAGCATGTGTGTGGCACTGGGTTCGAACCTCAGCACCACATACAAATAAATTAATAAAATAAAGGTGTTGTGTCCATCTATAACTAAAAAAAATATTAAAAAAAAAGACCTAGTATAAATATAGGCCAAGATCACAGGTAAGCAAATGCAACACAAATGCAAAAAGATTGGTTATTGTTGTCAATAATAACCAAACATGAACAAATGAAACAATGACATGTCACCATTGGCCTCTCTCTCATTCACAAGACTTAGAGAGGCATGTGGAGCTGACAGGCAGGTAGATGCTCACCCTCATGCTCGGAGGCACTAGTGGGAGCCTACGCAGCCTCAGAAAGGACAGTGTGCTCATGTGACAAAGTCTCCACCTGTGCACTGCTGCACTGAGAGTCTGGCTCACTCTAAGGTGATGACTTCCCAAATCTACAACAGCACATGCTCAACAAACGTGGCATTGTTTAAAGTAGTAAAAAACTGGAAATAAACTTAAATATTCTTTACTAACGAATCAGCTAAATAAACCATGGCGTTAGAATACTACATAATAATAAAAAGTCAAAATAGGGATGAGTCTTCAACTCAGTGATGGAGCACCTCCTTGGCATGCACAAGGCCCCAGGCTTGATCCTCAGCACAACATGCACACATAAAAACCAGGGTACAGACCTTTCTTAGCAGAAAGGAGTGCATGACACATTGCTGAGGAAAAGCCATCCACAAACAGGTATTTGGAAGGGCCTAGAAGAGTGGCCACAAAAATACCATCTCTGCATATTTTTTTAAAAAAATATTTATTTATTTGCTTTAGTTGTACACAATGCCTTTATTTGTACGTGGTGCTGAGGATTGAACCCAGGCTGCACACATGCTAGGCGAGCGCTCTACCACTGAGCCACAACCCCAGCCCCCTCTGCATATCTTTATTTATTTTTTGTTCTTATTTTTTGTGGTGTTGGAGATCAAAGCCAGGACCTGATGCATGCTAGGCAAGTGCTCCACCACTGAGCCACACCCCCAACCCCTCAATGGAATTTTAAGCAAACCTCTCAAGTCTTTCTCTCGTAATAATTTATGTCTCAGGAAAAAAAAATGCTTGTTAATATTTCTGCAGTTTCCCTGGGTGGCAAAATCATACCCTACAAGGCACCTGTATTCCCCTGGGAGGGGGAAGAGCCCCCACTGAGGATTCACACACCAAGGGACAAACGAGGGCCTGGGAACGGCCATCCTAGGACCTGGTGTGGGCGAGTGGTAGAATCTCCCAAGCTATGCTCCTCCCCTCCTCGACAGGGAGAGATGGTTCTGGAATATGTCATGCAGGTATAAGCACAGTGCTTTTCCAACTCAAAAGTATCAAGATCTTTCTCTGTCTTCTGCAGGGGTGGGTGGAGGTCAAAGTCGTAAATGCAGGAAAGCAGACAGGTAGTCCTACCCAGGGTGACCTGCCAGGTGCTCACTGCTGTGCAGGAGGCAAAGGCAGCCTCAGAAACCATTTCCATTCTACAGAGGGCAACGTGGAACAAGGCGAGTGAAACAAAGCTCACCAGACAGTAAAAATACTCCCCGCTGAAGAGCAACAAGACTCTCGGCCAACATGTTTTTCCACGTCAGACCCCTGGTTGCCAGGTAATTCTGCAATGGAAAAAAAGGCAATAAGAAGAAATACTAGGCTAGAGGCAGAAACACTAAACAAGAGAGAAAGCACTTCATGAAAAGGCCCTGAAGTGGCTGAACCCATGGCACAACCACCCGTGAGCAGCTGTGGCCCACAGAGCTCCTGGGCTCCTGGAGAGAGACTCTCTGGGCCTCAGAGAGGGCTAGCCTTTGAACGCCAGATGGGAGAGGCACCAGAGTCTCTCAAAGTCCTGCAAAGGCATTCACAGCACAGGTACAGCTGAAACAACCTTGTCAATGTCCCATGACGAGAGAGGCTGAGGACCTGGCATCTGCACTCTGCTTCTGGAAACATGCAGCTGCTGGTCCTCTCATGGAAGCCTACAAAAAAGCACCTCATGTAGACCCAAAAGCAGGTGCAGTGCTGCTGAGAAGGCCACGCCTGTCAATGTCCATGGCAAACAGGAAGCCCTGCTCTTGTGCTGTCCAAAGTACTGGACACAAGCAGGAGGGAGGCCAAGTCCGCAGCAGGCTGGCACAGGTACACATTAAGCATGTAAAATGGGAAGGAACACGGTCAGAAAGGAGGGCCAGCACTTTCCAGAAATCCTCTCTGAACTGTGGGAACCAATTCCTATGGATTTGGGACACCATGGCAAAAAGGAAATGCCTATTTTTGAAATACGTGGAAAAATAACATATACCAATGGGACACGCAGAGCTAACTGGATCACTAGTCAGAAAATTTGCAAAGATTCCTGAAACTACAGAAGTTGGGGGTGGGGCTCCTGCTGGCACTGAGCCAGGCGCGCGTGACGGGCACCTTCAGGATGTCTGACTCGTAGTTGTTGCTGTTCAGCACTCCATCCAGACATTTGTCCCCCAGGTTGAGCTCTGCCAGGGGAAGGGAAGCAGAGTTATCTGTTTTATAAAGACAGCATTGCATCAAAGAATTGTTTGCCTGATGGAATGACCAAATTTCTTTTCATTGTAGATTGTGCAAAGACTAAAAATTTCATAATAAAATGGTATTTTAAATATAGAAAAATGATTTCCATCACCCTCCCCCCTTAAAACGATAAGATCTGAGTTTGTGAATACATGGCCTGGTATCAGAAAATCGGGACCACTGAGGAAGACTATTTTCTCAGGAAAGGTGATTCTATATGCATAAATAAGCTCTCTTGCATTGGAAGTTTGTATCTCTTTAACTGCTCCACGTGGCTTGACTGTGAGCCAACATGTTCAGCAGGAGAAGGCAGGTGGGTACTTGGTGAGCGACACGGCCCACCCCTACCCCTGCACACAGCAGGCCACAAACACCACCACCACCTGCTCTGAGGTCACCAAGACCAAGAGAACACATGCAGGGCTAAAGAGGTGATCTTACCACAGAAAGGGGCAAGGCAGCCAAAGCAACCGGTGCGGGTGCAGCCCCAGTACAGGTGGCAGAAGGGCTGGAGGCAGACTGAACCTGTGGACAGAGGACAGTCAGTCAGTCAGGCCCCAAGTGCTGCGAGAACACTCAGCACCAGACTTAGGGGCTCACCTCTTTGAAAACCACGTAGAAGGGGCTTCCAAGGAAGTGGGCATAGAGGTGACTTTCCAGCCAAAGCCTAGCATCAAAGCTGACTGAACTGTGATGACTAAGCCCTTAGAAAAAAGCCAGACCCATGACCACATGTGTTCCATCATCCAAACAACTTGCAGGGATTCCTTCTGGCTCTGAGCATCTATTCTATCTGAGTATTTTGCCTTTGTCAACATTGTTATTATTATCATTATTGGTACCAGGGATTGAACTCAGGGGCACTAGAACACTGAGCCACATCCCCAGCCCTATTTTGTATTTTACTTAAAGACAGGGTCTTACTGAGTTGCTTAGCGCCTCACCGTTGCTGAGGCTGGCTTTGAACTCGCGCGATCCTTCTGTCTCAGCCTCCTGAGCCACTGGGATATGTCAATATTATTTTAATGTTTCATATTGTATAATTCTCTACCAGACATGGTGGCCACAACTGTAATCCCAGTGACTCAGGAGGCTGAGGCAAGAGGATCACAAGTTCAAGGCCAGCTTCAGCAACTTAGCCAGACCCTGTTTCAAACTTGAAAAAACTGCTGGGATGCAGCTCAGTGGCAAAGCACCCATGAGTTCAATTCTCAATACCAAAAAAACAACAAAAAAAAAAACCACAATTCCCTGGAATGTGGTATTAGCTAAAATTCTCATAGGGTTGAATGCTGACATCTTTTTTTAAGTTTGTAATCAATTTATAAATGTCTCTATGTATAAAGGCATTCTATATGAAAATTAGAGTAGAAAGTAAAGATTGGTGTGGAAAAGCTGGCTTTTTTTTTTTTTTTTTTTGTACTGGGAATTTAATCCAGGGGCACTTAACCACTGAGCGACATTACCAGCCCTTTATTGTATTTTATTTAGAGACAGGTCTCACTGAGTTTCTTAGGGCCTTGCTAAGTTGCTGAGGCTGGCTTTGAACTAGTGATCCTCCTGCCTCAGTCTCCTGAGCCGCTGGGATCATAGATGTGGCCACTGCACCCAGCAAAGCTGGCATTTTGACAATTTGTAGAGCTTTTCCCTGAGCTGTGGCTTGCTGGCCACCTTATATGTCTCAGGCATGAGGTGAGCATTCTCTGTGGCTTCTCACACACCATGCAGTGGGCAGTGACTGCCCAGAGGATACCCCAGTGCCCGGCTGCCTGACCTGGAACCCACAGCCCACCACCCTGCCAGGCCCTCCAGCCTGCCAAACTCAGTGTCAAGAGCAGCGCCTTCCAAGGGCCACTTCGGATGGTGTGCTGGTGCTGTGCCCGTGGTATCCAGGACAGTGGCTTGTGCCCAGCAGGGACCTGCTGATGCTGCCATTTGGGTCCATGCTCCTCTTCATTCAACAGCAACAGCTTAACACATGTAGAGCTCGCATGGTCAGGAATATTTTAAAGAAGGCGATGGACATGGACAGACATTTCAGGCAAGAGTAGATTTAAATGGCCATCATATAAAGGATGGGCTTTGATTTAATGGCAAGAACTGTAAACTAGGGGCTGGGGTTGTGGCTCAGCGGCAGAGCGCTTGCCTCGCACGTGCGTGGCCCGGGTTCGATCCTCAGCACCACGTAAACATAAACGCATTGCATTGTGTACAACTAAAGTAAATAAATATTAAAAAAAAAAAGAACTGTAAACTAAAAACATCCTGTTTCACCCGTTAGATCTATAAGTGACACATCATACAGTGACTGGTACTGACATAGGGATGGCTGTAGACCCAGAACCCAAGAGGACCACCTCATGTGGAAACCTGGTCTCCACAGGGCAGCATCAGGACAGTTAAACATGGTCATGTGGGGTCAACTAGACATGCTGAGCATGGAGGTCACACCTGTGATCCCAGCAGCTCAGGAGGCTGTGGCAGGAGGGCCCCAAGCTCAAGGTCAGCCTCAGCAGCTGAGCCAGACTGTGCCTCGAAAAGAAAACGTAAAAAGGGCTCGGTGGTGGACCGTTTGCCCAGCATGTGTAAGCTCCTGGGTTCAATCTCCAGTATTGGAAAAAGAAGAGATGACATTATATCTTGCTTCACACCTCACACAAGGTCAGCACGTCTGAAACATGACCAGGGGCACTGCAGGCAGCGGGCCTACTCACACTGCTGAGGGGCCACTCGTGGGTCCTGCTCCCGCTCTGCTCTCCGGTCAGGCATGGGCTGGAAGCAGCAGGTGCAGATGGCATGGCTTCCTTGTAGCGGGCACACATAATCCTGGGCTGCTGAGGCACAGGCATGGTGGGACACAGGCAGAAAGACAGCAGATAAGAGGTTCACATCTAGAGGAGCAGCTAGCATCAGGAGACACAGGCTTGAGAGAGGACAGGAGAATCCAGACTGGTCCCTGAGGAGCCAGGTAATATCCTGCTATGTAAACTAAGGGATTTTGAGTAGATTGAAAAATAACCAAAAATGGGGTCTGGCTTAGTGGTAGAGCACTTGCCTAGCATACATGAGGCTCTGCTTCCATCCCTAGCACCAAAAAAATAAAAACAGAACCCAAACTATCTTTTGGTTCATGGGTTGTACCAGATTTCAAAGATTAGTCAGAGTATTATTTCCTACAAAGGAAGAGCAGGTATATTATAAAACAACAAATCAGGCTACATATTTAATTTCTGCTGAGGCAAGAGAACAGCTACCTCCTTCCAATAACAAAAAGCAGGCGTGGTGGGCAAGGGACCACCTGATCTGGCATCAGGAACTCTGTCCACCTGGTATGTTCCCTGCACATTTCCACCCACATAGGGGGAGTATGTGGGGAGGTTACCATGCCAACCATCACAACTTGATTCACTCTAAGGGTCACCGAGCACCTACAGCACTCTGGCTCTATCTGTGTGTGACACATATTACACATGCATGGTCCTAATTAGTAATTTGACGGCCCAAGGATAGATGCTGGCAGGTCCTGTTATGAAAGAAAGGGGCGTGCAGAGTGGGGAAGCCACTGGGTGCTGAGTACTCTTTCCAACGGCAGAGCACTGCCTTGCCCGTCCCATCCATGGGTCCTAGAAGCCACGGTGCAGCAGGGTGGTCAAGGACATGGCACTGAGGCACCATCCTGGGCTGGTGGCCTCATGACAAGCCAGGCTGAGCCCTGGCTGAGAGGCTAGGACCTTCAGGCCATCTTTACATTCTGCAGGGACCTCGGAATGGGTGGAGCCAAGAGTGTTCCTTTTTTTTCTGGTGCTAGGATTGGATCCCAGGGCCTTACACGTGCTAATTATGTGCACTGAGACTGAGCTAGACCCCCAGCCCTTCCCTTGCATTTTTTTCGTGACATCTGGGGATCCACCTGTCAGAAATGGGCAACTGAAAGGAGAGAGCTTGGGGTGACTCTGGAGATGTAAGTAAGCCTGTTTCTGAGGACTGGACACCCACTGCTGGAGAGAGACCATCTCTCACGGGAGGGACAGATGTGTGGTTCCCATTTTGGTTTTGGTGAACCCCACTGAGACATCACCTGCCCTAAAGCAGAGGGCTGGGGACAGACCAGGACTAGTAATTCCCAGGCAAGTCCAGCAAGGGAGACCCACACATGCACAGTAGTTATTTATCAGATCCTCACTGAGATCAATTATGAAAACTAAGAGGATCCGAGGCCAAGGACTGGAGTGCAGAACCACCACCTCCAGGAAGAAACCACGTAGGAGGCCAGAACAACAGGGGTCACAACAACGCGAGGTGGGGCTAGATGCTGCCGTCTCACCTGCTGTGAAGCTGGCAGGCGCTGATGGTGCATCCCCACCAAGGGCCTGTGGGGCCCCCGGCTCGCTGTCGGGTGCTGGGCAGGGCAGGGGCTGCACTGCTCGCCTTCTGTACTCGGGGCACTGTCTGCACACGATGTACGGCTGACTGCAGGAAGAGCACGCGGCAGAGCTGCAGCCACGCAGGAGCAGGCCCCCAGGCACTGGTGCAGCTCTGCATCCGAGACAAGGACAGACCTGGGCAGCACCTTACCACGCTGATCCGCAGCTGTGTCCCTCTGCAGGCCTCGGCCCCTTCACACCTCCGCTCTGGCCCTGCTCAGCTCCACCCCCACCACTATGTGTGAAGGATAGGGTTGACCTCTTTCCTGCCCAGCCCCAGCTGCTGGCGAGGGCATTGTCCAGAACCACCCGAACAGGAATCTGAGGGTGGGAAGGCACCCACACAGCCATGCAGGCCACCACCCTGTGCCACTCCTCACCCCCAGGCTTCAGCACACCAGCCCCTGGGCCACACTGAGCTGACTGGGGGTCTGGGCTCACATGAGACCACAGAACAGGCACTGCTGCCTCGCCCAGTGCACTGGGCTCCCCCTTGTTAAAGCCAGCACACACACCACGTCCAAAGACACTCTCTTCCAGTGACCTTCCAAGTGGACACCAGGAGCCCTCCACCACTCATCTCCACGGCCTGTGCTGCCGTGAATTGCTTGTCTTTATGGCACCTCAGAAAGTACTGGGCAAAAAGGTACATTGTAAAAAAGAATCCACAGAAAAAGCATGAGACTCTTATCTCAGAGAATGCCTTTCTAAGCCTGAAACTGGTGGCAGGAACCAATGAGGGTCAGGAATGGATAAGATGATAAGATAAAAACACCACAGTGAGAAGATGCTCATTTGTAAAGAAAACAAGTCAATGAAAAGGACATTACTGTTCTCATCCCAAGCTGGCAAGGATCATCCTTCATGTGTACCTCACAGAGTGGCATTAAAGTGACCTCTGTGATATCAAAAGCCCAGCAAGGTAAACTTCCCGGCCATACCCATCTCCATAGTCATCTTAGTGCAACTGCCGGGCATGTGCACAGGTAAGCACGAGGACGGCCCTGCAGCACCGCTTCCACAGGCAGAGTGTCGGGTAGGTCCAGATTCCAGTGCACCCCGATCCCATCTTTACAAAGTACTTAATAGTTTATCTGTTTTGTAAAGGTGCACATGTGTGAACACACATGAATAACCAGATGGATACAGTGAGTGGTGACCGCAGGCGGAGGGTGGAACTGCTGGTAGAGGGCTTGCCTAAGCACGCGCAAGATCCTGGGCTTGACCCCCAGTACCACAGGAAAGAACAAAGAAGGAAAGAGAAATAAAATGTTAACACTAAAGTGATTCTTGGTTTTCTTTCTTTTGCTTGATCACCACCACTAAATTTTGCAAAAAGCAAGATGATTAAAAGTTTTGTATTTATTTATTGTCTTTTAAAATATCATGGCCTTGGCCAAAAGTGAAGACTCTGGATTTCAGAGTTGGGGAACAAAATCTCCTAGGGCCATGTCCCCTTAGGCAGGGAACAGTGCCTTTTCTGTGATACTGTCATTTATAGTGGAAGACAACACAGTCACTAGATAGACTGCAGGGAAACACAGTGCTTACGTGGGGAAAAGTAGCCTTGATCACAACAGTCTGTGAGGACCAGTGAGCCAGGACCCATGTGAGGCAACTGGGCACATGACTGGCTCCACTGGAAGAGGCAAAGAGCCTCTCTGTTACTTGAGGTGCACACCTGCTCTCTGCCAGCTCACCCAGTCCCAGCCACTCTCCAGCATCAGAAAACGAGCTCATACCACAAGGAACTCGCTGCCCACCCCACAGCAAACTCTTGGCCAGAACTGACTGCACCTCTGGCTTCAAGACCCCACTCCCAGGCAGGAACAGGGTTTACCTGATGTCCGAGGACTCGCTGTCAACATCTGACAGCTCCAGCAGGTCCTCTGAACTCCCCTCTTCATCAGAAAAAGACCTCTTGACTTTGGGCTGCAGCATGTCTTGAGTGATTTTATTCCTGGCGTCCATACTTCTCACATCTTCTTCGCTGCGACTCTTGTCTAGATTCAAAGAACACAGCAGCATTCACTGGCAGCAAGGCACTACCAGCGAGACACAGAGCCTTCTCTCCCCCGCGCTGAGGAAGACAGAGTCTGGGGGGCTGGCCCGCTTGCCTGGGTGCTGGATGAGGTATGCTTCCACAAGGTTGTTGAGGATGTGGTTCTTGCAGATCCGCTCCACTGGACAGCGGCAGGTGGGGCACAAGGAGGAGCGGTCCATCCAGCCGGAGTAGCAAGCTGCACAGAACGTGTGCATGCAGGGCTGCAAGCTAGAACAAGAGGAACCCTCTCCAGACAGAAGCCTCCAACATCGGCCACTGGGGCCCCTGGAGCAAGATATGAGGCAGGCCTTCCCAGGCAGAAGAGCAAGCTGGTCAGAGGCGTGGGCTGAATGTGGGGCCCAGCCATCACTCACACTGAAAACACTTTAGTCAGTCTTGGATGATAAAAAGAAACCAGAGGTCACACAGCTTCTGGGTCATCAAAAAGGGACAGAGGAAAGCAAATTACAACTGCAGAAACATGGACAACAAGAACCAGCATTTCAGGATTGGAAGTTGGGTAGGCTACACCTCCTAAGTTCTGACACTAGAGTAAGGAGAAGGCTCGTCTGAAGCTGTTCCTGGGATATTCATTCTATGACAGTGCTACATTTCTTTAACCAGGAAACATTTAAAACTTGGTCTAATGCATCTGATCTGTCTGCAAACTAGACATCAGTTCACCATGTTACCCATGACCTACATCAGTCAAAAACAATGCCTCCAAAATCTTGTGGATTCTACAGCCCCAGACTCCTGGGTAGCTCTTCAAGTATGATGAAAATGGCACTTCTGCAGACCCCACACCAAAGAGGACCTAACAGCTCCTCTATCGGCAGCTTCCTCCTCCCAGTGGCCAGGGTCCACTGTGAGCCAGCTGGGGTGTCAGCGGCACACCTCATGCCACAGAGGACCTGACAGCTGCTCAATTGGCAACCCCCTCCCCAGCCCCCACCCCTGTGGCCGGGGTTCACCGTGAGCCAGCTGGGGGGTCAGCGGCACACCTCACACAGTCGTGCAGCAGGTCCTGGCAGATGATGCATGTGAGTGTCTCCTCCATCTTGTCTGGCTTCATGGCAGCAGCTCTGACGTCCTCACGGGGGGGCTGGGTGTTTCCACCCTGGTCTGCAACCAGCTGCTGCAGGTTCGGGTCAAGTGCCTCACCTAGGAGAGAAAGGCACATGTTCTGATGGGCACACACGACGGAACTGGATGCACAGCCTGGAGACAAAGTGCTCCTCAGGCTGCTGCAGTCAGCCAAAAGCAGAAGCACAGGGCTGGCCTTACATTCCTATCTATGAAGACCATTTTTAGGGTGGCTCCAGATAAGTCTCACGTTCTGGTATGTTCACATTCTGTTGTAGAGAAACAGTTCCTACATAAATGACACACAAGATGCACAGCTAAGAAAGAAAGGATGAGCTGGGGGCCAAGGGGCGTGCCTGTGGTCCCAGCTACTTGGGAGGCTGAGTCAGGAGGATCACTTGAGCTCAGGAAATCAGAGCCAGCCAGGGAAGCATAGTAAGATTCTCTCCCTCAAAGGGGGGGGGGGGCTAAGAGGCTTAGCAAGGCCCTAACAGCTTAGAGAGACCCCGTCTCAAAATAAAAAATACAAAAGACTGGGAATGTGACTCAGTGGTTAAGTGCCCCTGGAGTTGTTAAGCAGTATTTGTGTAAATGTAATTTTTAAAAAAACAAATGAAAAAGCATGACGCCTGAGTACACAGGAACATGCTAGAAAGCAAGACTAAGACGGCACCACTGACTTTAAGTGTTCTTTCTCCTGTTATGTTTCTATTGCTCAGGTGTAAGCTCAAGTGTTGGTTGTCACAGATCAATTAATTTATTTATTTTGGCACTGAGTTTGACTCCAGGGTACTGGACCACTGAGTTCTACCCCTTCCTTATTTTTTATATTGAGATGGGGTCTTGCTAAGTTGCCCAGGCTGGCCTTTGAACTTGTGACCCTCCTGCCTCAGCTTCCTGAGTTGCTGGGATTATAGGGGCCTGTGTGCCACACGCCTGGTAATTCTTATTTATTTATTTATGTTTTTGGTACCAGGGATTGAACTCAGGGCACTCGACCACTGGGCCATATCACCAGCCCTTTTTTGTATTTTACTAGAGACAGGGTCTCACTGAGTTGATAAGTGCCTCGCCACTGCTGAGGCTGGCTTTGAACTCGTGATCCTCCTGCCTCAGCCTCCCAAGTGCTGGGATTACAGGCGTGCGCCACTGCACCCGGCGTGATTTTTATTTTTAAAGAAACATTAAACATGCAACTTAAGTCATATAGAAGAATGCAGCCACCTCTGCCCAGCCTGCCTTCACTGCAATTTCACCAGGTAAGGAAGCCACTTCCATGTCTTCTGCTGCTCCTTTTGGTATTTATTTCCATGTATTTGAATTATAATGCTACATTTGACTTATTAATTTTGTTTTATTTAGTGCTAGAAATTGAACTCTGGGCCACTCACATTAGGCAGATGTTCTATCACTGAACTACATCCCCAGCCTTGATTTACCCATTTTAGAAATCATCACCTGATGTCTTCCAACACAGGAAAGTATTTTGGCCCCTGAACCCTCCTTCACAATATTATCTAACATGATTGTGGGTTAACTGCAGCAAACGGCTTTCATTGTGTTTATGTAAGCACACTCTGCTGGGCTGAGCAACATACCAAAATCACCTTTTGTGATTTACACATTTTTTCATCTTCCCTGGAGTTAAAGACTGCCTTGTTTTTATATGTGTGTATTTTTACCATGTAACTGCTGTTGATTCTTCCCACATCCTCCCCAAGTCAATTAACTAAGTCCCCAATGTTCAAATAGCACCATTTCTCCCAAAGACCAGCTTCCTGGGTCCCGCAGTGCCCTGGGCTTGTTGTACAGCCAGCATTACCCACCACATTTTCACATGTCTTAAAAATAATCTTAAACTTTGGCTTTTAAAGTGCAGACTTTTTTTCTCTAAATCATCTTCAATGTGAAGGCTCAAGTTATCGTTTAAGACAACATCCAAACAGGGTATTATGGTGCACATCTATAACCCTTGGGAGGCTGAGGCAGGAGGACTGCAAGTTCGAGGCCAGTCTGGGCAATTTACTGAGACTCTGTCTCAAAAAGAGTTTGGGCTGCAGCTCAGTGGCAGAGCATTGTCCAGCATTCACAAAGCCCTGGGTTCAACCCCAGTTCCACACACACACACACACACACACACACACACACACACAAAATCAAGACAGAGGACTCTGGCATCAATGCTGCAATCAGGAATGTACTATCTCTAGACCAAGACTATGGCCTAGTGGCAAACAGTTCCATCTTGATCACACAATGGGAAAGAAAAGGCCCTGATTTCTTTCTTTTTTTTTTTTTTTTTTGGTACTTTTTTTTTTTTTTTTTTTTTTTGTGGTGGGGATTGAACTCAGGGGCACTGGACCACTGGGCCACATCCCCAGCCCTTTTTTGTATTTTATTAGAGACAGGGTCTCACTGAGTTGCTAAGTGCCTCGCCATTGCTGAGGCTGGCTTTGAACTCGCGATCCTCCTCCCAAAGTGCTGGGATTACAGGCGTGCGCCACCGCGCCCGGCTTTCTTTTTTTTTTTTTTTTTAATATTTATTTTTTAGCTGTAGGTGGACACAATACCTTCATTTTATTTATTTATTTTTTTTTACATGGTGCTGAGGATTGAACCCAGGGCCCACACATGCTAGGTGAGTGCTCTACCACTGAGTCACAACCCCAATTTCATTCAGTAAATGTGAGGTGCTGCAGGAATCAGCTGGGGGTCCCCAGGGATCAGCACAAATGAGGTCCCATGCAAGGTAAGGCCCCCAGGCCCAGAGCATCCCTAGCACCTTGTGAGAGGGCAGAGGATGCATCAAGCTGCAAGACCAACCTGCTTTCATTTTCTTTTTCATGGGCTCCAAATCCTCCTGGTTCTGGGGTTCCAACAAAGAAAACTGTGCTCCCTCTCTGGCTGGGAGAGCTGAAGCAGGACTGGAGAGTTCACCACTTCCCACAGATGGACCACATCCTTTTAGGGAGAAGCCTGTAACCCCGGACCCTGTGAGAAGGAAAAAACAAGTCAGGTTCTGATTTCTCTATTTCAGTAGAGAACATGCTGGCAAAGTATCACTGATTTAAGCCAAATGCAATCTGCAGTCCAAGATGTCATAATTTAAGAACGACACATCACTTACACTATGTCATTACCATGCACGACACATGTCTTACATGCACTTGGGCCCATCGCTGTGTGAGTGGAGCTGGGGGCAAAAGCACATTCACAGGGAAGAAATGCAGAGATGTCTTTGACAGGACCAGCCCTGAGCACTGGTGGACCACATGCAAACCCACATGCCAACAACTGCACAGTGCACATTTGAGGGTGAACGTTCCAAATAGAGGCCCACGTGAAGCAGAGGCCTCTAGCAGGAGTGGAGCAGCGGCATGATCACAGGAAGGAAGAGGGTGGTAGCTGGCAGGCATGGTTCTGACTTATATAAGCAAAAGAAGCTAGAGACACATAACTAGAAGTAGTTTGGCAATTTATTACATCCTCCATCTTCATCAAGATCTAGTTTGGAATATTACAGTATGATATGTATGTAGTTTATAATATTCAAACCATGTTATCATATGATAAAAGAAGAAACTGGCCTAGAGTAGCTGAGGCGAAAAAAGAATGACTCTGGGAACAAGTTAACCCCTATACTGAGGAGGAGGAAAATGCTAACAGCTCCTGGGGATGGCTTCTGTCGCCACCACTCACTCACACTACAACCGTGAGAGGCCTCTGTGCTCAGCTGTGCTTCTTATCTCTAGAATGAAGATCATGGTGATGGCACCTCCATGACTGGCCTCAACAAAGAGTCTTAATCAAAAAAGAGCACTTACTACACTATCTCATGTCTAGCAGGTGCTCAACAAATCTTCATAATTATTTTGTTAGTGTAAGTGTTTTGCTACTGTTAATGTTTGTAAGTATAATTGTTTTGTTAGTGTTAGGGTTTAGTGTTAGTGTTTGTAAGCATATTATACATATATGCTTAGGCATATGAACAGAAAATCTTTATTTAACATTTCCAAATATATGAATGCATTACCTGTTTAAAGAACTTAGAACATTAATCACAGTTTATCAGACTACACACAATGCACACAGATGGATGGAATGGAAGATTATCTAACTGAAGGTTCTCTTTAAACTGTCCCATGCCTGAGTTCTGAGGAAGTTCCTATAAACATGCATTAAATGCACAGCTTAAGACGACAGACGTGGCATGCCTGACCTAAGCACGCGGCTAGAGAGCTGCACTCAACCCAGAGCCTGCCCTTGAGTGTGCCGAGTCATGCGAACAGACTGAGTATCACTTCCACCTCTTTGGGACTATCATCGCATAGAATGAGTCACAGGTGTTGAGCCAGTTGTGGAGAGCCAGCACACATCCCATCTGTGCTGTCTAAGCTTGAGGAACCTGGTGAGGGTGCACAGGCCTGGAAAGCTTTAAGACTTTGTCTAGTTGGTCACTGAGGTCTGGCATGTTTGCTTCTTGAAGTGTGATTGCAATTTCTTTCATTCATAAATTTGAGGTAATTATGTTAAAATGGAGGTATATCAGGAGATTTTTAAAATATTTATTTATTTACTTTAGTTGTACACAATACAATATGCATTTATGTTTACGTGGTGCTGAGGATCAAACCCGGGCCGTGCACGTGCAAGGCGAGTGCTCTGCCGCTGAGCCACAATCCCAGCCCCATATATCAGGAGACTTTGAGAATCTGGGGCTTTAGTTTAGAAATCTACATGGGCTGGGCATGGTGGGAATGCCTGTGATCCCAACCATTCAGGAGGCTGAGAAGGAGGTCCACAAGTGGAAGACCAGGCTGGGCAACTTAGCAAGACCCTGTCTCAGAACTAAAAAAGCTGGAAATGTAGTTCATTGATAGAGTGCCCCTGGCTGGAATCAACCTCAGTATTGGGGGAAAAAAAAAACCCACTTTAGCCAGGCGCTGTGGCGCACGCCTGTAATCCCAGCACTTTGGGAGGCTGAGGCAGGAGGATCGCGAGTTCAAAGCCAGCCTCAGCAGTGGTGAGGCACTTAGCAACTCAGTGAGACCCTGTCTCTAAAAAAAAATACAAAAAAGGGCTGGGGATGTGAACCAGTGGACGAGTGCCCCTGAGTTCAATCCCCGGTACCACAAAAAAAAACAACAACAACAAAAAAAACACTTCATTGAAAAACCAAAGAGCGCCAGGCGCAGTAGTGCACACTTATAATTCCAGCAGCCTGGGGGGCTAAGGCAGGAGGATCGCAAGTTCAAAGCAAGCCTCAGCAATTTAGCAAGGCTCTAAGCAACTTGACGAGACCCTGTCTCAAAAAAAAAAAAAAAAAAAAAAAAAAAAATCAAAGACCTATTTTCCCCAAATCAATATCTCAAAAAGATTTCTTTTAACCTGAAAAGCTAATTCTAAAGATAATCTAGATGAAAGATACAAGTGAATAACTGAGAAAGTAAACTAAAAAAACATCAAAGTATAGACTATGGCCTAATTAGGGAATACATATGTACACCACCTGCAAGGAGACAGTCATATCATACTGCACCTGGATATTCTGACTTTATCCCAATGACTGTTGGGAAAGCCAAAAAGAGCTAAGCTATCAGGAACAGTGCATGTAAAATTTGTTTCAAACTATACACTTCTCTGCTGAGCTTAGTGGTGCATGCTTGTAGTGCCAGTGACTTGGGAGGCAGAGGCAGAAGGATCATAAACTTGAGACCACCCTCAGCAATTTAGCAAGACCCTATCTCAAAATGAAATAAAAAGGACTGGGGTGTAGCTCAGTTGTAGAGCATTTGTATTGCATGCACAATGCTCTGGGTTTCATCCCCAGTACCACGTTTTTTTTCTTTTTTTAATATACACTACTACCCTGAGTAAACCCTGAAATATTACACCAGGTGAAAGAAGTTGATCACAAAAGACCATATATTGTATGATTCCATATATACAAAATGTCCAGAACAGGCAAATCTAAAGCAACATAAGTGTTTCCTTTCAGGTGACAGAATGTTCTAGACTCAGTGGTGATGGGCACACAATCTTGTGACTATACTAAAAACCACTGCTGTGTACACTGTAATTGGGTGATGTGTACAGTATAGGGAGCACACTTCGGTAAGAAATGAGGAATGTAGAAATACCACAGTACCATATTCCTCGACCTTCAGCATTTCTCTTGGGGACAGGACAGGTCAATACTTGCCACTACAGAACTCCTGCTAAGCAGAGCCTTGGTCGAGGCTTTTCTGTCTGTGACAATGCAGGTAAGATTAGGGAACAAAGCACCAGGGCTCACCAGAGCTGAAGGAATGCTCCCGCCCTGTGGCAGTCAGCTCGGTGGAAGAGGTGGAGGCCCTGGGGAAGAGGTCTGATGTTGACGTTGATGGCTGTGGTTCCTCCAAGCATGCCTGAGTGGCGGGCGACAACGAGGATGGTGGGACCTGGGGGTCATCACCCCGCCCTGGACCTGAGGAATCTTTGGTCACAAGGAACACATTTTCTTTATTGGCTTCTGCAAGCACAAAAGGAGCATAAGGAACACATACTGAGAGCCAGGAAGAAATCACAGGGGCTGAAACAGAAGGACACTGTCCTAGAATTTAACAGCCCCCCATGCATCCATGTCTTTGCCACAAGGTCACTTACCAAAGGATTCTTGTGTCATGCCTTGCTTTTCACATAGAGATTCATAGAGGTACGCCACATCTAGGAGGAAATCAACCCTATCAGAGTGGTGGCCATGTAGGAGGGGGCCGCATCTCTCTTCTGTTCCCTCTAGCCCATCTACCTGTAGATTATCTTCACTTACCAGCCAGTAACCACATTCACCAGTCTAAGACATTCTAACACGATTGACCTATAACATCTTGACCAACTGTAAAATAAGCCAGCCTCAGGAATGGCCGCAGGAGGCAGACTACGGTGAATAACACACGCTGCTCATCAATTGAAGAAAGGAACAAACTCAAGATTCCTCCATGTGGCAAGGGGCTGGTTTTCCTAAGGAATCTCTGCCCCTGCTTCCTCCTCCTTACCAAGGAAGATCTTCCTGTGGTCTTCGAGTCTCCGGGATGCCTTTTGAGTCAAAGGGCTCGCCCAGCACTCCTTGCCCTATGCCATTCTCCCTATCTCTCTCTCTGTCTTTCTCTCTCTCTCTCTCTCTCTCTCTCTTTCTCTCTCTCTCTCTCTCGCTCTCACACACAGCTGACCTTCACTGCCTCTTGCAAGTCTCCAAGAGCAGAGCCCACATGGACCCAGGCCCACTTCCTAGGTTCTGCTCCCCACAGCTCCAGTTCTTCCACAGCCCAACCCGGCCCCACCTGCTCCTCCATAGCTGTTCTGAAGCACTGCTCACACCATGGAGGCATTCTTGAAGAAAGGCTCTGACTGTGGTCAGCACTACCACGACACCAAGAGTTCACACAAACAGCAAAGGGGATGCAGCCAACTGAAGCATCCCTACAGGAGACACCTGTGCCAACACTTTCTAAAGATGTGCCCCAGCCTCAGCTGGACACTCCCTCAGCACAGCACGGGGCATGAGTCTGGCCAATAAGTTTTCCTCTCTTACTGTGTTCGGGCTCGTTCTTCCTGTACACCAAGTAGATGACATCCCCCGTCTGTAGAGGACAAGTCTGCTTCTTAACCACCTTCAGCTTGTTGATCACAGTTCCATTGGTGCTGTAAAGAAAACAAAGTGAAATTTATCCATCTCAAAGTAACTTGGGCTTAAATTATTTTTCATTAGGAAACTGACTTAATATTATCATTTTTATGATGATGTAACTATTTTACAATGCACATATGCAAGTGCCATCTTAAAATTCTCTTGGGAAGAAGCTTGCCTGTTACTCCTTATTTACAACCTACCTGGCATTCAACCTGTTTGTCTCATCGAGTGTTTTTTTTTTTTTTTTTGGGTACCAGGGATTGAACTCAGGGGCACTTGACCACTGGGCCACATCCCCAGCCCTTTTTTGTATTTTTATTAGAAGCAGGGTCTCACTGAGTTACTAAGTGCCTCGCCATTGCTGAGGCTGGCTTTGAACTCACAATCCTCCTGCCTCAGCCTCCCAAAGTGCTGGGATTACAGGCGTGCGCCACCGCGCCCGGCTGAGTGTTTTTGTTTTAACACTTCTGCCACTCCACGCCAGACTCCCTTTGCGTGCCTCTGGTGCGTCCCGAGGCCCCTCAGCAGCGCTGTGCTTCCATTTCCAGACTCTCCTGCGCTGTGGGCAACACGCCCACCCAGGCACTGCATCCCCCAGATAGGCACTGCCACCTCCTAAGAGATGGGTGCTGGCTCTTGGGAAGATGTCTTGGCCCCTGTGCTCAGAACACACAGCCTGGATCAGCAGTGGCCACACTGTTGGATGGGAGAGGCCAAGGCCCAGGGTGTAAGGGGAAGACCAGGTAAAAGGCAACAGGAAGTGCTCCCTAGGGAAACACTGCTGAATGAAGATATAATGGTGTACCAGGAGTCAGCTACACGACAGACAAAGCAGTACACTGGACACATAGAACTCAGCACCTGAACCACCAGATGCCTTAGCTTCACAGGCTCACTAGGAGGAGGGGCTTTACATCTGAGCAGTTCACTGAAGTCAGGGAACAGGAAACATTTTCTGTAAAGGGCCAGACAATTAGAGTTTGCATTCTGTGGTCACAAAGTCTCAGATGTCCAACTACTCAGCTCTGCCGCTATCGTGTGAAAGAAGCCAATGATAGCCATGCCCAGTAAAACCTACAACAAAAGCTGGATGTGAGCTGGCACAGTAGCACACACCTGTAATCCCAGCAGCTCAGGAGGCACCTCTGGGTTCAATCCTGGTACAAAAAAAAAAAAAAAAAAAAAAAAAGCTGGATGTGGTGGTGCACACCTGTAATCCCACCTACTCTGGAGGCCAAGGCAGGAGGATTGCAAGTTGAAAGCCAGCCTCAGCAACTTGGCAAGACTCTGTCCCAAAAGAAAAATTGGAGATGTAGCTCACTGGCAAAGCATTCTTGGGTTTGCTCACCAGTACTGGAAGAAAAGAAAAAAACCTGCAATAGGCAGCGCACCAGTGTGCTGACCTCAACCACGCAATGTAGCTCCCCTCACAGCTCACCCTCACACGCTCCTGAGCAGAGTCTGACACCCCTCCTCTCCAGCCCCTGCAATGACTTCCCACTGCTTTCAGCTGGAGACTACCCTCCCTGGAGTGGCTTCCCACACACCACTTTGACCTCTGGCCCTTGGCCATGCAGTGCCTCCTGCCTGGGCTGCCCCTTCCCCTGCAGCCTGCTTCTGTCCAGGCACATAGCACCTCTGGATACTAGAAAAAGGAGTGAGTGAAGTCTCCCTGGAGCCTCCAGAAGGAACCACTCTTCCAGACCTTGATTTGATTTTTTCCTTGCTTTTTATTGGTGCATTATAATTACACACAACAGTGAGATTCATTGTTATGTATTCCATGTATGTGTATGTGATTTAATATTATAATTTGGTCAGTATTGTTCCAAACCTTGATTTTAGCCTAGTCAGACCCATGTTGGACTTTGAAACTACACAACTAAGATGATGAATTCACCAGGTATCACGGGGCACCCCTGTATTCAAACCAAAAATGCATCCACTGGGGCTGGGGTTGTGGCTCAGCGGCGGAGCGCCCGCCTCGCACGTGCGCGGCCCGGGTTCGATCCTCAGCACCACGTAGATATAGATGCATTGCATTGTGTACAACTAAAGTAAATAAATAAATATTTTAAAAAAAAAAGAGCCCTTTAAAAAAAAATGCATCCATTGCTTTTAAGTCTTGTTTATGAGCTATACTTGACTTGATAGGAATGCAAGGGCCACAGATACCACACAGCACCCAGGAGTCCCTGCTGGAAACCTGAGATGCATCTGCCACATGGAGCTCCTCAGCGCCAAGTCAGAGGAAGGGAGCCACAGGTCGCACTCCCAACAGCGCCTCAGCTCCTGGGCTGCACGAGCAGACAGGAAACCAGTGCAGGACACTCACCTGGTATCTTCCAGTGTTGCCTGGCCCGACTTCTCATCCACAAGTATTTTACAGTGATCTCCAGAGACCAGTTTATTGCTGGGAAACGAGAGGTCACAACCTAAAACAGAGAGGGCAGCAGGACACTAGACATGACTCTCGGGTTCAGCAAACACTACTACCTTTGCTTTACTAAAGCAGGCACCAATGGCGCACACCCCTGGAAACAGCACTCGTGTGCCTGAGTGTTACCCAAAGGGATAGGGTCTGGCCCCACCCCCATCACCACCTCAACAGCTTTTTCCAGACAATTTTATAGCATGCCAACATGCACATCTAGTCCAATCAATACCACAGAAGTTTTAAAAACCTCAGGGGTTTAATTAACTCTTCAGTATCTTTACCTACTCCCTAACTTCTTCTCTATGTAAATTTAGGCTTCACAAATCATCACAAAACTGAAGCAATGATAGTCACAGAATATATGAAACCAAATTATCATAGGCACATGTACAAGAAAATAAAAAACAGAAGGGGATGTGTCCATAATGACTATAGTCATTGTGTCTTCAATAAATACAAGAGGGGACATCTTCAAAATTCTTAATTGCTGTTTTAAATCAAAAGAAAAGCGTTCAGAAGCTTTTAAATATCTAATCACTAATTCCCACTGCTTATAAGAGTAGTCTATGATAATACATAATGATACTAAAGAATTAACAGCATAGCCGGGCACAGTGGCGCGCACCTGTAATCCCAGCACTTGGAGGCTGAGGCAGGAGGATTGCAAGTTCAAAGCCAGCCTCAGTAATGGTGAGGCACTTAGCAACTCAGTGAGACCCTGTCTCTAATAAAATACAAAAAAGGGCTGGGGATGTGGCCCAGTGGTCGAGTGCCCCTGAGTTCAACCCCCAGTACCAAAAAAAAAAAAAAAAAAAAAAAAAGAATTAAGGGCAATTGAAAAAGGAATTGATGCTGGGCATGGTGGCACACACCTCTAATTCCAATGATTTGGGAGGCTAAGGCAGGAGGATTGCAAATTCAAGGCCAGCCTCAGCAATTTAGTGAGAACCTGCTGCTGGGTTCACACCTTGTCCAAGTAGGAGGCCAAAGAGTCTTTGAGATTCTGCATGGTGATCTTCACTACCCACCAGGAGCCTAGTACACCCAGACAAAGTGTCCACACAGCCCCAGAGGAGACCAACAACACAAAGCAGGGAAGACACAGACACATCAGAGCCCATCTAAGTAGCTTGGGTGCCCCCAACCCCAAAGCACACAGAGCCGCCACACGGGCTTCCAAAGGATGAAGTGGCCAAGAACTAAGACAGCCGGAGGAGGAGGTCATGGCGAGGTTGAAGATGTGGGCAACACTGGCCTGGGAGCTGTGGATGACAGTAGGAGTCAGAAGTTCACTACAGTTAAGATGCCAGTTCTCTCCAGGCGTGGTGGCCCATGCCTGTGATCCCAGTGGCTCAGGAGGCTGTGGCAGGAGGATTGCAAGTTCAAAGACAGCCTCAGCCAAAGCGAGGTGCTAAGCAACTCAGTGAGACCCTGTCTCGGGTTTGGCAAACACTACTACCTTTGCTTCACTAAAGCAGGTGCCAAAGGCGCATACCCCTGGAAACAGCACTCAGATGCCTGAGGGTTAACCAAAGGGACAGGGTCTGGGGATGTGGCTGGGGATATGGCTCAGTGTTGGACTGCCCCTGAGTTCAACCCCCAGTACCCCTCCCCACCAAAAAAGATGCCATTTCTCTCCTGGATTATTTCATATATTTGATGCAATTCCAACCAAATGCCCAAAAGGCTTGTAGAAATTGCAAGTTGATTTTAAAGTTCATAGGAAAAACTTTATTAGCATATTCAAGGAAATTCTGAAAAAGAACAAAGTTGGAAGACTCAGATATCTTGAGTGACTTGGCATGAAAGACAGTGTTATGTTGGTGTTAAGGATGGCCAGTCATAGAGAAACGTGAAACCTGAAACTATGAAGTTTGTGGTGGGAAACACAGGAAGAAAGTATTACTGATGCTGGCTGTGGTGAGAATTTCTTAGATAGGACACAAAAAGTACAATCCAGAGAGGAAACCACTGATAAAATGAAGTTCATCAAAAATATATATCTAGCTAGATGTGGTGGTACCTGTCTGTAATCCCAGATACTCTGGAGGCTGGGACAGGAGGATCACAAGTTTGAGGACAGTCTGGACAATTTGGCAAGACCCTGTTTCAAAAAGGGAGCGGGGGGGATGGCTGGGGATGTAACTCAATGATAGAGCACTGGTTGGATCCTCAGCACCATAAAAAACAAACAAAATTAAGCCAGGCGCAGTGGTGCACGCCTGTAATCCCAGCACTTGGGAGGCTGAGGCAGGAGGATTGAGAGTTCAAAGCCAGCCTCAGCAATGACGAGGCACTTAGCAACTCAGTGAGACCCTGTCTCTAATAAAATACAAAATGGTGCTGGGGATGTGGCCCAGTGGTCGAGTGCCCCTGAGTTCAATCCCTGGTACCAAAAAACAAACAAACAAACAAACAAACAAAATTAAACATCTGTTCTTCTTCAAAAGATAGTGCCTATGAAGATGAATGGACAAGCTACAGACTAGTGAAAATATTTGTAAAACACTCGTCTGATAAGGGCCTTACATCCAGAATTTACAGCTGACACTGGCAACTCAATAAAAAGAAAGTCAAGAATGCAATTTAAAAAGATTAAAACACTTTATCAAAGAGATGAGATGTGGATGCACATGAAAAATATCCAACACTATTAGAGAAATGGAAGTGAAAGCCCTCCAATACCACCACAGAACTGGCTCAAATTAAGACTAACCACCATGGGGATGGGGTTGTGGCTCAGCGGTAGAACGCTCGCCTAGTATGTGCACGGCCTGGGTTCGATCCTCAGCACCACGTAAAAGTAAACACATTGTGTGCCGGGCGCGGTGGCACACGCCTGTAATCCCAGCACGTGGGAGGCTGAGGCAGGAGGATCGCGAGTTCAAAGCCAGCCTCAGCAATGGCGAGGCACTTAGCAACTCAGTGAGACCCTGTCTCTAATAAAATACAAAAAAGGGCTGGGGATGTGGCCCAATGGTCGAGTGCCCCTAAGTACAATCCCTGGTACCAAAAAAAAAAAAAAAAAAAAAAAAACCAATCAAACAAAAAAACACATTGTGTATAATTAAAGTAAATAAATAAATATTTTAAAAAAATGGGTAACATTAAAAAAAAGACTGACCACATCCAAGGCTACCAAAGAGCAAGTGGAAAAACCTGACCACTCATGCACTGCTAGTGGGAATGCAAAACAGCAAACCATTCTGGAAAACACTTTGGGAGCTTATGATCGAGATAAGCATACACTTAACACATGACACAGTAATCCTACTCCTAAGTATTTAGCTAAGAGAAATAAACATGCATGTCCAAACAAAGACCTGTAAACTGATGTGTATGATAGCTTTATTTATGATAAAACAAGAAACAAGCCGGGTGCGGTGGCGCACACCTGTAATCCCAGCACTTGGGAGGCTGAGGCAGGAGGATCACAAGTTCAAAGCCAGCCTCAGCAATGGTGAGGCACTTAGTAACTCAGTGAGACCCTATCTCTAATAAAATACAAAAAAGGACTGGGGATGTGGCCCAGTGGTCGAATGCTCCTGAGTTCGATCCCCGGTACCACCAAAAACAAAACAAAACAAAAACCCACAAAACTAACGTCCACCCACTGGTGGTCAACTAACAAACAAAATGTGGCATATCCAAAAACAGACTACTACCCATCACAAAAGGAACAATCACGGACACAAGCAAGAGCAAAGAACAACTATTAGAACACCCCTCCAAGGAGAGCCGCAGAGTACAGGTCTGTGGGGGTACTGTATTCAACCTGGATTGCACTCTAGAAAGCCTGAACCACAGGGACAGAGAGTGGACACACTGGTGGTTTCTAGGAGCTGGGGTTGAGGGAAGGGGTTGCAGGATGGGGATGAGCTCTTCATGGTCACCAATGGATTTTACTGGGTGTGGAAATATTCTACATCTTGATCAGTGGAGCTGAACTCAACCTACTCTTCCCCAACCTTGGTATATCAATTAATGACAACACATTTTTCAAGTGCCTAATGATGTATACTTTCAAAATGGTCAAAAAAAAATTAATGACATTGGGATTCCACACTGTCAAAAACACAATAAAACAAATCAAAACAAAACAAAAAAGGTGTAGGCACATTGTAAGGGGTGAAAATAACCCAAACAGATGTTACCATATGTAAATATCCCTATAGAAGTGGATTTAAAAATCTTATTTTTGCTGTGCACAGTGGTGCATGCCTGTCATCCCAGTGACTTGGGAGGCTGAGGCAGGAAAGTTGCAAGTTTGAGGCCAGCCTCAGCAATTTAATGAGACTTTCGTCTCAAAATAAAAAATAAAAAGGGCTGGGGATATAGCTCAGGGGTAAAGCACCCCTGGGTTCAGTTTCCAGTACCACCCCCCCAAAAAAAAACCTTACTTACATAAACTTTATATATTTTTAGAATTACTTTGTTACATTTATCCAAGGTGAATATCACCTGTGGTCAAGATATTCCCATTCCACAGAGCATACCCACCAGGACAATCCCCTCGCGGCCAAGCCCCAGGTGCAAACTGCATCCCCAGTATGGGTTTCAAGACAGGCTTCCTTAGGCCAGCACCCAAGATGATCTGCCCTGCTTGCCACTGTGGTGAGGTTCTTGCACTCCTTCCTAGATGCAACTTGGTGCTCCTTCCCAGTGCCTTGAATGAGGCAGGCAAGCATTCTTCTCAGATAAACATCCAGTCACACAGCTCTGAGGACCCAAGGTTGTGTCCCCCACAACTCACGTAGAGGCCCCAAAGTGACTATCTGGAGGTAGGGCCTGTGAGGAGGTGACAAAACCAAAATGGGTCACAAGGGCACAGCTCTGATCTGTTGCAACTGGTGCTCTCTTTTTCTTTCTTTTTTTTTGTTGGGGGTGGGGTACAAGGGATAGAACCGAGGGGTGCATAACAACTGAGCCACATTCCCAGCTCTTTTTATTTTGAGACTGGGTCTTGCCAAGTTACTTTGGGCCTCATTAACCTGCCAAAGCAGGCTTTGAACTTGCCATTTTCCTGTCTCAGCCTCCTGAGTTGCTGGGATCATAGGCATGTGCCAGGCAATTAGTGCTCTTTTTTAGCTGTAGATGGACACAATACCTTTATTTTATTTATGTTATTTTTATGTGGTGCTGAGGATCGAACCCAGCACCTCACACATGCTAGGCAGGCACTCCACCACTGACCCAGAATCCCAGCCAGCTGTGGTTAGTGCTCTTTTAAGAAGAGGGAAAAGAGACCAGCATGTGCCCTCTCTACCAGGTGAGGACACAGCTGGAAGGCAGCCCCTGCAGGCCAGGAACACCATCCTCACCAGGAGCCAAAGTCACCAGCATGGACTTGACCTGGACTTCCCAGAGTTCGAAAGAGAGAAATAGCTTTCTATTGCTTAAGCCACTGAGAATGTGTATTTTATTATGGCAGTATGAACAGACTAATTCAGCACCTTTATGTTTTTGCTAGCACCATTATTAATGCACTCACTGCAAGTACTTCTCTTAAAGCAGACTTTTCCTCCCTGTCTCAACATGTAATAGCATGCATAATGAGCTATAACAGTGACTGATGTAAGTGCTAACTATAAGCCAGGCTCGGTTCAGTAGTTCCCATTTGATCTCATTTAATCCTCACAGCAACTATACGAAGGAGACACAAAGACTCAGAAAGGTGTATTGTTAAGCCCAAAGTAAGCTGTGTTGGTGACAGGTTGGAAACCAGGAAGCCTGCCTCCAAGGCCTCTACTCTTCCCCAACCTTAGTATATCAATTAATGACAACACATTTTTAAAGTGCCTAATGATGTATACTTTCAAAATGGTAAAAAAATAAATAAAAACAAACAAACCCTGTAACGATATCGGGATTCAACACTGTCAAAAACACAATAAAATAAAACAACAACAAAAAGGTGTAGGCACATTGTAAGGGGTGAAACTAACCAAAAATATTTGTTTCTGGATAGGAATCTTTCCCATCCTCTTTCTCTCTCCTTTTTTTTTTTTTTTTTTTTTTCCTTACAGTACTGGGGATTGAACTCAGGAGTGTCTCCCACTGAACTGAGCTATATCCCCAGTCCTTTTTATTATTTTTATTTATTTATTTATTTTGTGGTACTGGGGATTGAACTCAGGGGTACTCGTCCACTGGGCCACACCCCCAGCCCTTTTTTGTATTTTATTAGAGACAGGGTCTCACTGAGTTGCTAAGTGCGTCGCCATTGCTGAGGCTGGCTTTGAAGTCGCGATCCTCCTGCCTCAGCCTCCCAAAGTGCTGGGATTACAGGCGTGCGCCACCGCGCCCGGCTCAGTCCTTTTTATTTTAAGACAGGATTTCACAAAATTGCCCAGGCTGGCCTTGATCCTCCTGCTTCAGTCTTCCAATTAGCTGGAATTATAGGCATACTCCAAGGCACCAGGCTCATTCTCTCTCTTCTAAAGCATGAAGTCAGCTGGGTATGGGGGCACATGCATGTGATTCCAGGGACAAAAGGCTAAGGCAGGAATATTACAAGTTCATGGCCAGCTTCAGCAATTTAGTAAGGCCCTAAGCAACTTAGTGAGAACTTGTCTGAAATTTTTTTTAAAAAAAATTTAATATTTATTTATTTGTTTTAGTTGTACACAATGCCTTTATTTTCACATGGTGCTAAGGATTGAACCTGGGCCGCACATGTAATAGGCAAGCACTCTACTGCTGAGCCACAACCCCAGCCCCTGAAAATTTAAAAAAAAATTTAAAAGGGCTGGGGATGTGGCTCAGTGGATAAACGCTCCTGGGTTCAATCCCCAGTACTAACCAACCAACCAACAAAAACAAAAACCCATGAAGTCAGAGTGCTGATATATTAATTTTCAGACACACTAAATGTGTTGTGGACCTGACTAGCGCACTTCTCTCCAAGTAGGAAAGCTACAAGGGAAGTCAAATTACCAGATGGCAGCTTAAGAGTCTAAAGGCAAGAAGTGCAGAAGGTGAAGGTACTTTCTCTCTAGCTGTGCGACTTTGCTCAAGTCCTTAGCTTCCTATATTCATTAAACAATTACTTTAGGAGCTAGGAATGAGATCTTGTTAAATGTAGGCACTACAACTATAAACTGCCCTTCTGCACTGCTTTACCTGCATTCCATAAATATCAGCATATTCTTTGTCTTCATTTGTTTCAAGGCATCCTCTAATGTCCCCTGTGGCTTCTTCTTTGACCCCCATCATTTAAGAGTTGTGTTTAATTCCCACATAACTGTGACTTTGCTAATTTCATTCCACCATTTTCAGAGAATAAATTTTGTATAGTAACGAAGTGATAAATTGTATTCTGGAGGATATATTAATGAAAATACTCTATAAAGCCGTTAATAAGGAATAAATGAAATATATGAAGCATTCAGAATTACAACTGGGCAGACAAATACACGAATAAATGGCAAGTCTTACACGAGCCCATTTCATGAAAGTGGAAAGCACAGTGCACCCCAGCAGCTGGTGGGCTCCCGGTGCCCACCCCTTGTCCCACCTCCCGCCCGGGTCCCCCGCCCACCCCACTCCCAGTCCTCTGCTCTCCTCCTGGTCCCGCCTTCGGTCCTGTCCCTCCCCACCCCCGTCCTTCCCCCGGTCGGTCCCGTCCCGTCCCGCCTCGGCTCCGCTCCGCCGCCCCGGGCCGCGCACCTCTCCTCCGCCCGATGGTCCACTCGCGTTTCCACAGCAGGACGTGCGGCTCGCTCTCTTCGGCGCCCAGGCGGAGGAGCCTCCCCCAGGGCTGCTGCGGCGGCTGCTCGCCTCCCCCGGGCGGCTCCATCGGACTCACGCCTACCGAGACCCGGAAACGCCGGCTGAAGGAGGCCCCGCCGGCCCGCGGGAGTGCGAGACTCGGCGCCCCCACCGCCGCCCGCCGCCCCCGGGCCCCCAGGCTCCCGGCCCGCAGCCGCCACTCACCCCGCGCCCTGCGCCGGCCCCGGAACCGGCCGCGCCGCCGCTGTCAACAGACATCGCGGCCCTCAGCTGATCCGCGGGCGGGGCCGCCCGGCGCGCCCAGCGATTGGCTGGCGGCGACACACATCGAGAGCGGCTGCTAGAGCGGCCCGGGGAGCGGCCACCGAGAACCGGCGTGCGGGCGCCATCGGAGCGTGCGCAGACGAGAGGCTGCGGTCCTGGACGCCATCTTTGATGCTGGCCGGGACGACTTCATCTTCTGGGGACCACGGAAGTAGCTGCGGTGGGCGCCATGTTATGTTGGGGCAAAGGGCACGAAGTGACTTCTGGATTGGAAGTCCGACGGTTCTTAAAGCCTTACTCGAAATAGGCACGCATTTCGGCGATAAAATCGCCGGTGCGCTTTACCTGTAGTGAGAAAAATGTAAATGGAACGACTTTCGTACTCCGTTGTGACACAGGGTTACCGAGCCGGGAGAGGCTAGCGGCCCGGGCTAGCTCTCGCCCTTGAGTGACTGGGGTCGGTGAGAGCGACAGGTGGGAGCTCAGCTCCGAGGAGGGTCTGCGGCATCCTTCCACGTGCAGTGCCCTTTCCTAGACGCGGCAGTCACACCCGCTTCGTGGAACCTGGCAGCACTCCCAGGTGTGTCCAAAGAAGGACGTTCACTGCCCCGGTGAAAGTGGAAGATCCGGAAGGACTCGAGGTCCTGGACCGAGAACCGAATGACCGTGCACCTGCCTTCTGGGCGGCTCGGAGGAGCCAAGCAGCTGCCTGCACTAGTGAAGACCTCCAAATTTAGTATTAAAGTGTGAGGTAGGAATAAATTTTTGTAAAAAAAAAAAAAATTGCATATACATATATAAACATTCGTAAATATAGGTGGGTAAATGCATCTCTACCTATATTTGCAAAACTAAGAATATCTCTGAGTCATGGTGGTAAGGCCAGGGACTTGGGAGGCTGAGGCAGGAGGATCACAAGTTCAAGACCAGCCTGGCAATTTAGCAGAGACCCTGTCTCAAAACAAATAAAGGACTGGGATGCAACTCAGTAGTAGAGCTGTTGTCTAGTATGTGCAAGGCCCAGGATAGATCCCCGGTGTACCCCACCTGCTTCCCCTGCCTAAAACTCTCTGAAAGGATGCACAAGGGAACAGCAGTGACTGTTTCTGGGACTTGGACTTGTGGTAGAGGGAGTGATAAGACATCTGTCACCACGTACAGCCCTGCCTCTCTTCAAGATGGGGTGTCGTCTGAGAAATGCCTCACTGGGTAGTGTTGTGTGCCCATGAGGATACACATGCAAAGCCTGCCTGTGGGAGCATACTGGGCATGGGGTGTACACTATTAGGCCATTGCTAGTAGGCCACACACCTGTACAGCACATTACTATACTGAATACTGTGAGCAACTGTAACAATGGTATTTCTACATCAAAGCAGAAAGGAACGATAAGAATATAGGCAATAGGAGTTTTTCAGCCCCATTATCATCTTATGGGACCACCATTGTATATGGGGTCTGAAGTTAGCCAGCGTGTTACTGTATCATTCTGAATTCCACCAGATAAGTAGAACCAGTAAGATGACGTCCCCAACACAGCAAGACGTGAATTCCATCACTATGGGCCCTTGGTGCTCTCAGTCTTCTGTGAAGCTGTTCCTTGCTCAGAGGTGGTGTGGTGTGGAATACCATGAGGGACACAGCATCCATGAGTCTGTGGATGGTGGTTTTGGCAGAGGCAGAGCATTCAGGAAGACGAATGCAAACCCAGAGTGCCTGTTCACTGTGATCCCTGAGAAAGGACACCATAGGGAGGCTCAGTGTCAGTCTCCACTGCTGGCAGATGGCACAGAGGAAGTCAATGTTGCTGCGCCCATGAGTAACCTCCATCTATCTCCACCACTGTGGCCACTTTGTTCATGAGCCCTTGAGGGAAGCTGGGGAGAGAGGCTGGCATCCACAGACCAGGTTACCCTGCGCACTTGACTGTGGAAACCCCACTCTGCGGAGGCACCCCTTTGGAGCACATTCATGGGGACGTCACCATTTTCTCATTTTTTCCCATTTGATGACTTGGTGCTCCATTGCTGAGTATTCATGTAGCAAGCACTCTACTGTTAGGTTTTGCTTGCCCCTCTTCCTCTGTTTTACAGCTGTCTCCTTTGTTCTGAGTGACCCTGGACTCCAGGAACAACTGGTCTGATCAATAAACATCTTGAGATAAGTCAAAACCAAGCCCAGGTAACAGCAACCTTCTTATCTCTGACAAGGCCTCCCTGCTAGTCCTGAGGTAATGAGGGACAGACCACACCTGATCAAGGTCACCTGCTTCAGCAGCTGTACAGAGCCTCCAGCTAATGCAAACCCCCAGCCCCTGCTCTCATTCCGATGTCTGTTAGGCCTTAAAGCCACTGTCAGCCCCTGGAAGACAGGGCTGAGGACATAGTTCCATCTTCCCGGGATAGTGGCCCCAGTCACTATTCACTCATCTCCATCACTTTCCCACTGCTCTTTGGGACTAGTGGAGGCCTGACTTGTTAGAGCCCCCGAGTCAGGCCTTTGGCCTGGGACTCTAGTGACATTCAGTGCCTGTGATGGTTAACTTGGGGTATCAACTTGACTGGATTGAAGGATTCTTAAGAGAATGGGAAAATCATTACTTCTTAACGTGTCTGTGAGGATGTTTCCAAAGAAGACTGGCATATCAGTGAGCCAACAGCAGCAGACCCATCCCCAGTGTGGGCAGGCACCATCCAATCCACTGGTGGGTGGGGGGCGCTCAGGTGGAACAGGGACGCAAAAGAGGAAGCCTGGTTCTTCCCCATCCCCAGGGGCACGTTTCCTCCCACGGCTCCCTTGGACATATGATGCGAGGCCTCTGGGGCTTGTACCAGCAGCCCTCTAGTGACTCCTGGGCCTTTTGCCATAGACTGGCACTGCACCGTTGGCCTTCCTGCTTCTGAGGCTTCTCTGCTCTCCAGCTTGCAGGCAGCTGTAGTGTGACTTTTCAAACTGTGAGCCAACTGTATTCACACACGTGAGTATACATACACATATGTCCTACAGGTTCTGTTTCTTTGAAAACCCCAACTAAAACTAAAGCAACCCTTAATAGGCCCCAGTAGCAAGCCAAAAGCTGGTTCTCAAAAGGAGACTACTTACCTGCATAAACACGGGCCTTGCCCCAAAGCCCTAAGGGCCTGCCAGAGGGTCCAAGTAGCCCCCTCTGCCGCCGACGCCTCAGGCGTCACTGGATCTGCTGTCGTGGGGCTCGGGGGCAGGACAGCTCGTGCACACCCAGACCTCGATGACCTGCTGGTACACTCAGTCAGCCGCTCAGCTGCAGCTCAGGGGCAGGGTGCGCTTGGCATGTTCAAGGGGCTGGTCTCATCTGCAGCTCCACAGGGAGCCAGTCACAGGTGGGCTGAAGCAGCACTCCCAAAAAAGGAACGTTATCTCCAGAGCGTTCACTCAAGTCTGGGAAGTGTCAAAGGGAAACAACAAACCATCACATTCAAACTCTGGATCTTTTTTAAAAAAGTATTTATTTTTAAGTTGTAGTTGGACATGATACCTTTATTTTATTTATTTATATATTTTTATGTGGTACTGAGGATTGAACTTGGCCTCACACATGCTGGGCAAGCACTCCACTGTTGAGCCACAACCCCAGCCCTCAAACTCTGGCTCTATAGTCTGTTAAGGTGATTTACATTGATTTTTTTAAAAAAAAACATGTATTTATTTGCTTTAGTTGTACACACAATGCCTTTATTTTTACGTGGTGCTGGGGATCGAACCTGGGCCGCGCACGTGCTAGGCGAATGCTCTACCACTGAGCCACAACCCCAGCCCTGATTTACATTGATTTTAAAAAAAAATTTTTTTTTTTGAAGCAGACGCTGGGCATGGTGGTACACACCTGAATTCTAACTACTCAGGAGGCTGAGGCAGGAGGACCGTGAGTTCAAAGCCAGCCTCAGCAACTTTTGAGTTAGTTAGACAAAATAAAAAGGGCTGGGGCTGGGGTGGTGGCTCAGCGGCAGAGCGCTCGCCTCACACGTGTGCGCGGCCCGGGTTCGATCCTCAGCACCACGTAAACATAAATGCATTGCATTGTGTACAACTAAATAAATAAATATTTTTTAAAAAAAGGGGGGCTGGGATGTAGCCTAGCAACAGAGCACCCCTGGGCTCAGTCCTCAGTGCTGAAAACAGAAACAGCTGGGCATGGAGGTGCACACCTATGATCCCAGTGACTCAGGAGGCCAAGGCCGGAGGGTCACAAGTTTGGGGCCAGCCTCAGCAACTTAGTGAGACAGTGTTTCAAGATAAAAATAAACAGGGCTGGGGTGGGCTGGGTTGTGGCTCAAGTGGTAGAGTGCTTGCCTACCTTGCATGAGGTACTGGGTTCGATCCTCAGCACCACATAAAAGTAAAATAAAGATATTGTGTCCACCTAAAACTAAAAAATAAATATTGTTTTTAAAAAGGGCTGGGCGGGCTGGGGATGTGGCTCAGCGGTAGGGCACTCACCTAGAATGTGCACAGCCCTGGGTTCAATCCTTAGCACCACGTAAAAATAAATAAATAAAATAAAGGTATTGTGTCCAACTACAACTAAAAAATTAAAAATATCTTTAAAAAAGGGCTGGGGATGGGGCTGGGATTGTGGCTTAGCGGTAGAGCGCTCGCCTAGCATGTGCGCGGCCCAGGTTCGATTCTCAGCACCACATAAAAATAAACCATTGCAAGCCGGGCGCGGTGGCGCACGCCTGTAATCCCAGCACTTTGGGAGGCTGAGGCAGGAGGATCGCGAGTTCAAAGCCAGCCTCAGCAATGGTGAGGCACTTAGCAACTCAGTGAGACCCTGTCTCTAATAAAAAAAAAAAACCAAAAAAAAAAAAAAAAGGGCTGGGGATGTGGCCCAGTGGTCGAGTGCCTCTGAGTTCAATCCCTGGTACCAAAAAAAAAAATAAATAAATAAATAAACCATTGCGTACAACTAAAGCAAATAAATAAATATTTTTTTTTAAAAAAAAGGGCCGGGCGCGGTGGCGCACGCCTGTAATCCCAGCACTTTGGGAGGCTGAGGCAGGAGGATCGCGAGTTCAAAGCCAGCCTCCACAGTGGCGAGGCACTTAGCAACTCAGTGAGACCCTGTCTCTAAATAAAATACAAAAAAGGGCTGGGGATGTGACCCAGTGGTCGAGTGCCCCTGAGTTCAATCCCCGGTACCAAAAAAAAAAGGGCTGGGGATGTGGATCAGTGGTTAAGTGCCCCTGAGTTCAACCAAAAAAAAAAAAAAAAAAAAAAAAAAAGAAGAAAGAAGAAAAAGAAATGCTGGAGAGAATGTGGAGAAAACTTTTGCATTGTTGGTGTGGTTGCAAATTAGTGCAACCACCATGGAAATCAGTATGGAGAGTCCTCAAAAGACTAGGCACGGAACCACCACATGACCCATCTATGCCACTCCTCAGTATCTACCCTTAAGAATTAGAGTTATCTGGGCTGGGGCTGTGGCTCAGCAGTAGAGCGCTCGCCTAGCACGTGCGCGGCCCGGGTTCGATCCTCAGCACCACGTACAAATAAACGCATCGTGTACAACTAAAGCAAATAAATAAATATTTTAAAAAAAGAATTAGAGTATCTTACCACAGTGATGCCTGCAACCCCATGTTTATAGAAGCACAGTCTGACTATTCTGCCACACCTGTAATGCAGTAGCCAAACTACAGAGCCATCCTGGTGTCCCTCAGTGGATGATGAATGGATAAAGAAAATGTGGTATCTATACACAGGAGTCTTATTCAGCCATAAGAAGAATGAAATCATGTTATTTGCAGGAAAGTGGATGGAACTAGAGACATTATATTAAGCAAATAAGCCAAACTCAGACACATTTTCTCTCCTGTGTGGCAACTAGAGAGGAAAAGGGGAAAGAAAGGTGTGGGGGTCTCATGGGAATCAGGGACCGGGCAAGGAGTTGGGGGAGAGGGGGAGGGATACTGGCATATCTTGAGGCTGCCCCAGGTGCAGGTGCCAGCCATGACAGCAGCTCCTGCCACTGTCACCACAGAGCACCAGTGATATGTGGGAAGAGAAAAGAGGAGTCAGTGACACCATCTGGGCCTGGAGTTTGCCTTGTCGGGAGATTAACTGTGAATTCAATTTCTTCAGTAAATATAGAACTGTGTTAGTGACCACTGTTATTTTATTTTCTCTAAAATTTGCTAGAATTCATAGCACTGACTATTCTGCCACACCTGTAATGATGTCTTTATCCTGTTCATTCTGTCAGAAATTGATCATTTTATGAACCTTTTAAATTAACCTTTTATCTCTGATATTCTCTCTCTCTCTCTCTCTCTCTCTCTCTCTCTCTCTCCCTCCAGTACTGGGGATTGAACCCAGAGACGCTGTAAACTGAGTTACACCCCCAGCTCTTTCTATTTTTTTTTTTTTTTTTTGTACCGGGGATTGAACTCAGCAGCACTAGACCACTGGGCCACATCCCCAGCCCTTTTTGGTATTTTATTAGAGACAGGGTCTCACTGAGTTGCTAAGTGCCTCGCCATTGCTGAGGCTGGCTTTGAACTTGCGATCTTCCTGCCTCAGCCTCCCAAAGTGCTGGGATTACAGGCATGTGCCACCGTGCCCGGCTTTTCTATTTTATTTTGAGAAAGGGTCTTGATCCTGCCTCAGCCTCTGCAGTCCCTGGGATTTTCAGGCGTGTGCCACTGTGCTTGTCCTGTTTTTCAGTCTTTAATTTCATTAATTTTGGCTTTTTTTATTATTTACTTTATCTTGCTTTGTGTTTAATTTTTAAACTTTTTTTTAAAAGGAAACTTTGGTGGTTCTTTTTTTTTGTTTTGTTTGGTTTGGTTTTAGTGCTATGGATTAAACCTAGGAGTGTTTTACCACTGAGATGCATTCCCAGCCCTTTTTTAATTTTGAGACAGGGTCTTACTGAATTGCTGAGGAAGGCCTCAAACTTGGGATCTTCATGTCCAGCCTCCCCAGTAGCTGGGATTAAAAATGCACCACCATGCCTGGCTACCTTCCTTTATTTATTTATTATTATTTTTAAAAATATTTTTATTTATTTGCTTTTAGTTGTACACAATGCATTTTATTTGTACGTGGTGCTGAGGATCGAACCCGGGTCACCCATGTGCTAGGCGAGCGCTGTACCGCTGAGCCACAATCCCAGCCCTTCCTTTATTTTTAATGTAACTATTTAACACTCTGGTATTCCATAAGTACTGCTTCATATGTATTCCATACATTCTAGTATGTAGTTTGGTTTTTATTTTGCTATGCTGGGGATTGAGGGCCTCCTAGGAGAGCTCTCTACCCCTGAGCTCCACTCCCAGCCCTGAGAGTGCTTCTCGGTCCAATATTTTATTCTAAAAATTGAGCCAAGAGGAAAATTGGAATATTTCTCTCAATTTCCAGTAGAAACTGAATTTCAGAATTACCAAATAATACCAGCTGGGGGAAAACTCTTCTTCATAGAAGAATGTCAACTACTAAATGTAGAAGAAATTTTAGAATTAGAAAAATAACAATTTTTCTGCTCCTTATGAAAATATTGATTTATACATATAAACAATCGTATGCTAAAATTATTAGATGAAAACATTAAGAGGACCTAGATATTAAGTGAGTGCTAAATCATTGCTCCACAGATTACTTGGTGTAATAAAGACAAAACCCAGCTTTATATTGGGGAGATCACTATTTTATAATCTGTTCACTCCCATCAGTCCTAACCACCCAGAATCTGCTCAAATGGAAATCAGATAATGTGATCTGATATGGAGTACACTGCCTCCTGTAGGGCATATTCCAGGAAGAAAAGGTGTGCGTGCCCTGAAAACCCACAAGGCAACATCAGTTACCCCGCAGGAGAGACTCCCCTGTCAGAGGAAGGGCACTCAGAGCTGGTGCCTCCTGTAGTACTGAAAGGCCTGTCTCTGGCCACACGTTCCAAAATGCAACCGCTTGCAAACATTTTGGAAATATTTGAAAATAAAATCCTAGTATTAACTATGAGTGAGGACATCAATGCGATACCTAAACTGGGGAAAGTGAACATAGGTTGACATTTTGGATGCCACCTTCAGCTAATGACTGGCCTCCCTCAGAGAACCTGGAACAGGGCAGTGCTGTTGAACGAGAGGGCTTCTGCCTTCAAAGAAGGTGAGATCCAGGAAGAGACAACAAAACCCACTCTTCAAGTTCAGTATCTCCACACTGTATGAAAGCCCCCCCTTGAGGCACTTAGAAGTATCATTCAGAGTCTTGGCTTTCAGCCAACCTGTGACTTCAGAAGTGTTTACTTGTCTTAAAGAAGACACAGCCAGTTGTGGACGTGCATGGCCGTGATCCCAGCAACTCCAGAGGCTTAGGCAGGAGGATGACAAGTTCAAAGCCACCTTTAGTAAATCAGTGAGGCCTTAAGCAACTTAGTGAGACCCTGTCTCAATATATAAAGGGCTGGGGGTGTCCCTCAGTGGTAGAGCACCCTGGGTTCAACCCTCAGTACCAAAATAATAATAAAATATCAAATTTGTTATTAAGTTTGATAATCCCTATTATATGTTTGCTTTTCTATAAATTTCTCCTCTGTTCTTTCCATTTAACCAACTCATGTCCTGTTCTGAAATATCTCACATCACTGTGGGCAGGAGTTTTCGGGGCCATTGCTGGCAGTGCCTCCTCCTATGCCACCAACACCCACTGCTGCTTTTTCAGGAGCAGAGCCCACACCCGCCACACCTGACGCTGCCACCTGCAACTCCAGGTTCAGCTCAACTCACTCTCCGTCCCAGCTGCTCCTCTTGGAGTGTGCGTGTTACAGACTGGGAAACGGCAGCCCACAGCTTGAGAGCGTTCCAAACCCTGCACGGTAGTAACATGGCTAACAGTGCAAAGAAGCGTGCTGTCTGTCTTCTGTGCATGCCCGCGATCATCCTGGCCTCAGTCTATGGAAAACGTAGAGATGGGCGCCATCTGCAGATGTCAGCCACTTGACACCAAGGGAGTGCAGTGTAACGTGAGGTGACCAGTGCTTCAGTCCTACGGAGATGGACTTGGGCTCGAACCCCATCCCTGCCACCTGGGGGCTGTGATCTGGGTGTGTGGAAGTAGCTCTGAGTAGGTGCTGAGCTAAGCATTATGTGAGTAAGCCCTTAGCGCCAAGCGCAGAGCCTTTCTGCCATACCCCCACCCCGCCAAAAAGGTGCCACTGCCTTAATAAATGCCCGAGGTGCAGCCCACCCACCCACTCCTAGGCTCCTGCGGGGGCGGCAGCAGCAGTGGCGGCTTCACACCTGAGCTCCAGCACCGGTCAAGGTAGGGGCCTGACTGCAGGTGGTGTGTGGGAAGGACGGACAGGCGGGAAGCCGGCACGGCACCAGTGCAGCCCCGGAGCCGGCTCTGGCTTGTGCGGTCTTCGGTACACCCAGAGACCCATCTGTTTAATGGGTTAGGGTCAGGTGGTCTTGGATGTAGTCTCCAGCTTCATGTCTCTGATCCTTCCTGGACCCTCCTCTGCAGAAAGCACAGGGTAGAGGTGGGTGCACCTTCTGATGCTCTGTGCTCCTGCCTTTCTTGGAAGTTATGTTTTTGGTACTTGTGAGCTGCTACAACACTCGTTTCAGCCTCCAAGGACTGAGGGAGTTCAGTGTGTAAGACAAGCAGGCCACTTCCCTCCACACAGACCCCAGCCAGTGAGCTGAGGGGCGCAGGCTGCTCTGTCAGGGAACTGAGGCACAAACGCTCTTCTCTTTTTATCTCAGGGGTTCCTGGATCATGACATGCTGGAAACAGATGAGGATTCAGATTTAGTTTGGGACACTAGTTGGAATGAAAGCCAGTGTCTCTGCAAATGTCCCACTGATCCCACTCACACAGTGATTCATCAAATGGTTCTCAGGAAACGCGAGGGCACCAAGACTTTCTTTTCAAATATGGCCCTGAAGGAGGGGTGTGTGGCAGGTCTGCACTAGCACAGTGGAAAGGAGGGTCCACAGCTAGCTGCCACCCTTGCATGAGAAGCACAGCTGGCCCCAGGTCTCAGATGTCACCTGTGGGCACTTCCTGCTCCCTATGACACACTGTATACCAGAGGACACAATGCCATCACTTGCTTATGCCCCATTGCGCTGCCTCATGTCACTGTGGTTTGGGGATGGACCTGCACTACCTGTGGATGGCTGAGGTGGCAACAGTCCATTGCTTATTTGATTTTTAATTTTTGAGGTGCTGGAGATCCAACCCAGGGCCTCACGAGTGTGAGGCAGGCACTCTAGCACTCAGCCATGTCCCCAGCCGTTTACTTTAGAGATGGCCTCAAGGTGTTGTCCAGGTGGGTCCCTAACCCCTGGGCTCCGGCAGGCCTCTTGCCTCAGTCTCCCCAGTGCTGAGACTACAGGTGCTGCACACTGTGCCCAGGTCACACACTGTTTGAATGCTCCTTTACAGGATGACCTTCCAATAGACACGAAAATTAATTCAATTGCACCACACCTTATCTGGAGTCTAACCTTGATTTTCTTAAAAAATTTTTTAAAATTTCCTATTTTTGCAGTACCAGGGTCTGAACCAGGGCCTTGTTCTCTACCACACAGCAACATCCCCAGCCCTTGATCTGGGTTTTAAAGTATTTTTATTTTATTACTTACTTATTTTTGGTGATGGGGATTGAACCCAGGGACTCACACGTGCTAAGTGTACACTCTACCACTGAGCTACACTCCTGGCCCTTAAAGTATTTTTCAAAATAGGACTGCTTTAAATGAGAATTTCAAATTACAAATGTCCCTTTGCTTGTATTTCTCTTTTCCTTTCCTCTTCCCTGAGAATGCTTCTATAGCTACATTTTCTGCTAGGCAACTTTAATGACTTAGGTATTGTTTAAATACAGTTGGTGTTCCCTAGTTTAATCTTTGCCTTCTGAAAGTAATAGTCTTGATGGTAAAATGTTAAGACAACCTGGATGCACTAAAATAAAATTGTGTGCAGGGGCTGGGATTGTGGCTCAGCGGTAGAGCGCTCGCCTAGCACGTGCGCAGCCCGTGTTCGATCCTAGGCACCATGTGAAAAGAAAAGCAAATAAATACATATTTTTTAAAAAAAATTGTGTGCAAAGAGCCCATAAAGACAAGAAAGAGGGCTGGGATTGTGGCTCAGCGGCAGAGCGCTCGCCTCGCACGTGCGCGGCCCGGGTTCGATCCTCAGCACCACGTAAACATAAATGCATTGCATTGTGTACAACTAAAGTAAATAAATAAATATTTTAAAAAAGACAAGAAAGAATTTTAAATAGTATCGCCAAATGCCCAGACCTGGCCTCAAAACAAGCCCACTACTTCCTAAGGCATGTGAGTTGATCTGGCAGTGGGGTGTGATGTCGGGTGGGAGCTTGCAGAGAAAGCAGACTTCAGGTGTGACTTAGTTGGATCATATCTTTTGAGCTATTTATTCATGAGAGGTTATATTGACTACTGGGCGTAATGGTGCATGCCTGTAATCTCAGTGACTTGGGAGGCTAAGGCAGGAGGGTTAGAAGTTCAAGGCCAGCCTCGGAAAATTAGCAAGACCCTATCTCAGAATAATAAATAAAAAGAGCTGGGGATGTAGCTCAGTGGCAGAGTGCCCCTGCGTTCAATTCCCAGTTCCAAAAAAAGAAGAAGACATTATGCTGCCCGCTAAGTCTCAGGCAGACATCAATAGATAAAACTTCACTGTAAATGAAGGCAGCTGTGGGAGAATCCTGATGGAGACCATCCTATGCAGATTGTAACAAGGACTACAAAACAACGATTACAGAGAACTCTTCTTATACCAAATATCAAAACATTTGTTTAATCCCTTAGAGACAGAACAGAGTGATACACAAGCTCGTGAACACAGGCTGCCCCGTGCTTCCGGGCACTGTCCCAAGAGGAGACCTGCCTGAACGCCTGCTTCAGAAGAGGTGATGTGCGAGTCCAGGGGAAGGGAGCTTCGGTGCCACTCGAGGGCGGAGAGGCCACAGAGTTGAGGGAAGGGAAGCCGCACAGGGAGGGCCTCACTGGCAGCGTAGTCCGCCCAGTCAGTGAGCTCCGTGGGACCGTGAGCTGAGCAACTCCGTTTACTCTCAGAGAAGACAGGCTTCTTTCTGGCAGTGTGTGGGAGAGGCCGATGCTCACTGAGGACCGGCAGAGACCACGTGAGCTGCACAGAAGGAACAGCAGGAAGCGGACAGGGCCTTCCAGCCACACAGGGTGACTTCCAGAGCCCGGGCGACAGCCGATCTTGCTCCTGGTCCAGGCTGATACAGCCAAGCCGCAGGGCTTCCTGTAGGTAGGGCTGACCCAGAGGCAGCACGAGACTTTATAAATGTCTTGTTCTCTGTTTCCAAAGAGGGATTCAGTAATGACTGCAAGCTCGTTTATGTTGATAACAGACAGTAACAGTCTCTAGGGCCATAAACATGCAAAAAAAACCTCTTTCATATTTCTTATGATTTCTACTGTATTGTTAAAATACAAAGAGAAAATATTGATATCTGGAGTATGAAATCTTGACAGATGTCTGTGTCCTTGAGGCACATGTACCAGGGCTAATGCTCTCACAATATTAGTGCTCATTATTTAACACAACACAGAAAATAAACCAACTTAAGGCTGGGCGTGTGGCACAGGCCCATCATCCTTCTACCTGAGAGGCTAAGGCAGGAGGATCATAAGGCCTGCCTGGGCAGTTTAGCAAGACCTGTTTCACAATTTGAAAAAAATAATCAGAAGGGCTGGTGATGTAGCTCAGTGGTAGCACTCCCCAGGTAGAGTGCTCCCGCACCCCCCACACACTCAATAGCAAGGATGTTTAATAAAGAGGCGACCTACAGATGTGTCCAGTGGTGGGCACCCAGAACTGTATGCCCCTGTCTGAGGGCAAGGAGAAGGAGAGCTGAGGAGACCTCAGCCAAAGAGGGGCCACGGCCACAAAGGCCAGGAACTGCAAAGCCAAGCCAGAGTCCAGCAGGGAGCAGGGAGGGCGCCCAGGGCCCAGCCCCCCACCCTGATCTGCTCCTGCACCTCACACAGTTCAAACCTGAGAAAAAGACACCAGCGGAGTCATCCCCAAGACAAACTCTGGAGTGCAAAGGAGAAGGAGAAACGGGCCTGGAGAGGCAGAAAGCAGTCAGCGTGCGAACACACGCACGGCACCTAGGACTCCCGAGGGTGGCTGCTGACGGGGCCTCACCCTAAGCCCAGGGAGCAGCTTCCGACTTGGTGATGTGGTCCACTCAATACCCTCGCCCCACAGCACTGGGGACCGAGCCCAGGGCTGCTCTCCCACGGAGCCAGCCCTTTCTCTTCTCTGAGCTTCTGCTCCTCCTGACTCAGCTTCCCACACAGCCAGATCACAGGCGTGGCTGCTCTGCTCTTAAGGGTCACCCAAGTGCTATGTCGCCAGACACTTCCCTTCTCGTCATCTCATACGACGTTGGCCATGAGGGTCAACTCTCCCCTCAAAGCAGTCTGAAGTGTTCTCATCTGCCCCTCATCGCCATTCCCAGAACTCTGGGCCCCTGGACAGAGCCACACTTCCACTCCGTACTCTTCTCTGTGGCCCAGGGCTTCCTTCAGCGTCTCCTACAGGCAGGTCAACCTTGGTCATCCTTCTGACTCTCTGGGAAGGCTTCATTTTGCCTCCATAGTTTATAGGTGTTTTTGATGGAACCAGAATTCTAGCTGCAGAGTTTGCTGCTGGGCTTTCTTTCAGTAATTTAAGACTGCTTCCTTGTCCTCCAGCTGGTACAGCCCTGGCCAGATGCCCCGCTGTGCTTTGTTCCTGTGTAGGATCTCCCTTCTAGGTGCTTTAAAATTGTTGTCTCTTTGCAGTGCCAGGGAGGGAACCCAGCCTCACACCTCAGGCCAGCTCTCTACCACTGAGCTACAACCCAGCCCTTCACTAAATTTTACTTTGAGGCAGAGTCATTCTAAGTAGCTAGGATGGCCTCAAATTTGCTATCCTCCTGCCTCAGTCTCCCAAGGAGCTGGAAGTACAGGTATGCATGACCACACCCCCCAGGTGTGTTTTTGTATATAACTAAGATATGTAACTATGATTCATTCGTAACTACTTTAAACTTCCTTGTCCAGTGATTCCATCACCTTTATCTTTTCTGGGTTGTTTCTATTGAGGTTTCTTTCATCATCAGTCACATTTTCTTGTTTCCTTGTGTGTCAGATTTTATAGGTCCGGAGTTGCCTGTGACATAGGGCTAGTCAGTCCTCTGCTAAAACAAAGCCCGAGAGCCCACCTGCTGCCAGAGGGTGACCAGCCATCCTCTCTGACCAGTTCCCACTTGAACTGCCCCTGCCTTGCATGGCTCCAGCTGTTCCCAGTTTTCCTACAGATGCGCAAATCCTGACTCAGCCAAAGGAGCTGGGGATCCCTCAGACATCTGGATCCCCTCTCTGTAAAGCACTCCTCCACATATTCCCTACAAATTCCAGCTATCATGACCCTGTGGGAATCCTTCCCTTCACACCAGAAAGGCTATGCTTGGCCCCTTCCCTGTGCGGCCACCTGGAAACTGCCACTGGTAGTAGGCTGGGTGACCACAGGGCAGCTCTGTCTGTCTGGGACCACAGACCCGCGTGTGTCACATGTCCAGAATCATCACTGTCCAAGATGTGGAATCAATCAGACCACCTGTCTGTCACTGGATGAATAAAGAAAATGTGGTATATGTGCACAATGGGATATCATTTGGGCATAAAATAATGAAAATGCTGCTTTTGTTTGCAGCAATAAGGTTGGAACTGGAGGTCACCAAGTAAGTGAAATGTGTCAGGCACTGAGTGACAACACCAAGTGCAGAAGCCAAGTCTGACCTCAAGGGAGCAGAGACCAGAATAGGTTACCAGAGGCTGGGAGACAGTGGAGGTGGGGAAGCCGAGAGAGGGTGGCCAATGGGTCTAGGTGTGTGGCTGGACAGGAAGACTGACTTCTGACATTCTAGAGCACAGTAGGTCAACTATTGTTGGTAACAATTAGCCATGTTTGCAGAATTGTGGATGGAAACCAGGGGCACTCTACCACTGAGCCACAGCCCAACCTTTTTCATTTTTTAACTGTGGGACCCAGGCTGATCTAAACTTGTGATCTTCTTGCCTCAGCCTCCCAAGGTCCTGGATAACAGGTGTGCACCACTGCAACAATTAGTGATATGATTATTTCAAAATAACTAATAAATAGGACCCTGAATGTTCCCAGCACAAGAAATATAAACCTGAGGTAATAGATGCCAATTACAGATATGCCTGACCTGATCATTACACACTGAATCCACACTGTAAAGCCATACTGTAACCCACAAATACAATTACTATGTATCAATTAAAAACATAAACTAAAAAAAAAAAAAAAAAGCGATCTTACACATAGCTGCTGAAGGCAGGAGCACTGCTCTGGACCTGGTCGCTCCACCACACACTCACAAGAGAGCAGAAGTCTCCCTCAGCAGACACGGCTGTCTGAGACTGACAGCTGTTTGCAATGGTTCCTACAGGACGGACACAGCTTCCTACAACAGACTCTTGGACACCAGGCATCCTCACGTGGACTCTCTAAGACACAACGTCCAGCACCTGCTTTCTGTGAGTGTCCTTTCTGATGAACCCCTGAATCGTAGGGGGTGAGCTCCCACAGCTTTCTCTGCTGAAGTCTCTGAACATGAATCGCTGTGGCCTCTGGCCGAGGGTGCTGCCAACCCTCCTCCACCATGGCTCGTCCTTGCAGGGGTGCCCCACAGAGTCGTCTGGAAAAAAACCTGCACACTGTCTGCTTTTCAAACACTCTGCTAGAAAAGCTCTTGTGATTCGACGCCCTGCTAGCACATGTCCAGCGGCCACTCTCTCAACAGGAGTCTCCCCAACGTGTCCTCAGCGGGGACACCCAATGGCAGCCAGGGGTTGGCCCTCACTACACTCACGCGGTGTCGGTGTTGCGTGTTCTCTCTGGTGCGACGTGAGCTGTGACCTGCTGCTGAAGCTGCCACCACACTCGCGGCTTGCACAGCCTCTGCCCGCTGTGTGGCTCCTCTGGTGCCTCATGAGATGGGACTTTCTCGTGAAGGACTTCCCACATTCGCCACACTCGTAGGGCCTCTCTCCCGTGTGAATTCGCTGATGGATGATGAGCTGTGCTTTCTCAAAGAAGGCTTTTGCACAATCGCTGCACCCGTGGGTCTTCTCTCCTGTGTGGTTCCTCTGATGCTTATGAGCTGCACCTTCTGAACAAAGGCTTTCCCACATTCGCCACATTCATAGGGCTTCTCCCCTGTGTGGATTCTCTGGTGCCTGAGCAGCTGTGGCTTCCAGGCAAACGCTTTCCTGCACTCACTGCATTCAAAGGGCTTTTCTCCAGTGTGGGTTCTCTGATGGTGAATGAGACTGGACTTCTCACTGAAGGTCTTCCCACACTCACTGCATTTGTAGGGCTTCTCGCCAGTGTGTGTTCTCTGATGTGAGATCAGGCTTGACTTCTGGGTGAAGGCCTTCCCACACTCACTGCAGCCATACGGTTTCTCACCAGTGTGAGTTCTCTGGTGGGTCAGGAGCTGCGACTTCCCAAAGAAGGTCTTCCCACATTCCACACAGCCATAGGGCTTCTCTCCAGAGTGGACTTTCTGATGCCGCAGCAGCTCTGACCTCTTGAAGAAGGCCTCTTCGCAATCGCGGCATCTGTGGCTCTTCTCTCCCGTGTGGGTGATCTGATGCTTGATAAGCTGAGGCTTTCTGATGAAGGCTTCGCCACATTCCCTGCATGCATAGGGCTTCTCTCCTGTGTGAATTCTCTGGTGCCTGATGAGGAGCGAGTTCCTGCTGAAGGCTCTTTCACACTCACTGCACACATAAGGTTTCTTGCCAGTATGAGACCTCTGATGAGTAATGAGCTGCGACCTCCAAAAGAAAGCTTTCCCACAATCACTGCACTTGTAGGGCTTCTCTCCTGTGTGCATCCTCTGATGTGTGATGAGCTTTACTTTCTGGGAGAAAGCCTTCCCACAGTCACTGCAGCCATAGGGCTTCTCTACTGCATGAGCCATCTGATGCCTTTTGAGCTGGGACTTCCTGCTGAAGGCCTTCCCACACTCACTGCACCCATAGGGCTTCTCTCCAGTGTGAGTTCTCTTATGCAGCACAAGCAGGGATTTCCTGCTGAAAGCCTTCTGACACTCGCCACACACATATGGCCTTTCCCCTGAGTGTGTCCGCTGGTGCACAGTGAGCAGGGACTTCTGTGAGAAGGCCTTCCCGCACTGGCTGCACAGATAGGGCTTCTCTCCAGTGTGAGTTCTCTGGTGAATGGTCAGCTGTGACTTCCTGTTGAAAACTCTGCCACACTCCAAGCACAGACTCACTCCCGTGTGTGTCCTATAAGCCGTGAGGAGCCCTGCTTCCCTGCTGCCGGTTCTCCTGTGTTTACTGTAGTCACAGTGTTGTACTTCTCCACAGGCTCTGTCGGGTTTGACACAAAACAGTAATTCCTTGCTGAGCCCATAAAATTTCTTTTTGCCACAGTTATTTTTTGGAATAAGAAAATCAAAAGGATGTTTCAAACTTTTTTCATCTCTGCCACTTTTATGGAGTCTCATTCCTAAGTGAACAAAGTTCATGCTTGAATGAAATATTTTCCCCAAAACATCACATCCATGGCCTTTCTCCATACTTTCAAGCTTGTCTTGATTATCTTGATTCCATATTTTAGAATCACTGTCTAGCAAGACTTCTAAAAAAGGGGGAAAAAAGAACCACACTGTGTAACTTCCTCAGTGACTATGCTCATGAACACAGAGAGACCCACAAATACTGTCTACGTATTGGGCACTGAAATCTTTAATGGAAATGGAGACAGGTGTTAGATTACCAATGTCAAAGTTATGCAGTAATCTGCGATTTTCTACTTTATGTCTGGAACTTTCTTAGCTGCAGATTATGGGAAAAGACAAGAGCAAAACCATTCAGAGAGCCTCATGATGTGCTGAAAATGGGAACAGCAGAAGAGCGGGTTGGTGCCACTGCTGAGCACACGAAGAAGATGAAGCAGCCTGTGCCAAGCACAGGCGGGACGTCCTTCACCCCAGAAAGCACTGATGTCTGTGCTGCTGCTGCACTGAAAGCCTCTTCACGCCAGACGGCCACCTGGCCATCGCCCCGGGACCCCTCCACCACTGGCACCACTTTCTGGCATTATCCAAGAGTTCTCCAGTGCTCACGTGAACACTTTTACCCCACGCTTCTTGACACTCAGCCCTTTTCAACTGGATCTATAACTGAATCATGGCTACATACAGAATCTATACGATGTCATAATTGAAATTATTCCAAACCACAAGAACTTTCTTGTGTAACATTAGTACAGCTTTCCCCACCCTACACATATACGTACTTGTGATTTCCACCACATGGCTGCTTATTGAATATTTAGAGTGACTTTTTAAAGGTCTGCTTACTGTTGATGAAATTGTTTATAGCAACTGGGAGGCAATATTCCCAGGAGGTACTCTGCAAGGTAAAAGATTTGGTGAGGTTCTAAATGTAAAGCAAGTACTCTTTTTTTCTTAAGAATACTTTTTGAGCCGGGCGCGGTGGCACACGCCTGTAATCCCAGCACTTTGGGAGGCTGAGACAGGAGGATCGCAAGTTCAAAGCCAGCCTCAGCAATGGCGAGGCACTTAGCAACTCAGTGAGACCCTGTCTCTAAATAAAATACAAAAAAGGGCTGGGGATGTGGCCCAGTGGTCGAGTGCCCCTGAGTTCAATCCTTGGTACCACAAAAAAAAAAAAAAAAAAAAAAAAAAAAAAGAATACTTTTTGTGGGGCATCTCCTCTAATTCTCAGACATCAGAATCAGAGGAAGAGTCAGTCAGAGCTGCTGATGTGGAGAATGCGAGGAACACTTGATGTTTTGTGCTCATGCATGAGTGCTGTTCACACAGTCCACTGGGATAAGAGACAACAGAAAAGAACTCTGGGGACCAGAAGCAAGAGTCGTGAGCAGACACATGAAGGGAAAGAGTTTAAAAGCAAGCTGCTTTTTGAAATATAAGAAGAAAAATAATAATTTCAAATTAAAATCAAGAAGCAATATCAAGAAATATATTTATTTAAATCAATGAGCAACCTGATATCAAGCAATAATAAAGTAGTTCACCTATGGATTTAAAGGTTTAGATATTCAATTGTGTCAAAAAATCTTAAGGTAAATAAAAACATGTCATTTGGGAAAACAGGTGGACTGCTGCTAGTATTATACAGCGGTACACGTGTTTCTCCACTCTGTTTCAGCCGTGTGACCCTCATTACATCCTGTTTCCAAAATGACCTCCTTCCTAACTGGGAGTCTAGCTTCCAATTCTAGCCTCTACTCAGCATCCAGTCACCTTTACAAAATGTAATCAGAAGCCGGGTGCAGTGGCGCACACCTGTAATCTCAGTGGCTCAGGAGGCTGAGGCAGGAGGATGCGATTTCAAAGCCAACCTCAGCAATGGTGAGGCACTAAGCAACTCAAGGAGACCCTGTCTCTAAATAAAATGCAAGATAGGGCTGGGGATGTGGCTCAGTAGTCGAGTGCCCCTGAGTTCAATCCCCAGTCCCCCCCCCCCCGAATAAAAAAATGTAATCAGGCCTTTTCATCCCCCTGCTTGAAATTTTTTAAAATATTTATTTATTTGCTTTAGTTGTACACAATTCATTTATTTGTACGTGGTGCTGAGGATCGAACCCGGGCCATGCACATTCTAGGCGAGCGCTCTACCGCTGAGCCACAACCTCAGCCCTTCAAAAAAAAAATTTTTTAAAAATATTTATTTATTTACTTCAGTTGTACAGAATGCAATGCATTTATGTTTACGTGGTGCTGAGGATCGAACCCGGGCCGTGCACGTGCTAGGCGAACGCTCTACTGCTGAGCCACAACCCCAGCCCCCTTGAAAATTTTTTGATGCATGTTCTGTATGACTGATTTGCTCCAACCTCTTCAATTTTATCTCACAATATTCTTACTTTTTTTTTCAGTCACATTTTCTGCCATAGGTCCTTTGCATGTTCCATTCCTTATATTTGGCATACTCTTCCCAGTTTTCCAGCAGGCCTGGCTCATTCAGATGTAAACATCACTTTGACAGCACACTAACAAACATCCTGTTTGTTTTATGTATAGTACTTATCAAGTCGGTGAACCTCCACTTCTGTTTCTCCCTGTAGGATGTCAACTCCACAAGGGTTGGGGTAGGTGGTAGTTCCCACTGGTTCCCTAGCGCACTGCACGATACATAGCTACCTCAATGTGTGAACAAAAATAGTCCACTTGCTGAGCACTAAAGGAGCGCCTTCCTGTAGCACTGATTCTGATCATGAACTCTGTACTCAATTATTGAATGCCATATAGTTTTGTATTTTCTTTTATACTAAATTATATGCTCCTGCATGGTTATTTCATGACTCTTATTTCCTTCCAAGTCCTCTCATTCCATATAACAGTGGTAGTTCTAAATTAATGGGGGAATGTGAACTCTGTCACTGCAGCTTTCTCAGACTCTACATACCCAGATCTGCTAGACTCCACAGGAAGGGCCTAAACCTAGACATTCTGAAGTACTTCCCAGCATAGGTTAATACACAAGCTAGGGGCTGGGGTTGTGGCTCAGTAGTAGAGCGTTCGCCTAGCCCATGCATGGTCCTGGGTTCGATTCTCAGCACCATGTAAAAAAAAATAAAATAAATGTATTGTGTCCAACTACAACTAAAAGAGAAATACCAAAAAAAAAAAAAAAAAAAAAAAAAAAAATGCAAGCTAAATGGAAACTCTTGTAGTGAACAGATATTTGATCAATAAGAAAGCGCCTGATGGGCACAGTGGCACACATCTGTAACCCCAGTGACTCAGGAGGCTAAGTTGGAAGATCACAAGTTCAAAGCCAGACTCAGCAACTTGGTGAGGCCCTAAGCAACGTAGCAAGACCCCATCTCAAAATAAAAATGATAAAAAGGGGTGGGGATGCGGCTCTGTGGTAAAATACCCTTGGGTTCAAGCCCCATACCTGAAAAAAAGGAAAAGAAAGATGCTAGCGGGGCATGGTGGACACGCTGTGATCTCAGTGACTCAGGAGGCTGAGGCAGAAAGATCAAGTTTAAGGTCAGCCTGGTCAACTTAGCAAAACCCTATCTCACAAAAGTAAAAGGGCTGGGTGTATATCTCAGTGGTAGAGAAACCCTGGGTTCAATCCCCAGTACTAAAAACAAAAAGAAAAAAAGAAAGATCCTGCCTTACCTGCCTCCATAATAATAAACAAATAAAATATTTAATAATCATACCATACATTTCACATAGAACAGAGATTAGTAAGTTCCTGGCCATCTCTCTAACCTTAGGACCTAACAGTTTAAGGAATCCCCAGGCAAGTCTGACAGGCCTGAGTTCCTATAAGTGGGTTCTCAACAGGCAAAGGCTTCAGACAAGGCTGGGGGTTGAGGAGCATCCACTGGGGGCCAAAGAAGAGCCCCCCCAGAGAGGGGCAGTGTCCACGTGGGGAGAGCGCACCCCACCAAAGGCCCAGCGGCAGACAGGAACGTAGGGGGCACTGAGGAAGAGACACGTCCAAATGCTCTGGGCACAGCAGAGGCACAGAAAAAGGGCTTAGTCAGGCGCGGCCGTGTTCTGATGTCCTCCAGCACAAACGGAGCTTCGCACCACACAGCAGAGCAGGGCACACAGCAGAGCAGGGCGCGGACCGCCAGCCCGCAGCGGGGAGGCCTGAGCACGCTGAGAGGCTGGGCCTCAAAGGCAGGGCCGCAGGGAGGGAGGAGGCGTCTCCGCGCCGCGTCAGTGCTCAGTTCTGCTCCACACCCACTCTCTCTCTCTGGTGTAAGACACACAACTTTATTTGCCTGATGTCAATTGTGCTGCGCCTGCATGGGCTCTTTATCACTAAGTCACAAGCTGAGGCAGCGGGCATGCTTCCAGCAGCCCTCAGAAAGACAGGAGGCTCTTGGTGTGGAATGGCACATAGACAAAGGTCATGGGCAGTGGTGTCTCGTACCTGGGAGGGCAGTGACGTCATTTGTTAGTTCAAAGTTTTCTTCATACTGTTAGATTAAGTGAGAAACCTTGTAAAAAGTCAATAATGACATACTTATTAAATTTCCAAAGGGAAAAAAGCCCGAATCTATCAAATTGGAGGAAGGAAAGTAATAACTCAAAGAAGTTCTACATTAAAACGAACTTAAAAGTGGTCAATGGTATTTAAAGTGAAAGAAGTTATGGATTCTTTTTTTTTTTTTTTTTTCTTTTGGTATCGAGGATTGAACTCAGGCATACTTAACCACTGAGACACAACCCCAGCCCCTTTTTTGTATTTTATCAGAGACAGGGTCTCACTGAGTTTCTTGGGGCTTTGATAAGTTGCTGAGACTGGCTTTGAACTCAAAATTCTCCTGCCTCAGCCTCCTGAGCTGCTGGGATTACAGGCATGCACTACTGCATCTTGCTAACAGTTATGAATTCTTAAGGAGGAGGACCAAAGCCTACCTCTGTAGGATGACTTGGGGGTGGGAAGAAGGAAAAGGAGACTAAGGAAGGTAGGAAGAACTCTTCACCCAAGGAAGGGGTCCTCAATGAGTGGTCACAAGTGTGTGCGTTGCATGGGTGGGGGACTCATTTCATCATAAATTGCATGCAGAGAGGCCAGCAGGCGAGGGCATGGAACAGCAAAGCAAGAATCATGAAGAACTCCTGTCACTAGACTTGAGTCAACTCTAAAGATTTAGGAACTTCAAACAGTTTATAAGCAACATTTCAAAAGCACTCACCTATTGCCAAAAACCTGAGATTTAATTTTCACTGTTTCCAATATACTTCATAATTTTTAAAAAATATTTCTTTATTTGCTTTAGTTGTACACAATGCATTTATTTGTACGTGGTGCTGAGACTCGAACCTGGGTCGCGCATGTGCTAGGCAAGCGCTCTACCGCTGAGCCACAACCCCAACCCCTACTTCATGATTTCTCACCTGAAAAGTTCTGGTGTAGGGTTTCTTCATATACTGTCCACGGCTCCACTTGGTCCAGCTTGAAAACGGCATCAGGCTTGATGATTTGATAGCCTGGAGATTGGAAAGAGAAGACGTGGACCCAGCTGCCTGAGCTGAGAGTCCCTTGGGGAATGTCTTGGTACAAATGCTCTGAAATAAACACGCGGCTAAACACCTTTCAATGTGGTGTTGGAATCAAGGAATCTTTGGCATCTGAAACGCATTCGCAATCAGTGAACCCCCAGAGGCCGGCTGGACGCAGCGAACCACAGGGGAGCATCTCACCCAGGAAGAGCAGACTGCTGTAGTTCTCCAGCATCACGTCGCGGTACAGGCTCCTCTGAGGCGGGGTGAGCAGCTGCCACTCCTCCCACGTGAAGTCCACAGCCACATCCTCAAACGATATCTGAAAAGCATAATCCCTACAAGTCTGCAGTGGTCCCATGAGGCCGTGAGGAACACAGGCTCTCCTCTGTGACAGCAGCCTTGGAGTGGCCTAGTCACTCTGGGCATGGCACTTTGTGCATCTTCTTCTCCTGACTCACTTCCAATGAACAGAAGGGCACAGAGTGGATGCCACTTCCAGCTTAGGTTATCAGAGAACTGATTCCCTCCTGGGAGCTCACCCCTCCTCTCCCTGGGGGAGGGGTCTGGCAGCCGTGTTGAGAGACCCAGGTGGTGTACCTGGAAGGGACCATCACCTCCAGCACCTCCAGAGCCTGGCAGGTCCTTAAGCCGCAGTGCTGCGAGGTGAATGCCTGCAGGTTTCAGCCACGGAGGTTTGGGGTGATTTGTCATCAACAATGGATAACTAATAGGACATCCTAATGCTACAGTACGCTTTGAAGGAGAAAGGAAAATGCTATTCAACTATTCATCATGGTGAATTCATTCATCCATCTCCCCATCAAGGAATCAGAAACTGGAACAGGTTGTCTCTGACTAAGCACAGTGGTTCTAAAGAAGTGCCATGGGTATCTCGACTAGGCAGGAAAGTCCCTGTGCCTGGCCTGCCCTGCGGAGTGACAATCACACCTTGGCCTCTGTGAAGACCAGACCACTGCTCCTTCCAGAGGCAGCTCCCAAGTCAGAACAACCAGCAGCTCTTTCAGGTATCGTGTCAAACACAAATGTCGAGCAGTTAGAAACTGCAACAGGCACTGAAACATGAAGGCGAGTGGGGAAAACTCATGTTTTTAACACATTTTAGATGCTCAGCAGAGACAGTGAGGTGTACAGGGCTATGGAACAAGTGTGTGCAAGGGAGGGGACAAAACAGGGCACAAGCTCCGCGGGTGAGGACGCTGCCAGGTTAGGCTCTCCATGGACTGGCAGGCCCATGAGGGTTGAGAGGATGATGGGAAGGGACGTCCCAGAGGCAGCGGCATGAGCAAAGCCATGAAAACAAGTGTGCTTCACAGGCTCCAGGAGCCCAGGAACACAGGGAGGATGGCAGGTGACCCAGGTCTCTTTCAAAGTGAAAGCTGAGGCCAGAGCAGGCAGAGGCCCGCCTTGGTGTGAACTGAGGTGAACGTGAGCCTGTGCCCCAACAGCTACAGAGGATAAGAGGAAAGGAGAACAGCACAGAGCAAGCCCCAAGAACAGAGACCTGATAGCAGACCTTCCCCAGTAAAGCTGGAACAAGAAAAGGGTCATTTGGCTTTTGGACTGATGAAAAATAACATCAAAGAAAATTAATTTCTTGGGCTGGGGCTGTAGCTTGGTGGCAGAGCACTTGCCTCGCATGTGTGAGGCACTGGGTTCGACCCTTAGCACCACATAAAAATAAAGAAATAAAATGAAGGCATTCTGTCCATCTACAACTACAAAAATTAAAAAAAAAATAAAGGCAATTAATTTCTTGCCTCAAATCTTTGTGCTATGTGGAAGGGTGAAAAACTGTTTCCTGAGAACTCAAAACAACAAGCTAGACTTATGTGGGTGCGTAATCTAAGTGCACAGAACAGTCGTGCTTTGCAAAGACCTCAGAGAGAAAGTGGCTTTAGGTTGGAAGTACATCAGGCACCTGCAGAGGTAAATGCACATTCTGTCTAGAGAAAGGAATCCAGATGCTTCTTGAAACAAAGCATCAGGAAAAATGAATGCAGAGTGAAACATAAGCCAGAGTGCACGAAGAAATAAAGCATCATGACTGAGACCCATCTTAAAAACCAAAATCCAGACACATTAGGATGTATTGAAATGTCAGAAAAGAATATGAAATAAGGACTGGGGTTGTGGCTCAGCGGCAGAGCGCTCGCCTCGCACCTGTGCGGCCCGAGTTCGATCCTCAGCACCACGTAAACATAAATGCATTGCATTGTGTACAACTAAAGTAAATAAATAAATATTAAAAAAAAATCCAGACACATTAGGATGTATTGAAATGTCAGAAAAGAATATGAAATAAGGACTGGAGTTGTGGCTCAGTGTTAGAGTGCCTGCCTAGTACATGTGAGGCACTGGGTTTGATCCTTAGTACCACATTAAAAAATAAATAAATAAATAAAATTATTATCTGCAACTAAAAATGTTTGAAAAAAAAATAATATAAATAGTACATTCAGGGAAACAAAAAAAGGTCAATGAAAATATGAAATAGGACCAAAAGGGCTGTGTTCTTTGGCACACACCTGTGATCCCAGCAACTCGGGAGACTGAGGCTGGGGGGGTGTCCCAAATTTGAGGCCAGTCTCAGCAACTTAGTGAGATCCTGTCTCAAAACAAAAACAAAGCCAAGCGCGGTGGCTCACGCCTGTAATCCCAGCACTTGGGAGGCTGAGGCAGAAGGAATGCGAGTTCAAAGCCAGCTTCAGCAATGGCGAGGCACTTAGCAACTCCATGAGACCCTGTCTCTAATAAAATACAAAAAAGGGCTGGGGATGTGGCCCAGTGGTCAAGTGTTCTCGAGTTCAATCCCCAGTACAAAAAAAAAAAAAAAAAAACAAAACAGGCTGTGGATGTAGCTCAGTGGTAGAGCATCCCTGGGTTCAATCCCCAGAACCAAAATGGGGGGGGGGGGAGAAAAAGAAAAGGCTGTACAATTGAGTAAGCAGATTTGATGAAGAACCAAGCAGAACTCCTAGAAATAAAATATGGGCATGGAATGAAGAAACCAGCTCACAGTACAACAGATGCAAAGGTGCGGGGAGGGGGTAGCTGGGAAATAGATCAGAAGAAGTTCATAGTGAAACAAAGTCACAGAAATGGAATATATAGAGCAAGCACACTATATGCTGGCTACAAGTGATACATGTTAATGACAAGAACAGTGTGCACATAAATTATACAAAAAGGTAACAACATATATACAATAAAGCAGCTGGCATGGCTTTTTTAACACCAGGTAGAAAATATGAAAATTGTGGGCTGGGGTTGTGGCTCAGCGGCAGAGCGCTCGCCTCACACGTGTGGGGCCCGGGTTCGATCCTCAGCACCACGTAAACATAAATACATTGCATTGTGTACAACTAAAGTAAATAAATAAATATTAAAAAAAAAGAAAATATGAAAATTGTTATTAGACTCTACAGAAAAAGGAGGATTATCAGGTATAAAGAATATTTAAAATGATAAAGGGGTTGATTCTCAAAGAAGACATGTCAACTCTGAATGTGTTTGCATCTAACAACAGAACTTCAAAGCACATAAGGCAAGAATGGACGCGACAGAAGTCAGCACTCCTTTTTCAGGAACAGACACAACACACAGTCAGAAAATCAGGAAGGATGCAGATGGCCTGAACAGCAGTTGGGTCACTTGACCCAACTGACTCTTTTTTTTTTTTTTTTTAATATTTATTTATTTGCTTTAGTTGTACACAATGCATTTTATTTTTACGTGGTGCTGAGGATCGAACCCGGGCCGCGCACGTGCTAGGCGAGCGCTCTACCACTGAGCCACAATCTCAGCGCCCCAACTGACTCTTAACTGAGAACACTCAGCCCACAAGAGCTGAGCAAGCACTGCCCCCGCCCCCGCCCCGCCCCAGTGTATGCACCTAGTGTATGCTTACCATAAGACAACCCATAACTATTTGAAAAGAAACCAAACAAAGTGTGTTCTTAGACAATGACAAAATTAAGTAAAAATCAATAACATGTATATAGAATATCTCCAAAGCCACATGTATGTGAATAAGCCACAGGTCGAATAGGAAATCATAGGGATATTATAAAAATAATCTAAACTAAATGAAAATGAAAAGACAACAAGTCAAATTTTGTGGGATATAGTTAAAACAATGCTTAAAGGGAATTTTATTAGAAAAATACTCACATATTTGAAAAGAAAAATAACTAAAATCACTATCCCAAAATTTCATCTTAAAATATTAGAAATGTTGGGCTTAGTAGTACATAACTGTAACTCTAGCAACTCAGAAGGCTGAAGCAGGAGGATCATAAGTTTGAGGCCAGCTTCAGTAACTTAGCATGGCCATGAGCAACTTAGTGAGACTCTGTCTCAAAATAAAAAGTACAAATGGTTAGGGGTGTAGCTCAGTGAGAACACTCCTGAATTCAATTCCCAATACCAAAACAAAACAAAACAAAAAACTAGAAATGCTGGGTGTGGTGGTGCACACCTGTGACCCTAGCAACTAGAGAAGCTGAGGCAGGAGGATCACAAGTTCTAGGCCAGCCTCTGCAACTTAGCAAGACCCCGTAACCTAATGTAACAAAACCAAACCAGAATATTCAAAAGGATGGAGATGTAGCTCAATGGTATAGCACAAAACACTTGCATAGCATGCATGAAGCCCTGGGTTCAATCACTAGTACTGCAAAAAATCAATGAATCAATCAGGGACTGGAGGTATAGATCTGTGGTAAAGGGTATGCTTAGCATGCATGAAGCCCAGGGTTTGAGCCTCAGCACCACACACCCATACACACATCCAAAAGGAATGTAAACCAAGAAATGTAAAGGAAATTCCATAACCTAACAAATGATATCTATGGAAAACATATAGCAGATAACATATTTTGATGGTGGGACTGAATGCTCCCATTGTAAGGATCAGAAGACAGCAGGAAAGGCAACTTGTACTGTTCCTATTCAACACTGTACTGGAGCCCTAGCTAGTCCAGTATGGAAAAAGAAGTAAAAGGTTAAAAAAAAAAAAAAAGTCCTATTCATAGACGACATGTTTGTCCATGTACAAAACGCCAAAAATATCTGTCATGCGTGTATATGCACCACCTCCTAGAATGGACTAGTGAACTCAGTCCTGGGAAACAAGAGGGCCTTTCACCTAAGCCAGTGGTTTCCTGCATGCCATCAGTGAACAATGGGAACAGAGCAGGTCTTATAGGGCCACTTACAACAGCACCCAAAACAGAGTCAGGTGCCAGTCTACAGTAGCAGGATCTGTGTTCAACTAAGTGGTGTCAAGAGAAATCAAAGAGCAAGACATCATGGACAGACACACATTCCATGCCTGGAGACTGAGCGTGGACAGTCATCACTTCTCCCTGAAAATGCCACAGATTTCATGCCATCAAAGCAGCAAGTAGCTCTGCAGGTTGATACCTAGTATGCACTTGGAAAGACAAAGGCACTGGATGGCCGTAACATTTGGACAAAGCTCTACGCTGTAGGAGTCCATGTGGTTGTCAGGCTCCCCGTGGAGCCACGGTAATTAGGACAGGCGGTAGTGGTGAAGAGATAGGTCAACAGCTCACTGGAACCGAACAGAACCCAGGGATAACCCCACAATGCTCGGACTCCAGAGTCTGTTCAACAAATGATGCCAGGGCAACTGTGTACCCATGAGTAAAAGGATGAACCTCCACAGAGAACTTATGCCTTATGTAAGAACTTATTCAAAGTGCACTGCTGCAATCCCAACAACTGGGAGGCTGAGGCAGGAGCACTGCAAGTTCAAGGCCAGTCTCAGCAACTTAGTGAGGCCCCATTTCAAAATTATGAGCAAAAGAAGGAAGGGCTGGATGGGCTGGGGTTGCGGCTCAGCGGCAGAGCGCTTGCCTAGCATGTGCGCAGCCCGGGTTCAATCCTCAGCACTACGTAAAAAATAAAGGCATTGTGTACAATTAAAACAAATAAATATTTTTTAAAAAAGAAGAAGAAGCCGGGCGCAGTGGCGCACGCCTGTAATCCCAGCACTTTGGGAGGCTGAGGCAGGAGGATCGCGAGTTCAAAGCCAGCCTCAGAAATGGCGAGGCACTTAGTAACTCAGTTGAGACCCTGTCTCTAAATAAAATACAAAAAAAAAAAAAAAGGGCTGGGGATGTGACCCAGTGGTCGAGTGCCCCTGAGTTCAATCCCTGGTACCACAAAAAAAAAAAAAAAAAAAAAAAAAAAAAAAAAAGAAGAAGAAGAAGAAGAAAGAAGGGCTGGGGACACAGTTGGGTGGTAGAGCACCTGCCCAGCATGTGCAAGGCCATGGGTTCTGTCCTCATCACTGCAAAACAGAACAAAACAATGGGCAAATGATCTTAACAGACACTTCACCAAAAAAGACTGAATGGAAAATAAACACATGAAAAGATGTGAGATGTCATTTGTCAAGAGAAAAATGCAAATTAAAATCTAGTAAGATATTACTATGCACATAACAAAAGGCAAAATGTCAAAAAACACTGACGAATGCTGGTGAGGATGTGAACAACAGCAACCTCCACTTGCTGTGGTCAGAATGTAAAATGCACAGCAACCTTGGAAACATGTTGGAGACCTTGGCTGCAGCTTCCAGAGCTGAACACAGACTTGCCACAGAACACAAAAATCCCACTCCTAGGTATTTACCCAGGTGAACAAATCACAGTCAAGAGCCGGGCGCGGTGGCGCACGCCTGTAATCCCAGCACTTGGGAGGCTGAGGCAGGAGGATCGCGAGTTCAAAGCCAGCCTCAGCAATGGCGAGGCACTTAGCAACTCAGTGAGACCCTGTCTCTAATAAAATGCAAAAAAGGGCTGGGGATGTGGCCCAGTGGTCGAGTGCCCCTGAGTTCAATCCCCAGTACCAAAAACAAAAAACAAAAAAAAAAAAACAAAAAACAAAAAACACAGTCAAACCTACATGCAGAAGAATGCACTATTCCTAACTGCTAACAGGTGTCAGCAACCACAGTGCCCTTCAACAAGCAGGTGCTTGAACAGCCTGGTGCATCATATGGGCAGACACTGCCCAAGGACAGCACTGGGGGGCTGAGGGGCACACCAGCCACTCCCAGGTACCAAGACTGAAGAGGCAGTGTTGAATAGCTATGTGCCTTATGTAAGAACTTATTCAAAGTGCACTGCTGCAATCCCAACAACTAGGAGGCTGAGGCAGGAGCACTGCAAGTTCAAGGCCAGTCTCAGCAACTTAGTGAGGCCCCATTTCAAAATTATGAGCAAAAGAAGGGCTGGATGGGCTGGGGTTGCTTGTTTGTTTTTGAGAGGGTTCTTGCTATGCTGCCCAGGCTGGTCTTGAACTTGTGGGCAGAAGTGATCCTCCCACCTCAACCTCCCAAGTAGCCAGGACTACAGGCCTGTTCCCCCATGCCCGGCTCACTTGCCTACTTTCAATTCCACTTACATGACATTCTGGAAAAGGCAAAACCACGCCATGCACCAGACGGTATGCAATACAGACCAACTAATCCAGGACTGAGGAGTGCACAAAGGTGAGGGGTGCCTTCTGGTAAAGGGACAGCACAGGGGCCTCCTGTTCAGAGCTCCTCAGCAGTGGCATGAGGTGGCCCCGCACCTGTTGCATGGACCTGACCTGACTGGTGTGCCATCTCGGGGAAGGGGCACTTGCTTGGGCTCCTGCCTGTACCATCTGAGAGGTGAGGGATGGTGCTGCGCTTATTCTCTGTGAGGCTTGTGGCTTTCCCCGATGACTCTGATGCCCAGCAGCTCAGCTAGGCATGCTCAGTTTAGCTCCCAGCATACAATGAACTTCCAACATAAGAAAACATGAGGGCTGGGGTTGTGGCTCAGTTTGATCTTCAGCACCATGTAAAAATAAAGGCATTATGTACAACTAAAAAACAAAAAAATAAATTTTTTTTTTTTAAATAAGAAGGGGGACTGGGGTTGTGGCTCAGCAGCAGAGCGCTCGCCTCACACGTGTGGGGCCCGGGTTCGATCCTCAGCACCACGTAAACATAAATGCATTGCATTGTGTACAACTAAAGTAAATAAATAAATACTTTTAAAAAAATAAGAAGGGGCTGGGGTTGTGGCTCAGTGGCAGAGCGCTCGCCTAGCATGTGCGTGGCCCGGGTTCAATCCTCAGCACCACATAAAAATAAAGGCATTGGGCTGGGGTTGTGGCTCAGCAGTAGAGTGCTCGCCTAGAATGTGTGCTGCCCGGGTTCAATCCTCAGCACCACGTACAAATAAGCGAATTGTGTACAACTAAAGCAAATAAATGAATATTTAAAAAAAAATAAAGGCATTGTGTACAACTAAAACAAATAAATAAATATTAAAAAATTAAAAAACATGAAACTTTTTGCACATTTATTTGAACAACAAAATTTTTAAGAAAAATAAAGAAAAGAAGGAAGAGAGAGAATGAGAGGGAGAGGTAAGCAAGGTGGTCAGGAACTCCTTTTCCTTGAATTAGAGCACAGAAACAGCTGCAGGCAGACACCTGCATGCGCACCTTTGCCAACAGAAGCACAAACATTTTAACCTAAACTATCAAAATCCCAACTGAGAGTACGTATGGGGACCCAGCGAAGTCTGTAACAGTCAACTCTGCCAGATGACTTACGTCCTTCCTGAAACTAGCAGCTAGGTAGGACGTGTCCGGGCTTCAGCCTCTGAAGAATGGTGTCCTTCGTTCTTTAGGCTCATGCGCTTAGCTCATGCTGAGAACTCTGTAAGGAGCCACCCTGGAGCACATGCTGTGATCGTGCTGTGCACCGCACCCGGTCTCAGAGCTATCCGTGCTTCCCCGTGGCGTGCCAGCAGCAAGTGCGATCTTCCCAGGCACTGGGTCTGCCTTTTCCTTCCCACTATTCTTAGTTCCCTTTCTGCTGTGGTTTTTGGGAATGTCTGAGAAAAGCCTTCTGCTCAGCTTTGTGATAACTGAGGAGCCCCTGTCTTTAGACTTCTGTATGATTCTATAATCGACTTTGTGCATCTTTTTTTTTTTTTTTTTTGTGGTGCTGGGGATTGAACCCAGGGCCTTGTGCATGCAATGCAAGCACTCTACAGACTGAGCTATATCCCCAGCCCTGCTTTTGACATCTTCTTTCCCAAGTTTATAATTTATCTTTAATTATGATTTAAATGTGTTTAGACCTTTCCTGTTTGATGTAAAGATTCCTGTAAGCCTCATCACATCCACGGTGGGGGGGTGGGGGGAAACTACTAGAGATAAACAAATAACTCACCTGTGACTCAATCATTTTCTGCTGCTCTCAGGAAACCTGCCGTTTTTGACTTCTGTCTGTTCTGACTCTGGAGAGAGGCCTCTGGTGAAAGGTCTGGAAACTAAGACTGTATTCTCATTCTTGAGGCCTCTTTCTGCTTATGTCACGTGAATAGTCTTGTTTCTGAGAGCAATGGTCTGTGAATGCAGCAGAAATGTTATTTTAGATCAGTTCATTAGTCTGGGAACTCAGATCTTGTAAAACATCAGACTAGATGTTTGGTAGACACAATCAGGGCTGTGGGCTAAGAAATGGGAGGGAGCCTGGGCTTCTGGCATGTCTTCTGTGCCTGGCCTGCATCCGGGCCTCATCTCTACATAACAGCCCTGGTGCCCACCAGTGAGTGCCAGAACAAAGCTGCTCACCTCCTTGGTCCACGCAAATACCCGCCGCAGGAGCAGCACTACCGAGAACCGCTCTGCAGTAACATGAAGGGATTCTGGAAATGCAATGATGATGACTCACTCCTTCTGCAGCAATGTTTCCTAAGGGCAGGAATTAATTCATTAATTTAAATGAAGTTATTTGCCTAGATGTTATATGGTAAAATGTGACTCATTTAGAGACAGGCAGGATGGTACTCAGGAAGTGGCTATTAGATCAAGATGAGGGGCTAGGGACGTAGCCCAGTGGTAGAGTGCTTCCTCACCATGTATGAGGCCTGGGTTCAATCCCCATTACTGCAAAACAAACACAAAAAATGACCAACAAAAAGTTTATAAAAGACCACAAGCTATCGCCGGGCACGGTGGCGCACGCCTGTAATCCCAGCACTTTGGGAGGCTGAGGCAGGAGGATCACGAGTTCAAAGCCAGCCTCAGCCATGGCGAGGCACTTAGCAACTCAGTGAGACCCTGTCTCCAAATAAAATACAAAAAAGGGCTGGGGATGTGGCCCAGTGGTCGAGTGCCCCTGAGTTCAATCCCCGGTACCACACAAAAAAAAAAAAAAAAAAAAAAAAAAAAAAAGACCACAAGCTACACATCATATCATTTTAGGCAGAATCACTAAAAAAGAAAGAACAAGACTTAAAATAAGCACAATAAGGACTGGGGTTGTGGCTCAGTGGTAGAGTGCTTGCCTAACATGTGTGAGTCACTGGGTTCAATTCTCAGCACCACATAAAAATAAACAAAATAAAGTCCATGGACAACTAAAAAATATTAAAAAATAAGCACAATAAACTAAACAAACATACCCCACATCCTGATGTACACAAACAGAATTTAAGTTTCTTCAGGACCATGGACGAGGTCACTCATGTTCAACCAGATGTAGAATCAGAGCCAAAGATGTCAAGGGCTCAGGGTTGTGCAGGGAAGTCACTTTATTCATAAGAGTAAACTTTTAAAAAAAAGTTGAAAAAAGCCCTACCCCATAAACTTGGGGACAAGAGGGACAGAACCCTACCTCACACAACACACCTGCTCACCAAAACTGTCCAGCACTTGCAGTTCACACCTGCTGTGTGCTTGGGTGGTCCAGGCATGATGGTGACCATCCCCAAAGCTCCTGTGTAGAAGCAGGCCACAGCAAGCCCACAGCTCAGTCACCACAGGCAAGAAGCCTGCAGTCTAGCACGGTGGTCAAGGGGTCAGCAGGCACTTCTCCACAAAACAGGTGGAACTGAGCAAGAAGACTCACAGCGTGGGCTCTCTGTCCTGTCTCATGTCTCAAATAATACAGAAAAGGCTGTGACAGACGTTTCTACTCATCTGCTTCCAGAGCAGCTGCTGTGGAATGTTGTGGGAAGACCATGCCAACCAAGATCCTCCAGGCAGAGGGCTGCAGTTGTAAGTGGCCATGGACAGAACAGACAATAGGGTATAACCAGCAAGGCGGAAGTCACAGAAGGCAAGACCCTGAAGCCAGTGGGGTCACTGAGAACTTTTAAAAAGGAAACAGTCAAGTAAAAGTAAAAGTAGTTCCTGACCAACAGTCACAAGCTACAATGAGGGGCCAGAATACAAAAAAGAGCATGAGCCGGGCGTGGTGGCGCACGCCTGTAATCCCAGCACTTTGGGAGGCTGAGGCAGGAGGATCGTGAGTTCAAAGCCAGCCTCAGCAATGGCGAGGCACTTAGCAACTCAGTGAGACCCTGTCTCTAATAAAAACAAAACAAAAAAAAAGGGCTGGGGATGTGACCCAGTGGTTGAGTGCCGCTGAGTTCAATCCCTGGTACCAAAAAAAAAAAAAAAAAAAAAAAAAAGAGCATGGTTACTTAACAGAAGTAACCTATGAGAGGCTTGCCTGGGCCCACGCATGACCAACGCCCACACAACCTTCCCTTAGTGACCACCTGAGAATCCTCCAGCTCTACATTCCAAGACCTCTGCAGATCACAAAACCCAACAGGCCCCTCTGTAAACCTCCAGATCACACAACCACTGAACCCATAAATTCCACTATCACTTGCCCTAGTGTCCCCCTCACCCGCACAGAACCACAATTATTGATTACACAGCCCCATATTCTCTTCCCAACAGGCCACCCTTCCAGGGCCTTCAGTAACAGGCACTGTAGGTTCCTTAGTGACTCTCAGTGGCCTTATAATAGCCAGCATCTAAAATACTCAACCGGGGCTGGGATTGTGGCTCAGCGGGAGAGAGTTCGCCTAACATGTGCGCAGCCCAGGTTCAATCCTCAGCACCACAAAAAAAATAAACGCACCACATTGTGTACAACTAAAGCAAATAAATAAATATTAAAAAATATTTTAAAAAAAATAAATGCATTGTGTACAACTAGGGCAAATAAATATTTTTTTAAATATTTATTTATTTACTTTAGTTGTACACAATGCAATGCATTTATGTTTAGGTGGTGCTGAGGATCGAACCCGGGCCGCGCATGTGCAAGGCAAGCGCTCTGCTGCTGAGCCACAACCCCAGCCCCGGCAAATAAATATTTTAAAAAATAAAATGAAAATAAAATATTCAACCACTGACCTCAGACTGGCATAGAATGGGCATTATGTGTCACAGATGACCAGCGATCACTGCCTTCCAACTCGGCAATGGCTCACTGCCAATGGCAAACAAGCCAGTAAGCTCCCTCGCCTTCCCTCTCATTGATACCCACAGGCCCAACTTCTCACCCCACACCTATCACAGACATCTACAGGCACATTAGTCATTCACCCCCACAGGCCACTCAAATGCAAAACCCCACAAACCCTCCTTGTTCCTCATGAGTCACGTGTCAGGTACCAATCATCTCTGGCACTCTTGACACAAGCTCCTTGGCATTCAACTCCAACCCTCTCAAGTAACAACGCCAATCCATTTAGGGCATAAATCAATGAGACCCAGAGTTTCTCCATGTCCCCACCAATGATGACATGCTCAGGACTGAAGCTTCCATCCTGACCCTCTAGCACATGCTCAGAGTACCCATGCCCCACTCACTTGCCCCGGTGTTGGCCATTCCCTTATTTTTATTTTTTGTGGAACTGGGAATTGAACCCAGGGGTGCTCTGTCACTGAGCTGTATGCCACCCCCCTTTCTTTTGAGACAGGGTCTTGCTACGTTGCTCAGACTGGCACTGAACTTGTGATCCTCCTGCCTCAGCCTCCTAAGCTGCTGGGATTACAGGAGTGTGCCACCATACCTGGCTGGTATGTTGGTCATTCCTAATCACATTGGGCTCTCAATCACTTGGTCCTATGGCAGCCACAGAGTCATCCCTACAGCACTGAGACCCCAATCATAGGCTTACCCAGCCTTCATTTGATAATCTGCACCGACTTGTCCCTTCACTGATTAGAACCAAGTCAGTGAAAACCCTGTGGGTTTCAGTAAGTCCCAAAGGACTCCAACCACTCACTCCTCCAGTACCCAATCATTTGCCCTCACACCTGCCCCAATGTGGTTCTCACAGAGCCCCTCATCACTGACATCCTCAGCCTCACTCTCTCTCACTGCCACCAGCCTCCAGTCATTGAACCCCAAGGGACACCCAACCCCTTGTCCCACAGGGTCTACAAGCACTCTCCTGCACATTCTCTAATTCATTCCATGTTTGCCCGCCATTCACCGGCAGCCTCACAGGCTCTCCTGATGGCCACCCTGCACACAACTGATACTAAGCTGCTCCAACGACTCCAATTACTAGCCCCACTGTCCACTCACAACCCCCACCAAACCAACACTGACTTATATCCACACAGTGTCCTGATTGCTGATGCCTCCATCAAAAAATCCTCAAACACAGCCTAGAGAAGAAACTCAACCACTCACTTCCCCTAAAACAGCAATCTGACTGACAAACAAATCCTAGAGACTTAACTCCCAGGGATTATTGGTGGGTAGGAAAAGGGAAATTGGGGGACCACAACAGGGAGGATCTGGGGTCCTCAGATCCACAAGCATCTTTGCTAGGCAGAAAGCAGTCTCTTTCACAGCAAGGAGTAAAGGAAGTTAGAAAGAACCAGGTGAGGCAAAGTGGGATGAAAGAGTGGGGTGAACACGGTGCAAACCAGAGACTCTCTGCCTGCTGTGAGGAGAGGCTGTACCAGGGCCAGAGTTCGTGGAACTGGAGGAAGAACAATCCATGTTTGCTAACCAGCTTTTTGTCCTGCCTGATCCATGGGGTTCACTAAGGCAAAGAATGAAAATGCAGAATATCCGTGTCTGGCTTATCACAGGCAAACAAGGGCACCCTCGGGACTTACCTAGGACGTGTGCGAAAGGAGCTTCTCTGCAGTGAGCCTTTTCCTGGAGATTTCTTAACCTCCCTGTTTTCCAGGTGCACAGAGCTCAGGTAAAACCCAACATCTTCACAACCAACAGGACTTCAAGTTAATGAAACACCCCAAACAGATCCACCACAAAAGCCATACCACGCATCCTACCAGGCCTGCAAACGAGCACCCAGAGGCAAACAAATCATTGACCACCAAGTCTTAGTTACTACAAAGAACCCCCATGGACACAGTCGCGGGTCCGCGGATGCACTGGGCCACAGCCCCAGAACTGACGCCCAAGGGCTGCCCGAGGGGTCGTCCACGAGTCTTCCAAGGGCCTCGACCACTCACTCCTCAGTCCCAGACTGCTGGTTTTCAGACGCACCCCAGTCCAACACCTCAGGTGTCTCCAGGTAAACCACCCACACTCGACCAACAGGCAGCCACGCCAGAGACCCCAGCGCCCCGCCCCGCGACGCCCCGCCCCGCGACGCCCCGCCCCGCGACGCCCCGCCCCGCGACGCCCCGCCCCGCGACGCCCCGCCCCGCCCGCGACGCCCCGCCCCGCGACGCCCCGCCCCGCGACGCCCCGCCCCGCGACGCCCCGCCCCGCGACGCCCACCTCAGGGACTCTATCCAGAATCCCGCCCCGGCGGAGCATGCGCTGGCGGCCTCCCCTGAGCTTCCGCGTGCCTGAATCAGAGCTGTTTCTGCGCGTGGGGTAACGTGGAGAGCAGGCCAGGCGCCGAGGGCTCACCAGGCTCAGCCTCCTCGCCGCCGCCCCTGCTCCGCTCACCCTAACAACAGGCCTCACGGCGCCGAGGCGGACGCGGCCTGACGGCGGAAGTGTCCGTGCAAAACTACATTGCCCAGAGTCCCGCTCGCACGCGCGCGGGATAGTACTTCCCCGTCTGTAGCTCTGTTTTCAGTGGTCGCAGGCTGTCTGGACGTTGCTGGCTACGTTAGCTCCGCGTTTTAATTTGGGGATTTTTATCATCATTGATTAATATAGATCTAATTTATTCATTTAAACTGCTCTAGAGTGTATTATCTTATGAATATATGCGCATAGAATTTGTCTATCAAATCATTTAATCTCCTTTTTTAAAAGAAATTTATATATATATATATATATAGTTGTACCTTTGTTTTTTTATTTATATGTGGTGTTGAGGATCGAACCCAGTGCCTCACACATGCCAGGCAAGCGCTCTGCTACTAAACCACAACCCCAGCCCCTTAATCTACTTTTTTTAATACTTTATTTTTATTTATTTATATTTATGTGGTGCTTATAATTGAACCCAGGGCGTTTCACATGCTAGGCGAGCATTCTACCGCTGAGCCACAACCCCAGCCTCCCTTAATCTACTTTTATAAATGATGCAGGAAGCATTCTTATGTGTGTCTTGACTTAATGTGCAAGTTTTGTCTAATTGATATGTAGATGAATCAATAGCTCCAAAGGTATATTGTAAGTTATGAGTAGCTTCAGCTTTACTAGATTTCATCAAATAGGTCAACAGAATGGTTATACCAATTGTCACTACCTATAGCAGAGCCCAGGAGTTTTCGTTTCTTTACTACACTATCTACATTATTATAATGTACTTTTTAAAAAATATTTTATTTTGCTGGGCGCGGTGGTGCACGCCTGTAATCCCAGCACTTGGGAGGCTGAGGCAGGAGGATCATGACTTCAAAGCCAGCCTCAGCAATGGCGAGGCACTTAGCAACTCCGTGAGACCCTGTCTCTAATAAAATACAAAACAGGGCTGGGGATGTGGCCCAGTGGTCGAGTGCCCCTGAGTTCAATCCCCGGTACCATATAAATATAAAAATATTTTATATTTTTTATTTTTTATGTGGTGCTGAGGATTGAACCCAGTGCCTCATGCATGCAAGGCAAGCGCTCAACCAGTGAGCTACAACCCCAGCCCTATAATGTACTTTTTAAAAAATATATATTTATTTATTTGCTTTAGTTGTACACAATGCCTTTATTCTTTTTAAAAAATATTTATTTATTTACTTTAGTTGTACACAATGCAATGCATTTATGTTTACGTGATGCTGAGGATCGAACCCAGGCCGTGCACGCGCAAGGCGAGCGCTGTGCCGCTGAGCCACAACCCCCACCCAATGCCTTTATTCTTACATGGTGTTGAGGATCAAACCTGGGCCACGCACGTACTAGGCGAGCGCTCTACTGCTGAGCCACAACCCCAGCCCCCCTATAATGTACTTTTAACTACATTACCTCTAATTAACTTGTTTTATTTTGTCTTAGTGCTATAATTATTTAAGATTATGAAATTTCTTGTGGTCACTATTTGAAAAAAAAGCAGCTTTTCCTAGAAATACTTAAAAACTTTGTCTACAGTTTTATTTATATTTCCCTACCTCATTCAATATTTATTTAACAGAACACTTTTAGAAAAGATTTTTTTTCAGGCAGAAAAGTTTATTCAACTGTATTTGTAGTTTTTTTTTTTTTTTTTTTTTTTTTTTTTTTTTTTTTTTTTTTCCTTTTGTACCAAGGATTTTGAACTCAGGGGCACTCAACCACTGGGCCACATCCCCAGCCCCCCCCCCCCCTTTTTTTTTTTTTTTTTGTATTTTATTAGAGACAGGGCCTCACTGAGTTGCTAAGTGCCTTGCCATTGCTGAGGCTGGCTTTGAATTCATGATCCTCCTGCCTCAGCCTCCCAATGTATTTGTAGTTTTGTTGCATTGTTATTGGACAGGATTGTTTCGTCAGTCTTGAACTGAGAGTTCATATATCTGCTATTATTGGTGTGCTTCTAGTTATTTCTCTACATCTAGTGTATTTTTTCCTTCATGAAATTGGTTACCATATTTGGTGCACTGATCTTCAAAAAATGCTGTATAACTCTATGACTCACAGCTCAGTCTTACAAAGCATTATTTTTGTATGCCTGTCGTGAACCAAACATGTTTCTGTCTCTCCACTATTTTATATATTGAATAACAAATTCACAAGCTACACTGCTTACATTGGTTGCAGTTTACAGAGTATTGGTGGGTCCCTTGGTAGTCATCCACCTGGCAATCAATCACAAGTTCTTTTTTTTTAAATTTTACATTCCAGTCTTAATTGCTAATATCTATAGCACTCAAGTTGCACATCATACTGTGTGTGTATGTGTGTGCATGTTACAAGAAGTGTTAAGTATTAAGGCAGCCACAGGGCTATAGGATGCTATGCCAAGGGCAAAGGCAGAGAGCAGATGCAAACGTTGTCACTGTGCCTAGTCAAATGCGGGTTTTTGTTGTTGTTTGTTTTGTACCAGGGATTGAACTCAGGGGCACTCAACCACTAGGTCACATCCCAAGCCCTTTTTTGTATTTTATTTAGAGACAGGGCCTCACTAAGTTGCTAAGTGCCTCGCCATTGCTGAGGCTGGCTTTGAACTCATGGTCCTCCTGCCTCAGGCTCCCAAAGTGCTGGGATTACAGGTGTGCACCACCGCACGCGTGCGGCAAATGCGCGATTTTTAATTGTTGTTTTTGTGGTGCTGGGGTTCGAACCCAGGGCCTTGTGCATGCCAGGCACTCTACCACCGAGGCACATCCCCCAACCCCTGGTTTTAAAAGAACCAATTCTGCTAAGTTGTGAAAAGAAAGGTTCAGGGTGTCAGCTTGAGGTTTCAAGTTGGAGTGGGTTTTTGTCACCGGCAAGAGAACCTGAACTGGGCTTAAGATGGGAAATAGGGAATTTTAAATTCATCACTGTGGTGATTTTCCTGGGCAAGGCTGTAACAAATGATGAGGTGATGAGGTCAGGGTGTTCCCATGTGATTTGTGGGGGACTACTGTCTTTATGGGGCTTAGGTAAGGGGGTTACTTCTGGTGAGATTGATAAGCCCCTGTGTCTGGTGTCTTTAATATGAGTTGGGATGTCCACCTGTTCAGATGTCCCTGGGCACGAATGAGTTATTAATCAATTGGTACTTTATGGTGGTGCTGATAGATGGGCTACCCTCCCCCCCAGAGTTTTCCACATCCTGAGAGAAGCAACCTTGTTTCATTTTTCGGCAGGATGTTTCTTCCCCGGGCAGGATGTTTCTTTTCCCCAGGCAAGAGCCAATAGGCTTAAAGATCGCCCTGTTCTATGGGCAAAGAGCCAATGGCATTGGGGTTGCTCTGGTGCACCTCCCACCAGAAATCCCTATATAAGGCCCTATTGGAGACACACACACAGACACACACACACACAGACACAGACACACACCATCAGCTCGTCGCTGCTGAGAGGCGGAAGCCACTCAGATACATCAGCTTGACCCTGTGGAGAGGAGGAAGCCATTGCAACAGCTCCAGACCCATCGCCTCCAGCCGATGGCAGCTCCAGACCCATTGCCTTCAGCCTGATGGCCGCTCCCAGCTGACAGCTCCAGCCTCCAGCCAGACAGCAGCTGCTTTAGCTGATAGCTCCAGAGATCCCAGCCGGTGCGACCAAGCACCCACCTTCTGTTCAGAGCTTGCACACTCCCCTCTCCCTGACTCCCCTCTCCCACCAGAGCTTGCACACTCCCTTCTCCCTGACTCCCCTCTCCCAGCACCTCTTCGACTTTCGACCAGAGCACCTCTTCTCTGGTTTTTGCTACCGGCCACGAAGGCTGTTGAATAAATCTCTTGGCTGCACGGCTGTCCCCAGTGTGATGTTTTGCCCTTCAGGTGCTGATACCATTACTGCTGACGAGTTCTGCTCCCCAAAATGTTGAAGATTGAACATTAGAGAAGCACGCTGAGGCAAGCATATTAAGCAGGGTTTATTTAAAAAGGGTAACATATACTTCTCCGGGACGGAGAAGGGGGCCATTGCTGGTATTCCGGTGTCCCAAGAAGCGAGGCAGGTCTGCATTTTTTATATGTCCCAGGGCTTCCTTTGTTCACCTCCTCATTCTCTCCTTCCGTGTATGTGACCAGGCCAGGTGGGATGGCCAAAAGGTGAGAAGTAGGTGGGCTGAAGGGGAAAGGGCAGGATGGAACAGCCCAGGACACATTAACAACTTAAAAACAAAAGGTTGGAGCAGGGCAAGTGGGAGAATTGGGGTCTGCAGGCAAGGGCTTAGGACAAGTCGATTACAACTGTTTGCTGGGAGCTGCCTCATTAACGTTCTTTAGGATGGGCCCTGACCTTGCGGACATTGACAGTTCAATCTCCCCTGGGGTTGTTCTAGTTTTTCCAGGACTCAGACCGATTCCATTTCTTTATGAACTCCATTTTCTTTATTAGACTTGATATTAGATCGATTTGCCTAACTACATTCACTACCACTACCTAGCTTTAAATCTGGCTTCAGTGCTAGGCAGGTGGCAGTCGCTGACTTGCACAACCTAGGTGTACAGTCATTCTGCCTCGCACTTGGACTAAAAACCGAGAAGAACAGAGCACCCCTGCAGTCCCAGCGCCCTTGGCGAGGGATCCTGGGATGGGCGCAGACTCCCTTCCGCTTCCGCCCCCGCAGGTCGCGCTGTGACGCACTTCCTCCAGCGCCTCTGGAAGGCAGGCGGTGGGCGGGGCTGGACGGCTGACAGGGGCGGGGCACGTCCATCCCGGCCTCCGGCTGCGGGCAGCGCCTGGTGCTGGCCCACCTGGCGCCAAGAGGTGGCCATCAGGGTGCAAGCCTTCCGCCTCGTCACCCGCCCAGGCCGCTGCGCCGCAGGGGCAGCAGAGAGGAGGCTCCGAGGGGTGCCAGGCCCTCCGCGGCCCGTGGGGATGGCAGCCAGGGTCCGGACGGCGCCGTACTGGGTAAGCAGGGCTTTCTCTTGCCTTAACAGTGACGACCTGGCACGTTCGTCCCTGCTGTGGCGTCCAGGACCTGACGCCGCAGCCTCTGCGGTCCAGAAGCGCTCCTCATGTCCGGCGTCGTCTTAGGCAGTCCCCTTCGTTGCCAGCGGTGGGCCCTGATTTCTGAGATTCCTTGTTGAAGGAAAGATCTTTGTTTGTCTTTTTACGCAGATCCATAAGAGTTCTTTGGGGGAAATTACTTTCTTCTTTCGTTTGTGCAAATGTGTATTTATCAAGTGACTTTTGGCGTGCACTCCCCGAGGTTGGTGCTTGCAGGGTGAAGATAAATGCGGTGCGCAGGGAACCTGTGGTCTGATGGGAAGGGAGATCAAGTGAACAGCGAGGAAGGAGGACAAGAGATTAGTTGGAAAGTACGAAGGAGAAAGGAGCAGGGGTTTTGTGTTTGTTTTGCGGAGGAAGGGGATAGTGGATCTTTTGGACTTTGTGATTGTTGGAGTAAAGAGGAGACATTTCAGTGATTCGATTGCTGGACCTGTGCACTAGGCGGTAGTTGTGGCATTTCCTGAGACAAGGATCCTGTTAGAAGAGATAACCCCAGGAAGACTCTCAGATGTTGAGTATGCAGTGCCTGTGCTTGAACCTATAGCTCCCGTGGGCAGAACAACCTGGAAACACACAGATTGGAGACACATTCATTCCAAGAAGCTCAGAGTGTGACCGAGTAGAACTCTGAAGAGCACCAAGTTGAGGATTCGGGATAATGACAAGGAAAGGATGTACGATGAAGGGCCAGAGTGCAAGAGAAGTGAGAGAAAGGAAGAGTGGGTTTACCCCTAAGCTTGAGAAAAGAGAACTTCATAAAAGCCACGTTACGAAGTGCCACAGAAAATTAATAACTCGTGAGAAAAAAGGTTTTTATCTGTTGGATTTGGGAATGTGTAGGTCTCAGAAAATGCGCAGAGCATTGTGGGGGTGGTGAGAGGTGAAGGAGGGCTGCAGGTGAAGGGCAGCCGGCTGAAGGAACTAACTGATCAGGAGCAGTGTGGCTGTTAGTGTCAAGTGGAAAGGGGAATTAGGGTGCCAGAGGTGGCACCAGCACTTCAAAATCAGTGAGCTTTTTGTTTTTAAGCAACTATATAGAAAATATAGTGAGATAAAATAACTCTACTTACCACAGCAATTTCAAAAACAAGTGAATTTAGAATATCCCGTAAAAACAACATTTTAAAACCATTGAATAATGTTAATAGTTACCACTGTTGATTAGGGCTCTTTTAAGCTCTTTATGTTCTTCTTTTTTTTTTTTTTTTTTTTTTTTGGTACTGGGGATTGAACTCAGCGGCACTCGACCACTGGGTCACATCCCCAGCCCTTTTTTTTTGTATTTTATTAGAGACAGGGTCTCACTGAGTTGCTAAGTGCCTCGCCATTGCTGAGGCTGGCTTTGAACTCACGATCCTCCTGCCTCAGCCTCCCAAAGTGCTGGGATTACAGGCGTGCGCCACCGCGCCCGGCTTATGTATGAAGTCATTCAAGCCTGGTGGCTCTATTTTACAGGTGTGGAAACTGGGAACCTGACATGGTTTCAAATCACTAAGGAATACTAGGAAAGTAGGATGACAAAACCAAGATTCAGACCCAGGCATTTCCTCTGTAGTATGTGCTCTCATTGCTTCTCAGCACCCGAAAAACATTTTAACAAATGTAAGCAGTATTTCCTTGTTTTTGAGTGCATGTATTAATTTAACAAGCATTTATTGACAGCTGCTTAAATGTCTACCAGAGGCCTTTGCATTAAAGGCGGATCCCCAGGGCTGTGCTCTTGGGAGGTGGTGGAGACTTAAGCCTAGTAGGAGGTTTTAGGTAATTGGGGACGTGCCCACAATGGGGTTAACAGACCCGCCTTCTTGTGATCTCTTCTACTTCCCAGCCCCGAGGTAAACGGTTTTGTTTTCCCCTGAGCTCTTGCCCACACGTGCTGCCACAGGCCCACTGCAGTGGGGCTGAAGGGTTATAGCCTAAAACTCTGAAACCATGAGCCCAAATAACCCTTTTCTCTTTAAACAGGTGATTGTCTTAGTTATTTGTTACATTAGTGGAAAGTTTACTAATGCAACTGTTTGCCAGACACTTTTCAAGAGCATGCAGGAATGACAAAGACTGAATCCATGACCCCTAGGGGGAAAACCATCAATGCTTAGAGGAACATCACTTTAGAAAGTTGTGAATGTTATGTGTACAAATGAGTGGCTTCTTCAGATGGCAGAGTCAGGAAACTCTCTCTTGGGGCAACATTTAAGCAGTCTGAATAACAGTATGATGATCATGGGAAGATGGGGGTAGATGGAAGAAGCATTTCAGGCCTTAGAAGAAGAAGCCAAGGCCAAGAGAACCAGCATGGTTCCTTTCTCAGGTGGAAAGCAAGCCTGTGACCTGAGTGAGTGAGACGTCGCTATGTGGCGTATAGAAAATGAAGACCAGATTATTAGACTTTTAAAGTGAAGAATCATGTTGGAAAACTTTGAAGTTATTTTGTTCTGAAGTAATTTAAAAACTAAGAGAAATTGCAAGAATAGTATTTTAAAAATTCCAGTGTTGTATAATAAAAACAACTTTCTGAGATGGGAATAGTGGTGCACACCTGTTGTCCCAGTGACTTGGGAGGCTAAGGCAGGAGGATAACAAGTTTGAGGCCAGCCTCAGCAACTTTGAGACAAGCAACCTTGTCTCAAATTAAAAAATAAAAAAAGGGCTGGGGGTGTTAACTCAGCGGTGAATTATTGGGTTTGATCTGTGGTACCACATACACCAAAAACTTTCTGTGCAGCTTCATCTAGATTCCTCAGTTGTTACAATTCTCGGACCACTAGCTCTATCACTCTTCACGTGTCTGTGGATGTGTGGATGTGTAGGTGTACATGTGCACACACGTTTTCCTCTCTGCCTTCCCACCTCACCTTTTTACCCTACAGGCTTCTTTTCTTTCTATTTGTAGACGGACACAATACCTTCATTTTATTTATTTATCTTTATGGGGTGCTAAGGATCGAACCCAGTGCCTCCCCCATGCTAGGCAAGCACTCTACCACTGAGCTACAACCTCAGCCCTCCCTACAGAGTTCTTTCTCTCCCTGTCTTCTCCTCCTCTCTCCTCCCCCTCCCCTTTCTCTATCTGTGTGTGTGTGTGTGTGTGTGTGTGTGTGTGTGTGGTGCTGGGGATTGAACCCAGGACCTTGTGGATGCAAGGCAAGCACTCTAGCATTCTCTATCATTTTTATGGATACAAATGCTATAGGGATATATTCACAGAAATAAAAGATTGCCTCATTCCTCCTATTCTACTTCATAGAAAAATTTGCCTTATACTTTTTTTTTTTTAAGTACCGGGGGATTGAACTCAGGGCCGCTGGACTACTGAGCCACACCCCCAGCTCTATTTTATATTTTATTTAGAGACAGGGTCTCCCTGAGTTGCTCAGCACCCACCATTGCTGAGACTGGCTTTGAACTTGCGATTCTCCTGCCTCAGCCTCCCGAGCTGCTGGGATTACAGGCATGCACGTGGCTGCCATATACTTTTTATTGTGCAAACTTCTTTGTGCTTTCTTTTTGTCTGTTTGACCTATAGGATTATGTACCTAGGTATCTGTTTTGTGTTTTGCTGTGAAAATAGCTTTATAGATTTTCCTGTTTAGTGTGATTTAAATTACATTCTCTTTAGGAAGTGTTATTGTAAATAGCACCCAGAGCTCTGTTGGCCATTGCTTCCCTCCTCTTAAGTATTCAGCAGCTCTGAGGGTTTCCGTCCAGACCTTTTCCCCCAGAAACATGAGGTATTAATGTTGCTGTTTCCCTGTAAATTTGTTTTGGTGATACAAAGAGCTCAGGCACATTCCTTTTAATAACTCAGTTTTCTATCCTATAATGTAAGTGGAGTAGGGCACATTTTATTGAGCTGTTTTTCATTCTTTTTTTTTTTTTTGGTGCTGGGGATTGAACCCAGGGCCTTGTCCTGCAAGGAAAGCACTCTACCAACTGAGCTATGTCCCTAGCCCCTTTGAGCTGTTTCTCTACTAATAGGGATTTAAGTTTTCATGAACCTGATACTAGAGTCATAGACCAGAGAGCCTTACTCTGGGGGTCCAACAAATGAGGCCTGGCCCCTTACCAAAAAGCAAATGGAAAACGTAATGGTGAAAAGAGGAAAGGACTTTAATCAGCAAGGCCATCCCAGTGGACAAGGGGGCCCATGTTTTCAGCCCTGCCTTTGGAAGGACCTGAGTTCCAGATTACATAGACTTGTGGACAGAAGTACACACAGTCACACAGCCTTGGTCAGACTGGTCTGCTTGATCATTATCTCAGGATTTGTCATACGGAAACTTGTCAGTGGAGATCAGAAAGTCACTGTTGCCTAGGGGGTGGCTTCTACCTCTCACACAATGTTTACTGATCAGACCTGTTGTTTCTGGAATCCAGGGTCACTGTTGTGATTTCAAACTGGGTGTCTCCCAGCGCAGCAACTTCAGAGATGGGGCTTTTGGGAAGTGAGTGGATCCTGAGGGCTCTGACCTCCTCCATGCCAATCCATCGATGTCTCATCGCTGAAGGGGCAGTTGGGAGGTGGTCACAATTGTAGGAGGTGGGACCTAGTTGAAGGGAGTGGGTCCTTGGGGGGCACATTTTTGGGAACTGTATTTTGTCCCTAGCCTTTTTTCTCTGTCTCTGCTTCTTGGCTACTATGAACTGAGCAGCTTTCCTCTGTCATGACCTCCTACCACGATGTTCTACCTCATCTCAGACCCAAAACAATGTAGCTGGCTCCATACACTGAAACCTCTGAACTGTGAGCCAAAATAAATTTTCCTTCTTTAAGTTTTTTTTTTTTTTTTTTTTTTTTTTTTTTTTTTTTTTTTGTGGTACCGGGGATTGAACTCAGGGGCACTCGACCACTGGGCCACATCCCCAGCCCTTTTTTGTATTTTATTTAGAGACAGGGTCCCACTGAGTTGCTAAGTGCCTCGCCATTGCTGAGGCTGGCTTTGAACTCGCGATCCTCCTGCCTCAGCCTCCCAAGTGCTGGGATTACAGGCGTGCGCCACCGCGCCCGGCTTCTTTAAGTTTTTATCACAACAACAACAACAAAGCGAAGGCATGACTGGCTCAGAATAAGGACATAGATGCAAGATGAGGACGAGGTGCCTGTTATATGCACAGGCCCACTGGAGAGTCCCTGTTTTTAGTGGGGATAATATCTAAGTCACTGTCACAAACACACCTCTCTGTGTTCTGGCTGTGAGGAGTCCCCAGCTTGTGACGCTAGGGAGCTTTACCTTTCTTCTCTTATTCAACTCACAGCTTTTAATCTTCTGAAATGGTCGATTTTTTTGATATATAAATGTTTAAATTTTAAAAATAATTGATTACAATTGTGAATTTAATAGGTGATGAGTGGACTTTCATATTTGCTTAATTCAACATTTAAAAAAGATTTGGGGTGCTGATGTGGCTCAGTGGTGGAGTGTTTGCCTAGCATACTGAGGCTCTGGGTTTGATCCTGGCACCACAGTAATAAATTTTTAAAAAAATTTTTTTAGTAGTAGATGGACACGATACCTTTATTTTACTTATTCATTTAATATTTATTTGTTTGTTTTAGTTGTACACGATGCATTTATCTTTACGTGGTGCTGAGGATCGAACCCAGGTCGTGCACGTGCTAGGCGAGAGCTCTACCACTGAGCCACAACCCCAGCCCCTATTTTTTATTTTTATGTGGTGCTGAGGATCGAACCCAGGGCCTCACCCATGCTAGGCAAGTGCTGTACCACTGAGCCACAACCCCAGCCCTAATAATAATTTATTTTGGGCCAGGTGTGGTGGCACATTGCCTGTGGTCCCAACTACTTGGAGACTGAGGCAGGAGGATTACGTGAACCCTGCTCTTCTTGGCCAGTCTGGTCCACACAGCAAGACCCTACCTCAAAATAACAACTGCAGCAATAAAAACAAGAAATAAAACAAATTTAAAAGTTTTGCTCTTAGGTAAGAGTATCACAAATTCGAGGCCAGCCTTATCAACTTAACGAGGCCCTGTCTCAACATAAAAAATAAAGGGCTGGGACATAGCTCAGTGGTAGAATGTTGATGGTTTAAATCCCCAGAACCAGCCCCCCCACACACACATACAAAGGTTGTTGTTTATATAAGTGCCATTATACTGTATGTGATAGTTCTGCAGTTTGCAAAAATGTCTCCCCAGAGACTTTTATTTCTATTTGCTGGTCGGAAATTTATATTGTTCAGTTTATCATTGTTATGTTATGAGAAGCCACTTCAGAAAACACTCCAAGTCTGAATTTAAAACAAATTAGAGAGCTTTATTACCTGGCCAGGGGCTTCCACCACAGAGCCTGAAGCTCTCTGGGAGAACAGCAGCCTTTCCTGGCTTTCCCTGGGAATTTAAGAACGAAAACCACAACTTTCTCAGCGTCATGCAAGCAAGCCAATCACAGAAGCTAAAAGAGCATTTGGCAGGTCTAGGTAGCAAGCAAGCAGATTACAGAAGCTAAAAAAAATGTAGGGCAACACAGACAACCGCATCTTGGGTCCAAGCAGGCGATAGACAACCATATCCTGGGCTTGAGCAGGTGGTTAGCAGGGGCGAGAATCTACTTCAAAGTCAGATAGGTCACTAAGACCACCATCTCTTGGATTGAGTACAATTTGTGGGGTACAAAGTGCAGAAAAATAATATAAGAAAACAGCTTTAATTTCAGTTTCTCAGAAACAGCTCTTATAACAGTTTTTTTATAGAAGGCAGCAAAATGGAGTCTTAGGTCTGTCTATGACAATTCTTGCTTTATAATTGTCTTATCTTACCTCATTTATCAAAATCATATCTATAATCTGTATTTTACACTCTTATTGATTTTATTGATTAGTTTACACCACAATAGTTATAAACTTTGAAACATCGAACAGTTCTGCACATGTATGAATATTTCCCATTTCAGTAATTTTAAAAAGAATTCAGAGATTTTTCAGGTTCTCAGGAAAGCTGAGAAAACGGTACAGAGATAGCCCATATACTGCTTCACACATGCATAGCCTCCCCACTGGTCAGTGTCCCCCACCAAGGAGTACACTTCTTACACAATGGGCCTATGTTGACACTGGGCTTCACTCTCAAGTGAAGTGCTCGGTGTCCTGAGAGTCTGATGCATGTGTGATGACAGAGATCACTCTGAGCCCCACACAGAACAGTTCTACTTCCCTGAAAATCCTCTATTCCCTCCCTGCTTATCCTTTTCCAGCCCCTGGTAACTACTGATCCTTTTACTGTCTTCACAGTTTTGCCCTATTCAGAATGTCCGATTGGAATCATGTTTCAGCCCTTTCCGAATGGCTTTTTCTACTTAGATGCATGCATTTAAGTTTTCTCCATAGAATTCTGTGGCTTGATTGCTCATTTCTTTTAGTGCTGAATAATATGCCTTTGTCTAGATGTACCACAGTTTATTCACCCATTCACCTATTTCAGGACATCTTGGTTGCTTCCAAGTCTGGGCAATTAAAAATAAAGTTGCTACAAACATTCATGTGCAGGTTTTTGTATGTACTTAAGTTTTCTTCTCTTTTGGGTAAATTCCAAGGATTCTTCCCCCCCCCCCCCCCCCACCTTGTAGTACTTGGGGATTGAATGAGGTGGTGCTCTACCACTGAGCTAGACCCCCAGCCTGTTTTTTTTTTACTTGAGACAGGGTCTTGCTAAGTTACCCAGGCTGGCCTTGAACTTGCAATCCTCTTGCCTCAGCCTTCTGAGTTGCTGGGTTTACAGGCATTTGCCAGATCTTATGGTAAGAATATGTTTAGTTTTTTCAAACAACATCCAAAGGTGTTCCAATGTGGCTTTACCATTTTGTATTCCTCTTAGCAATGAGTGAAAATTTCTGTTGTGTTGTGTACTTGTCAGATTTTGGTAGTGTCACTGTCCACATTGTGGCCATTTTTCATTTTAATGAAGTCCACCTTATTAATTCTTTTTTTTCCCCTCTGTGGTTCTGGGGGGTTGGACCTAGGGCTTTCATGCCTGGTAGGCCAGCACAGTACCACTGAGCCACATCCCTAGCCCAGCTTATTCATCTTCCATGGATCATACTTACAGTGTCATGTCTAAAAATCATGCTAAACCCAATGTCATCCAGATTTTCTCCTGTTATCTTTTAAGAAGTTTAAGGGTTTGTGAAGGGCAAAACATCACACCGGGGACAGCCGTGCAGCCAAAAGATTTATTCAACAGCCTTCGTGGCCGGTAGCGAAAACCGGAGAAGAGGTGCTCTGGTCGAAGGTCGAAGAGGTGGGAGAGGGGAGTCAGGGAGAAGGGAGTGTGCAAGCTCTGGTGGGAGAGGGAAGTCAGGGAGAGGGAGTGTGCAAGCTCTGGACAGAAGGTGGGTGCTTGGTCGCACCGGCTAGGATCGCTGGAGCTGTCAGCTGGGAGCGGCCTTTGATGGGTCTGGAGCTGTTGCAGTGGGTATCTGTCTTCCTTCTCTCAGCACCGTGTGTCTCTCTCTGTCTGATCTGAGTCTCTTGAACAGGGCCTTATATAGGGATTTCTGGTGGGGGGTGCACTAGAGCAACCCCAACACCATTGGCTCTTTGCCCATAGAACAGGGCGAACTTTAAGCCTATTGGCTCTTGCCTGGGGAAAAGAAACATTCTGCTCGGGGAAGGAACATCCTGTCTGGAACATCTTGTCTGGAGAATGAAACAAGGTTCCTTCTCTTAGGGTGTGGAAAACTCTGAGGGGGGAGGATAACCTATCTATCAGTTTGCATCTCACATTTATGTCTGTGATTGATTTTGAGTTAATTTACACACACACACACACACACACACACACACACGTTTAGTTGTAAATGGACATAGTACCTTTATTTTATTCACTTTTTTTTTTTTTTTTTTTTTTTTTTTTTTTTGGTATGAGGATTGAACTCAGGGGCACTCGACCACTGGGCCACATCCCCAGTCCTTTTTTGTATTTTATTAGAGACAGGGTCTCACTGAGTTGCTAAGTGCCTCGCCATTGCTGAGGCTGGCTTTGAACTCACGATCCTCCTGCCTCAGCCTCCCAAGTGCTAGGATTACAGCGTGCGCCACCACGCCCGGCTATTATTCACTTATTTTTATGTGTTGCTGAGGAACGAACCAGTGCCTCACACGTGCTAGGCAAGCGTTCTACCACTGAGCCATAGCCACATGCCCTTGAGTTAATTTTTTTGATGTCTGTGTCTAGATGTTTCTTTGTTTTGTTTTGCAAGTCTTGTTCCAGCACCTTTTGTTGCAGACTGTTTTAGTCATCTTCTTTGCTGCTCTGACTAAAAAACCTGACCAAAACAATTTTAGAGGAGAAAAAGTTTATTTGGGGACTCCATAGACACCAGCTCCATTCTTTGGGGCACCAGATGAGGCAGGACGTCATGGCAGAAGTATGTGGTGGAAGAAGGCAGTTCACATGATGATTAGAAAGCAGAGAGAGACTCCATTGGCCAGGTACAAATATATACTCCAAAGACACTCCCCTATGACCCACCTTCTGCAGCCACACCCGGCACTGATTGGGTTAATAATAATCATTTCACCTCTAAGCTTTCTTGCATTGTCTCACAAATGAGTTTTTGGGAGACACCTCACCTCCAAACCATAACACAGACACTTTTTTCCACTATAATGTTGGATTCATAAGTGATTTGTAGTATTATATTCCTCCCAATGATTTGTGGCTTCTCTTATTCTCTTAGCCTGGCTAGAGTTTTTTTTTTTTTTTTTTTTTTTTTTTTTGTGGTACTGAGGATTGAACTCAGGGGCACTCGACCACTGGGCCATATCCCCAGCCCTTTTTTGTATTTTATTTAGAGACAGGGTCTCACTGAGTTGCTAAGTGCCTCGCCATTGCTGAGGCTGGCTTTGAACTCGCGATCCTCCTGCCTCAGCCTCCCAAGTGCTGGGATTACAGGCGCGCGCCACTGTGCCTGGCTATTATTATCATTTTTAAATTATATTTTTGCTGCTGATTTCTAGCATGATTTCATGTGCAGTTGAAAATAAAGAGTATACTGTGGTTATTTGGGTGCCGTGTTTAATATATATATTTTTTAATTTTTAAAAAACTTTTTGTAGTTGTTCATGGACCTTTATTTTATTCATTTATTTATATGCAGTGCTGAGAATCAAATCCATGCCTCACATGCGCGAGGCAAACGCTCTACCACTGAGCCACAACCCCAGCCCAGTTTAATAGATATTAAGTCTAGTTATGTTTTTTTTTTGGTACCAGGGATTGAACTCAGGGGCACTCGACCACTGGGCCACATCCCCAGCCCTTTTTTTAAATTTAATTTTATTTTATTAGAGACAGGGTTTTCACTTGAGTTGCTAAGTGCCTCACCATTGCTGAGGGTGGCTTTGAACTCGCGATCCTCCTGCCTCAGCCTCCCAAGGGCTGGGATTACAGGCATGCGCCACTGTTTCTTTCTTTCTTTTTTTTTTTTTTTTTTTTGGTACTGGGGATTGAACTCAGGGGCACTCGACCACTGGGCCACATCCCCAGCCCTTTTTTGTACTTTATTAGAGACAGGGTCTCACTGAGTTGCTAAGTGCTTTGCCATTGCTGAGGCTGGCTTTGAACTCGTGATCCTCCTGCCTCAGCCTCCCAAGTGCTGGGATTACAGGCGTGTGCCACTGCAACTGTCTTTTCTTTTTTTAACCTTTATTTATTTATATTCTTATGTAGTGCTGAGGATCAAACTCAGTGCCTTACACATGCTAGGCAAGCACTCTACCACTGAGCCACAAACCAGGCCTGTTATTATTTCTTTTATCCTTATGCAATGCACTTCTTTGTCCCTAATAACCTTCCTTGCTCTGAAGTGAGCTCTGTTTGAAATCACTGTGTCTAGCTTGGCATGGTGGTACACACCTATAATCCTAGTGACTTGGGAGAGAGGCAGAAGCAGGAGGATCACAAGTCCAAGGCCAGCCTGGGCAACTTAGCAAGACCCTGTATCAAAATTTAAAAAAAAAAAAAAAAATGTTTTTAATTAATGGAAAGGTTTGGGGGCAGCTCAGTGATAGGGTGCTCCTGGGTTCCACCCCAGTACCACAGGAAAAGAAAAAGGGAAAGAAACACCTGTGTTATCTACTCCTGCTTCCTTTTTATTACATATATATATATATTAGTTGTAGAGGGACACAATACTGAAGGAGCCTATAATCAAGGAGATAGCTAAAGATTGCGGTTAGCTGAGAGCCATAAAAGATGTTCTAGTTTCCACCTGATATTAATACATTATTCAAAGAATCTTTGTATGCCCGTGAACACTGCGTGACACACCTGTAAGCTCGAGCTGTAAGCACGTGTCCTTGTTAAAGCTATATGCATATAACTGGGTGAGGTTTGTTAGTGTGTGTGGGGAAGAAGAAGGTGGTGGTTGGAGTTAGAGCATTTGGAGTCTTAGAAAGAAAGATAGAGTAGAGCTTAGCTTAGAGAAAGATTAGAGCTTCTTTCTTCTCTCTTCTTTCTTCCTTCTTCTGTCTTCTGTCTTCTGTCTTCCTCGGGAGCCTCGGCCTTACTCTGACCAGTCCTCTGGAGCCTCGGCCTAACTCTGGCCAGTCATTACTTCTTCTATCTGGTTTCTTTTCTGTAACCGCTCTGCCTACGTTCTGGCCGCTCTGATTCTTCTGACCGACCGAGTGACTGCCCGGCTGACTGAATTCTCCGTTCTCCTAACTCGGACCGCTTTCACCCGGTTATATACCTTCAGGTTTGCGGGTGCCTACAGGTGCGTCACATACATATCAGGTGGAAACCATGGCTTCCAGCTAGCTACAACAGCCCTTCCTAATTAGGGCTCCTTCACAATACCTTTATTTTATTTATTTGTTTTTATGTGGTGCTGAGGATCAAATCCAGTGTTTCACATGTGTGAGGTAAGCACTCCACCACTGAGGTATAACCCCAGCCCTCCTGCTTTCTTTCTTTTTTTTTTTTTTTAATTTATTTGCTTTAGTTGTACACAATGTGTTTTTTTCATGTGGTGCTGAGGATGGAACTGGGGCCATGCATGTGCTAGGCAAGTGCTCTACCGCTGAGCCACAACTGCAGCCCTCCTGCTTTCTTTTGAGCTAGCACAAGTTTATCTTTTCTGATTCATTTACTTTCAGTTTATGTTATGGGTTTTCCCTTCACTTTAGGAGGTTTCTGTTGATATGTCCTCAGGCTTAGAGATTTTTTTCCCTTTGCCTTGTTTAGTTTACTAATAAGTCCATCAAAGGCATTCTTCATTTTTTTTTTTTTGTTTGTTTGTTTTTGTTTTGGTACTGGGGATTGAACTCAGGGGCACTCTACCACTGGGCCACATCCCAGCCCTTTTTTGTATTTAATTAGAGACAGGGTGTCACTGAGTTGCTAAGTGCCTCGCCATTGCTGAGGCTGGCTTTGAACTCACGATCCTTCTGCCTCAGCCTCCCAAGTGCTGGGATTACAGGTGTGCGCCACTGCGCCTGGCTTTTTGGTGTTTTTGATCTCTAGCCTTTCTTTTTTTTTCTCTTGAGATTTTCATCTGTTTGCCTGTAGTACCCATCTGTTCTAGCATGCTGTGCACTTTACTCTTTAGAGCCCGCAGCATGTTAATCCTGGCTATTTTAAACTCCCTGATAATTCCAGCATTAATGGGATTGTAGCCTGTGACAGGTTTTCCCCATGTGCCATGCTGTGGTCTGTTATTTTCCCTCACCCCTTGTAAGTGTTCCCGGAGTTCCCTCACTGTCTCCCTCTGGGGTGTCCCTCCCTGCAGGTGTGTTGTCCAGGAATCCTGTGGGCATTCCCCAAGGTCACCTGCCTTGTCAGAGCACTTCAGCAGCATCTTCAGAATTTCCCAGAGGAAGGCGGATACCGGGTCTGGTCTGCCTGTGTCACTTCTTCCTGAAAACTGCCCAGACTCAGCCCTGGTCCTTAGCTCCTCCACAGACACCCAGGCTGGGTATGACACTCAGCCTCCTGTTGACAGCACCCCTCTCCTAAGGTGGAGAAGATGATGCCCTTCTGTCCCCACAGCTCTTCTCCTGACAAGCACTCTTCCCTCAGTGACACCCTGGGGAACACTTCTCTAGGGGATCCCCCTGTCTTCAGCCCCCTCCACGCTCTCTGGTTCCCTGTTTCTCATCCCTAGACAGGGAAGCTTCTTGAGTTCACATGGCCAGACCCTTAGAGTCCTGATGGACCCCTCCCTTCTTCTTGCCACACTGCCTCAGGCCACAGCCAGGTGCGGCCTCTGCTTCTACTGTGATCCTGCTGGCCCCGGCTGGGGCTGACGCACTTGCTGCCCTGGCCTCCCTAGGGCTGCCTCCTGCGCGACCCTCTGCTTTCTCCACAGCAGTCAGAACATCTCTTCAGAACATGAGGCAGAGTCCCCTCCTCTTCAAAGCCTCTGGTGACTTTGCGTTGACTTGGAATGCCCTTACCATGTCCTCAGGCTGGTAGGCCATCTGTGCTTTCACGTCCTCAGCAGAGAACTGCCCGCACCCTGTCTCCGTTGCAGTGCCTCTGCTCAGCGTCCTGGCTCTGCTCCCTGCCTGCGCAGTGAAGACAGCTCCTGTCCCTGCTAGCACATCCTGTGGCCGTACACTCACTGAGTGACAGCTGCTGCGGAGGCCCTGGGTGGGTGGGACGTGGGAGCCTTGTCTGCACACAGCTCCCAACCTTTCCCTGTTCCCGCTCATACTCCTTCCTGGCATTCTGACTTCCGGTCCCAAGGATTTTGGGGTTTCTGTGGGCAGATGGTTTACTCTTCACCAGCAGCCCCTCTGCTTGTCTTTGGACTAGCTTCTCTCCTGGAGTTAGTTACCACTTTTTTTTTTTTTTTTTTTTTTCTTTCTGTTTTCTAAAAATCTGCTAAAATGGGGCTGGGGTTGTGGCTCAGCGGTAGAGCACTCTCCTAGCACGTGCACGGCCCGGGTTCGATCCTCAGCACCATGTAAAAATAAAGACACTGTGTACAACTAAAACAAATAAATAAATATTTTTTAAAAATCTGCTAAAATATCTTTTTAAAAAAAATTTATTTGCCGGGCGCCGTGGCGCACGCCTGTAATCCCAGCACTTGGGAGGCTGAGGCAGGAGGATCGCGAGTTCAAAGCCAGCCTCAGCAATGGCGAGGCACTTAGCAACTCAGTGAGACCCTGTCTCTAAATAAAATACAAAAAAGGGCTGGGGATGTGGCCCAGTGGTCGAGTGCCCCTGAGTTCAATCCCTGGTACCACAAAAAGAAAAAAAAATATTTATTTGTTTTAGTTGTACACAATGCCTTTATTTTTATGTGGTGCTGAGGATCGAACCCCGGGGCCGCACACGTGCTAGGCGAGCACTCTACTGCTGAGCCGCAACCCCAGCCCTGATGATGATTTTTAATTCTCCTACAGAATTAGTGCTAAACTTGGCTCAGGATTCCATACACAGAGGAGTATTTCTACTTCTCCAGTTGCTCTGTGTTTTTCCCATGTCACTTACTGCAATGACATCTGATTGAATGGGGTATGTATTATTACAGGGCTTATTGTCATTCAAGGATGTGTCCCTGGAGTTTTCTTGGGAAGAATGGCAACTGCTGGATTCTGCACAGAGGTACCTGTACAGGGAGGTGATCCTGGAAAACTATAGCAACCTGTTGTCAGTGGGTGAGTACTCAGACCCTGAGTCACACATCACCATCCCTTTTCTTTTATGACCTACCCTGGGGCCTCTGATGTACTTAATGACTATGAACTTGAACTTTAGAGGTGAAGTGTTCCTGGTCCCTCTTGGGCCCTCACCTCCCAGTTGTACCGTTTCCCAAGGTACAGATGAGCAGTTGTGTTTTGTAGCTTCTGAGCCCTTAATTTCATCTCCAGCAGTTTGGCTCTCATTGTTTGTGATTTTCCATTAATAGGATATCATGGTACCAAACCTGATTTAATCTTCAGATTGGAGCAAGGAGAAGAGCCATGGATACTAAATGCCAAAATGTCCACTCAGAACTGTCCAGGTGGGTGAGGACTAAGAAGATGGGAGGTGTGGAGGTGGACTGGCTGTTCTTGAGGGCTTGGCACTGCTGGGTGTTGTGCACAGAAATCCTGGGAGTCCTCAAACCCTTGCTGCTGACTCATGGTGAGATGTGAGTACCTCGGGTCAGCAGTCGCCCACACACTGGGCCTCCTTCCTCCCGGCTTTGAGAGGTAGGCATTTCCCTCTTCTGAGCTCGGCCTCACGGTTTGCCTCCTGGGTGTTTTCTTCCTTCCCATACTCAGAGACCTTCAGAGAACTTCTTCCCCTTGCTGGTGTGATCCCTGCCCCTCCTCTTCCCTCACCTTCCTTTCTCCTTTGCCTCTGGCTAGGTGAGTTGCTTAGGTTCCACCCACAGCCCCACACCTTCCCAAGGGGCTTGCTCCCCAGTTCAGCCTCCTTCCATCCTGAAGGTTTAGGCTCTTCTCCCCACTGTGGTAACACCAGCATTGTCACCTTCCTCCTCTTCTCCTTCTGCACTTGCTGGGCTTCTGTGCCTGCAGGAGAGCTCCCCTGTGCTTTCCCAGGCTTCATTCTGGTGTCAGAAATGGGAAGAAATTTCCTTCCAACATCACTATTCCTCCCAGTTTCCCCCTCTGTGCTTTCTGTTGTTATGACAAAATGCCTGACAGAAACCACTGAAAAGAGGCAAGAGTTATTTTGGTTCGTGGTTGCAGAGGTTTCAGTCTGTGGCTGCTTGGCCCCCCACGACGGACCTGTGCTGAGGCAGAGCATCGTGGCAGAGAGGACCGAGGGGAGCAGAGCTGCTCCCCTCATGGCAGCTGAGAAGCAGGGAGGGAGGGAGGCAGGAGGGTCTTGAGAGAATGTAAGCCCTTCTGGTGTGCCCATGGCCCTCCTCCTTCCCCTGGGGCCACCTCCACCAGTGTCCACCACCTCCCAGGAATGCCATGGCATTGTGGATCCCTCAGTGGACTAAGCCACTGAAGGGCTCAGAGCCCTGAGGGTCCAGGCACTGCCCGAGAGCCCAGCTCTGAACACTGCTGCAGTGGGGACATCCTGGTCCCCCCACGCCGTCCCAGTGCTGAGGCTGCTGCACAGCTACTGTGGCACCCTGGACTCGGGGCTCACTGGGAATTCTGCTTCCTCCCCCCTTTGCTAATCTTTCAACTGGTTCTGCGTCCATTACTGTTTTGTCCTTTGAAAACGACCTTGTTAACATCGTTTCCTCGGTTGTCACCCAGACTAGATGGTTACTGTTGCAACCAGGAAGCTCAGGTTCACAGCCACGTCAGGAGCTTCCATCGCCTCAGCGGCGTTGCTGGGTTCGTTTCCATAGCGTCCTGTCATCAGTCTGAAAACAAACACACTTCTTGGATCCCTGATTTAACCAGAATAAAGCAATCAGGAGTCTGCAGCCTCCACTGGCAAGTTGTCTTCTGTAGAGCAGCTCAGAAGCTCCTCTTCTAGAAGGGCAGATGACAGTCATTGTTGGCCACTGCACCTTTCCCTGTACAGAAAGGTCAGGGAAGGCTCTGTGCCCTGCACTTCCAGTGAGGGCATCTTTTGTTGTGCTCTGTGGTCAGACTTTTTTTTTTTTTAATATTTATTTATTTGTTTTAGTTGTACACAATGCCTTTATCTTTATGTGGTGCTGAGGGTGGAACCCAGGGCCTCACACAGGCGAGATGAGTACACTACTGTTGAGCCATAGCCCCAGCCCTCTCTTTTTTAATTTGTGGATGGACACAAAACCTTTATTTTATTTATTTATTTTTATATGGTACTGAAGTTTGAACCCAGTGCCTCATACTTGCTAGGCAAGTGCTCTACCACTGAGCCACAACCCAGCCCCTCATCCTCCTTTTTTGCTTTTATGTTTTGCAGTGCTGGGGATGGAACCCAGGGCTTCACGCATGCTGGGTGAGCTCTACCACTGAGTCACAGCCCGACTCTTTTATTTCATTCTGAGACAGGGCCTCGCTGAGTTGCTGAGGCTGGCCTGGAGCTTGCAGACCTCCTGCCTCGGCCTTCTGAGTCCTGGGATTGCAGGCATGCCATTGCTCCTAGCTTCATTCACCTTTCCAAGGTCTCATTGTCACCAGACCTGAACATCTTGCCCCAGGAACCATGTGTCCTCTGAATTCACTTTTCTATTTTTTTTAAAGATATTTATTTATTTACTTTAGTTGTACACAATGCAATGCATTTATGTTTACATGGTGCTGAGGATCGAATCCAGGCCACGCACGTGCGAGGTGAGCGCTCTGCCGCTGAGCCACAACCCCAGCCCCTCTATTTTTTTTTAATATTTATTTTTTAGTTGTAGTCGGACACAAAACCTTTATTTTATTTATTTATTTTTACGTGGTGCTGAGGATCAAACCCAGGGCTGTGCACGTGTTAGGTGAGTGCTCTACAGCTGAGCCATAACCCCAGCCCGTGAATTCACTTTTTAATTAAGTAAAATCTCACAGTAAGCCAGATACGGTGGCGCACACCTGTAATTCCAGCACTTGGGAGGCTGAGGCAGGAGGATCGCGAGTTCAAAGCCAGCCTCAGCAATGGCAAGGCACTTAGCAACTCAGTGATACCCTGTCTCTAATAAAATACAAAAAAGGGCTGGGGATGTGGCCCAGTGGTCGAGTGCCCCTGAGTTCAATCCCTGGTAACAAAAAACAAAAACAAACAAACAAAAAAACCTATACAAAATAATTGGGTATTGGCCCCTAAGTACAGGGTAAGTTTTTTAAGCCCCTTTAGAAACCTTTTTTTTTTTCAATCACTGCTAATTCACTGCCAGTTTCACGAGGGGATCTGGTTTGGTTTGTCTTGATTCCAGTCCCCTGCCCTCGCCCCTTACCCCCTGTGCTTGGCCAGTATTTCTTTTGAACCAGTGGCACAGACCTAGTAATACAATAAGAAGACTCTTTTTTGTGTGTGTGATTATGCTGGGACTGAGCCCAGGGTTTCCTTCATGGGAAGCAAGTGCTGGGGATTGAACTCGGGGGCACGTGACCACTGGGCCACATCCCCAGCCCTTTTTTGTATTTTATTTAGAGACAGGGTCTCACTGAGTTGCTAAGTGCCTTGTCATTGCTGCGGCTGGCTTTGAACTCGTCGTGATCCTCCTGCCTCAGCCTCCCATGGGCTGGGATTATAGGTACTACATGCATTTTTAAAGCTCTTTAATTGATTCAATGTTAGAATTCAAGAACTGTTTTGTTCTGTTTTGTTTTCTCTTAGAAGTCTGGGAAGATTGGTACCAGAAAAATCAAGATGAGCTTGAAAGTGTTGAAAGCTTGAAAGAGAGAAGTCATATGTTCAGAAAACTTCATGTCAGCAAAGCCCACGTTTCTTCAGGGCAGGGACTCCATAAGTGTAACACTCCTGGGAAACACTGGACACAAAACTCGGGGTCAAGCAGAGGTTACATAGGAAAGATGCCTGATGGTTTTCACAGGTGTGAGGAATCATGTTTTCTTAAGCATCAAAGAGCTCATAGCATAGAAAAAAACTGTGTGTGTAACGAATGTGGGAAGGCCTTCCGCTGTAGGTCGCAGCTCGTCGTGCACCTCAGGATCCACACGGGCGAGCGGCCCTATGAGTGCACCAAGTGTGAAAGAGCCTTCAGTGCCAAGTCCAACCTGAATGCCCATCAGAGAGTCCACACCGGAGAGAAGCCATACTCCTGTGCCGAGTGTGGGAAAGTTTTCTCCTTCAGGTCGCAGCTCATCGTCCATCAGGAGGTTCACACAGGAGGGAAGCCCTATGGCTGCAGTGAATGCGGGAAGGCCTACAGTTGGAAGTCCCAGCTCATTTTGCACCAGAGAAGCCACACAGGAGTGAAACCCTATGAATGCAACGAGTGTGGGAAGGCCTTCAGTTTGAAGTCCCCCTTCGTTGTGCACCAGAGAACTCACACAGGAGTGAAACCTCACAAGTGCACTGAGTGTGGGAAGGCCTTCAGGAGTAAGTCCTACCTCCTGGTTCACACCAGAATGCACACAGGAGAGAAGCCCTATCGGTGCAGCGACTGTGGGAAGGCCTTCAACATGAAGACCCAGCTGGTGGTGCACCAGGGCGCTCACACGGGGAACAATCCTCACCAGTGCGGCCAGTGTGGGAAGGCCTTCGGTAGGAAGGAGCAGCTCACTGCTCACCTGCGTGCCCACGCTGGGGAGAAGCCCTACGGGTGTGGTGAGTGTGGAAAGGCTTTCAGCAGCAAGTCGTACCTCGTCATCCACAGGAGGACACACACAGGAGAGAGGCCCTACGAGTGCAGCTTGTGTGAGAGGGCCTTCTGCGGGAAGTCGCAGCTTATCATCCACCAGAGGACTCACTCCACAGAGAAGCCCTATGAGTGCAGCGAGTGCGAGAAGGCCTACCCCAGGAAGGCGTCCCTCCAGATCCACCAGAAAACCCACTCAGGAGAGAGGCCTTTCAAGTGCAGCGAGTGTGGGAAAGCCTTCACTCAGAAGTCCTCCCTCAGCGAACACCAGAGAGTCCACACGGGAGAGAAGCCCTGGAAGTGCTCTGAGTGTGGGAAATCCTTCTGCTGGAACTCAGGGCTTCGTATACACAGGAAGACGCACAGAGGGGACGTGCGAGCGATGAAGTGAGCGTGCGAAGCTGTCTCGCAGGAGCCCGTGCTCTGCAGACCTCAGAGGGCAAGAGTGACGACCGGAGGTCCTGAAAATGCGCTCGCGTGAGGAGCCCTGTGGGAGAGGCCAGCACAGCTGGCAAGAGCCTGAGAAGCCCCGAGGAGTCGCAGAGGACTGGAGGGACAGGAGCAGTGAGCCCGCCAGGTGTGGTGGTGTGAGAAGATGTGGGACGGGCGTGGCGGAGAACACCACCACCTCAGTCAGGGGAGCGCTTTCCATAGGAACTGCATTGCACGGAAAGCCACATTCCAAATTGGAAACTATGGTTTTATAAAATAAAATCTCTTTAAAAACAATAGACTTTTTCATGGGGGAGTATAAAGTTTTTCGTTTTTTCTAAAATATGTAGATAAAGTAAAATCACAAGGCACTTATTCTGAAAGTTAAGGAATATTTTGTGTGACTTTCCTTAATTAACACTGAATAGCATTTTTCAAGACTTTGGTATTTTATTTTTTAATGTAACTTCTCATATATATTTGATAGTTTGTGACATAACATTCTGCATATTAAATGCTAAGTATCAACATTGTCTCTTTTCTTTTCTTTTTTTTTTTTTTTTTTAGTTGTAGATGGACAGGATATCTTTATTTTATTTATTTATCCCTATGTGGTGCTGAGAATCAAACCCAGTGCCTCACAGGTGCTAGGCAAGCGCTCTACCACTGAGCCGCAACCCCAGCCCCATGGTCCCTTTATTTCTTAGCAGTGTAACTAAAGCATGCTAGCTTATGATTGGAAGTGCATCTGCTCTCAGTGGTCACTTCCAGGAGCAGGTCAGAATGGGCTGCAGGGCTGCTTTTCAGGCCTGGTGGTCACGCCTGTGATTCCAGTGACTCAGGAGCTGAGGCAGGAGGAAGGCAAGTTTAAGGCCAGCCTTAGGTACTTCGCGAGGCCCTCAGCAACTTAGACCTATCACAAAATAACAATTAAACATGGCTAGGGACGTAGCTCAGTAGTAGGAGCACCCCGGGTTCAATCCCCAGTACCTTCCCCCACAAAAGAAAGAAGGAAAGAAAGAAAAGCACAGCGTGGCACGGGCCTTCCCTGTGAGCAGGCCTGTCTGTCTGCTGATTGATAGCTGCCGGCTTAGTTTCTGGAGAAACACCTCCTCTGTCCTGTGCTTTCAGAGTGTGCTTCCCACTGGCCAACAGGAGGGCATTATGCCCCTTGCTGGACAATGGTAACTTCTTTCTCAGGATTCTAAAGTTCACTCTCACGTGAACAGGAACAAGTGTGGGAACTCATTCCTTCTTGTCCCGGGATTCTATTGAGGTCATCAGTTCTGCTAAATTAGTTCCCCAAATAGTTTGCGTGTTCTACTTAGAGCCTGGTTTCTTTTTTTTTTTTTTTAATATTTATTTTATTTACTTTAGTTGTACACAATGCAATGCATTTATGTTTACATGGTGCTGAGGATCGAACCCGGGCCGCACACGTGCGAGGCGAGCGCTCTGCCGCTGAGCCACATCCCCAACCCCTGAGCTGGCTCTTGATCCTTTTGTGTGCTTACATACAACGATGCGTGTGTGTGTGGTGGGGGAGTCTTGCTTAACATAATGAATTTCTCTTTCTTATAGAGTAAGGGCTTTAGTGGATAAGTCATTGCCCTTGGGTGGTGTGTCAGTGACACACTATTATTATTAGAGAAAAGTGGGTGATATGGTGTTTTCCTGACAGGAGAAGAAAATTAGATTCCTGTTCATATCCTGAGATAAGAACTTTTTGGCCCGTCATTATTAAAGAGTATTGTTGCCTGTGTACACCTAGAATCTTGTGGCTCCTGCCAGTGAGATGGTGGGACATTGAGGAACTGTTGCCATGGAAAAATCTAAAATTGATAGGAAGTTGGGACCAGAGATGGGATGGTGCCTTTGATCATGCCAGGCTTAAAGCCTCAACTCGTGTCTCAACTCAGCACTTTCTGTGACTTTGCTGAAATGATTGCTTGGTTGGTGCTGTAGAGTTGAGTGGTGGAATTCAAAGAGTATGTTTGGCTTGCTGAATTAAAAAATCCTTCCAGGATTGGTGATACACACCTGTGATTCCAGCTCAAGTTTGAGGCCAGCCCGGGCAACTTAGCAATTCTTTTTTTCTTGCCACTGAGCTACATCTCAGCCCTTATTTTTTGAGAAAAGGACTAAGTTGCTGAGGCTGACCTCAAACTTGGAATCCCCCTGCCTCACTTGAAAACAATGTCATTTTTAAGAAAACATATAATACTACACTTGAAACACAAGCCAAGTCTATAGCCATACTATCCTGAATGCACCCAATCTTGTCTGAAACACAACATACTGAGACAAATCTAAATAGACTAATGAAAATGATAATGTAACAGATTCTAAGGTAACTGACTTTATTGTTAGAGTGCTTTTAGGTTTACAGAAAATATTAGTGTTAACATCTTTTTAAACCTCAGGAAATAAAATTTTACTGTATGAAATTTTACATTTGTTACATAGGATAAAAGGTACAGCCAAAGATCTTCTGCTCATGCTTTTCCTAATGCATTCTTACAATCACATTATTTTAAATATTTATTTTTTAGTTATAGGTGGACACAGTATATTTTTGTTTTTATGTGGTGGTGAGGATCAAACCCAGTGCCTCATGCTGCTAGGCGAGTGCTCTACCTCTGAGCCACAACCCCAGCCCCAACAAAGTCACATTTTTACTTAGATTATTTAACAGTTGTTAAATAACAGTTGTGCTGGCAATAAATGTATAAATAAGGTATAAAATGAAAACCAGATCAAAACTGTACGGGGAAGACCACTGCCAAAGAGTAACCTCAAAGAACTTGGGATTTTCCACAGCAAGGTAGATGTTGTAGGGTCCTCACTCTGTAAACATGGTTTAATTATCTGAAGCCATTTGTTAAGATACCCGACAAGATGCATCTGGGATATTGTCCCCCTCTGAAGCAAATTTCAGCAGAACCACCATTTGGATTTCTTTAGAACAGCTTTCATCATAAAGAGTTTTTGTGATTCTCTCTTCCTGGAACATGGACACAAAACTCAGAATCATCCATTTGTGGGATGCATGGACTTTTTTCCATTTCTTGCCAGTTAAGGCTCTCTCTTTCATTTTGAACTTTTTTATTTTTTATTTTATTTTATTTTATTTTATTTTTTTTTGCACAGAAGGTGTAAGCAGGTACTAGAAGGGAGTACTGCACAGCTGGAGGTGACCACATTAGGAATGACTGCTTGAAAGGACTTTGGCACAGCCACTGCTGTGCACCCAGGAGAGCAGCTTTTCACAGAATGACTTGGATTTATACTTGATAAAAATGGATCTTAACTGAAGGGCCACAAGCTTCCTAGAAGGCAATGAATATACTTCAGCATTGGTACTGAACTCTGTTGAATTGTCCTCTGCAGTTGCATATGGATGGTTCCTAACCATTGGTACCAGGCAGTCGGTGTAGAGGTAGCCAATGTTACACATGTTCAGTGTAGAGATGATCAGATCTGCTGTAAGCTGGCCAGCGTTTCAATGGATACTGCTGGCATCAGGATGGTGAAGCCCGTCAGGTCAGGCACCCAATCCCCACAGGGAACAAACATGATTGTGGTGGGGCTGGAGGGAAGGGCTGTGCACCGGCTGGGAAAGAAGGAGGGCCTAGTAGTAACATCTTGCATTAGTTAGAGCAGCTTACATCATAGAGTGTCTTTGTGATCCCTTTTCCTGGAACATGGACACAAAACTCAGAATCATCCATTTGACAAGTATAGTATACTTGTCATGGTCGGTAGCCAAGATTGACACACTGTTAATCTGAAAGAATAGAAATTTGGAAGTAAACCCCAGAAAACAGTACTGTCTAATATTGGAAAAGGAAATTTTGTGTTATTTGAAGAAGAGTAGAGATGATTCTCCATGACAAGTTCTTACATAAGGTGCAGTGGCCCCATGGCCCAGGAGTCTACTGGTTATACTGTGTACTTAAGTCCCCCCCCCACCCCGTGCTGCTGGAGTGGCAGCCTCGCACGACCTGCTGGCATGAAGGGAAACACCAGTCTGCAAGCATGGGCACCACTCTCCAGGACTCAGGCCTGAAGTTGAAGACCCGGTGTGGCACTATTCTCCCCAACAGGAAGGACACCTGCTCCAGAAACTACTGTGCCAGAGCAGGACTGGCCTGCTTAACATCATCCCAGTCAACCATGAGGAAACCTCTTCCCGTCCCTGCAGCTGGGTTAGAGATCCCAGTCCTAATGGGGTATGCACTTTGACCAGAGGATGTGGCAAGAATCCCACTGAAGTGTAAACTATGGCTGCTGCCTGGACTCCTGGAGTCCTTGTGTCCAGGGAGCAGCGGACAAGGAGAAGAGTCAGGGGCACAGGGCCCTGATCATCATGAGAAGAACCATCTGGTGCACAGTGGGGTCCAGGAGGAATGTTGCATCTAAGTTCGGGTGCTCTTTGTACTCCCTTGCCCCGCTAGGAAGTGACCAGGCTGCAGCCCTGGCCTGACGAGAGGCTCAGGCCCGTGAGGGGTGAGGGTTTAGTTATGCAAGCAGATAAGCCACCGGGGCTGAAGAGGCGGCCAAGAGTGAGGAAATCTAGAAGGAGTAGAAGAGGGCGAGGACAAGTGTTGGTTGTGGTTCATCCTACTGAACTTCCCCTCTTAAGTTTTTGCAGGAAGAGAAGCTCACTGGAACGCTCGAGGAGATGTTCTCCAAATTTACATGAAGGTGTGAGGAGGAAGTGGACCCAACTGGCATGGAAAGATGTGTGTCCAGACCACCTTTTAATAAAGAACATGTTGCCCCAGCTTCTGTGATACCAGGAGACTGGCTGGCAGCTCTATCAATTCTTCTAGGGTTTTCCTCAGTTGCAGAGAACCCCTTGGTAAAAGAGCATGCTCCTTCAGGGGTGCCCTGCATGCAGTGACTGCTGCCTGTATAAAGCCTCAGCCAGGGGCCCCCTGTGCTCCAGCACTCTGTGGGGTAGGTCAAGCTTCGCCAGGCCAGGACTACAGTCCAGCTTCTCCCTCTGCCCAGCTCACTTCTGCTCTTACTCAGGTGGTGGCTTCCAATAGATGTCCTCCTGCAGGCTGAACTCTATCAGCATGTGTTCCTGGAGAACTTTAGTTGCAATAGAAGAAGAGATGCAACCCTGGCATGGTGACACATGCCTGAGATCCCAGCAACATGGGAGGCTGAGGCAGGCGCATGGCAAGTTCAAGGCCAGCCTCAGCAACTTAGCAAGACCCTGTCACTGTAAGAGCCTTTGATGAGGAAGTAGCTCTGAGATGGCGGCTGGCTGAGAGCCAAGAGGTGGCGCTTACTTGTTTGTCAGAAGCAAGGCTTTGTTTACTACAACTTACACCTGACCTTTATTGACTAAGAATTTTTCTGTACTCGTGGGCACTGTGTGCTGCACCTGTAAGTCGAGCTTGTGAGACACGTGTATACCTGTTAAGAGAACTAATGCACCTGTGATGGGTAAAGAGTATTTAAACAGACTGTGGGGGTGGAATCAGAGAGAAGATAGAGAAGGAAGAGAGAAGAAGAAGGAACAATAAAGGAACCACTCATTCCCAGTCTGCTTCTGATTTCTTTCCCGTGGTCTCGTTGCTGCAGGCGGCAACAAGTGGTGGCCCACACAGGGAATCAGCACGGCAGGTAAATACTGAGGAACCTCACAGGAGTCTCTGGCCAGAGCGGTTAAGGGCGAGGGAAAATGGGTTCGGAAATTTCAAGGAACCAGATGGTTAAGGTTATTAGAGATTTGTTAAAGAGCAATGGAACAGCAGTAAAATTGAGTACTGCATAGAAATATGTCCAAACGATAATGAAAGTAAGCCCATGGTTTATAGTGATCGGGCTATTTACCATACCACAATGAGAACTTCATAAGCAAGATCTAATAGCGGCAGAAAAACAAGGATTTCCCCTTCCAAAAGGGATGTTTCCAATGTGGCATTTAGTCAGGGAATGCCTGCTCTCAACTAGACCTAAGGTTCAGGAAAGTGTTACTGAAAGTGCCGAAGCTTTGGGACAGGTACAAGAAAGGGAGTCAGTTAGGGCTAGTGAGGGTAATATTAGTGAGGAAGAATTCAACTGGCTTATCCGGACTTCAAGTTACTCCAGGAGTGATAGATCCTGATTAAAATACAAGGAAACCAGTGTCTTGGTAGTTCAAACTATCAATATGACCTTCCAACCTGCCCCTGTTTGCGTAGCCCCACCGTTCATATTCATAGTTTCTAAAAGTTTTATTTATTTTTTTTTTAAATATTTATTTATTTACTTTAGTTGTACACAATACAATGCATTTTATGTTTACGTGGTGCTGAGGATCGAACCCGGGCCGCGCACGTTTTATTTTTAATGATAGTTTGAATTGCACTCCTACAACTTGTTTCTTGACTCAGTGCTGGAATGGCACTGCCTTTCCTCTAATAATTGTTGCTCAAGTTCCTAGGTACATCCCTATGCCAGTCTTAGCAGACCCTGAAGACTTGCCGGTGGCATTGTACAGACATGAAAGAGACGGCTGCTGCTGCTACAGCTGCAGGGGTCACAATCGCTACAAGCATCCCTACTGCTCAAGCATTAAACAACCTCACCAGCAGTGTGGCCTCTGCTCTACATACACAAGACCTCCTAAATCAGCATCTACATTTTTTAATTGTTCTTCTCAATCAATGTGTTGATCTTCTCCAAGAGCAAGTGGACATTTTGGCAGATCTTTCTACCATAGGATGTTTAGGACATTACACAGGACAATGCCTTACGGGTATCCCTTTTCTTAACCTTAGTAGGGCAGCTAATTTGTCTAGAGAACTTAGTATGCTACTTAATGGAACTTGGAACGATAACTTTGATAATCTGTCAAAAATGGGCAGGTATTTTGGGGCTTTGTTTTCTTTCTTTTTTTTTTTTTTTTTTTTGGTACCGGGGAGTGAACTCAGGGGCACTCAACCACTGGGCCACATCCCCAGCCCTCTTTTGTATTTTATTTAGAGACAGGGTCTCACTGAGTTGCTAAGTGCCTCGCCATTGCTAAGGCTGGCTTTGAACTCGCGATCCTCCTGCCTCAGCTTCCCAAAGTGCTGGGATTACAGGCGTGCGCCACCGCGCCCGGCCCCTAATTTTTTTTTTCTTTCAGTTTTTGAGAAACAGTTTTGGCAAGTTGCCCAGGCTGGCCTTGAACTTTCAATCCTCCTGCCTCAGTCTCCCATGTCACTGGGATTACTGGCTTATGTCACTAAAGCAGTTCTTGAGAGGCTGAAATGTTAAGATTAGTCCAACCGTGAAAAATAATAACATCTTCATAGTCATCTATGTTATAAAGTTTTGGGTGATATTTTGGAAAGCAGTTGTGATGGGAATAAAAATTTGGTCCTGGGGTGGAGGGCTATTCAATAGAAACTAAAACATGGCACTGGGTGTTCCCACCCAGAATCTGCAAGGACCTCGTGGAAAACACAGGTCCTTAACAAAGCCTGAAAGGCCTTGGAGAGGGTATCAGCAGAGCCTTTGTGAAGGAACTTACTGATGTGGGCTTTGAAGGAACATAGTAATGTGCCATAGAACACGGAGAAATTGGGACTTTGTCCTGTGAGGTAAATTGGAAAACTTACCTACTGACCTCTAATAACGTAGATAAGTGAGTTCTAGACAATGTGTTCAGGATGTTACCTGGTTTCTCGATGCATATAACAAAATGAGAGCAATGAGAAACTAAAAATGAGCTATTACATGGAGGAAATGTCTTTCTAGCCAATAATATGCTCAGCATAAACAAAGTCCTCGAAGAAAAGAAGAAATGCAGGGCAGGCTATATCATTAGGTCCGATTTCGGACAGATCCAGAGGTGCCTAATGAACGCCTTCAAACACACACAGGACTCATGAAGGCATGCTTCTGTGGAACCTCCTGCAAACAACAAAGCCATTAGGAATTTTTCTTTCTTTCTTTCCATTTATTTATTTATTTACTTTTGGTACTGGGGATTAAACTCAGGGGCACTCAAACACTGGGCCACATCCCCAGCCCTTTTTTTTTTTTTTTTTTTTTGTATTTTATTAGAGACAGGGTCTCACTGAGTTGCTAAGTGCCTCACCATTGCTGAGGCTGGCTTTGAACTCGCCATCCTCCTCCTGCCTCAGCCTCCCAAGTGCTGGGATTACAGGCGTGCGCCACTGCGCCTGGATGCCACTAGGAATTTAAAAATACTTTTGCTTCATTGCTGGGCATGGCAACCTAGGGCCTTCTGCATGCTAGGCAAGTGCTCTACCGCTGAGGTACATCCTTTGTGACAGCCGCGGTGTGTTTCAAGGGTGTACCCCTACTAAAAGCTCACAACCCAAGGTACAGAAACAAGACATTTATCAGGAGGTAGTGTTTGCCTAAAACAGCGTCCTACGGGTTCCCCACCTACCCACGGGCTCCTCCCACGGCCCCCTCCTCCCACAGCCCCTCCTCCCACAGCTCCTCCCATGCTCCCCTCCTCCCCGGGCTCCTCCCACGGGATCCCTCCTCCCACAGGCGGCTCCCACGGCTCCTCCCGCGGGCGGCTCCCACAGCTCCACCCACAGCTCCTCCCAGGGGCGGCTCCCTCAGCTCCTCCCACGGCTCCACCCACGGGCTCCCCAAGGGCTTCCCCCACGGGCTGCCCCCACGCGCGCTCTTCTAGGGCGTCAGCGTATCCGACGGGGCGCGCGTCCCGCAGGGCACGCTGGGAGCGGTAGTTCTGCGCCCACTCCGTCGCGCACGCGCTCTCGGTCCTCGCCGCCGCGCTCTTTGTCCTTCGCTGCCCGGAGGCGTGTGCGCTGGCCGCTGTCTCCTCGCGTCCTCGGCGGCCGGCATGGGGCTGCGTATTCCTGAGTCTGGTTGGGCGACGAGCTGGCTGAGGGGAGGTGGTGTCTGCTGCGACCGGCGTCTGCGGCAGGGCGGGGCAGGAGCGCCTGCGGGAGCCGGGGCGCGCGAGCGCGGGCGGGAGTCGGGGCGCGCGGCGGGCGGGGGGCGCGCGGAGGCCGCGGCTGGGTCGCGGGCGGCCCTGTGCTCCTGGGCGCGCCCTGCCGCTGCGCTCGGCCGGCGGCCTGGCAGAGCCTGGCTCCGACGGGCCCTTCTTGGCCTGAAGTCGGCCCTGGTTTTGATACCGGCTTCCTTTTTCATCGAAAGGGAAGAGTCCTTTTGCCGTCGTTGAACCTGTGCGTTCGTGCCTGTGTTCGCCGCGCGGCTGGCGGGTGTTTGTTTAGGTCGAGGACTTGAATCAGGGTGTGTGCTTGTGTCTGCCGTGGTAGATTTGAAAGGTGTGATGAGTTCCAAGCATTTTATTAAACATTAAAAAGAGCATTATTCATGACGCATGACAGAAGGTAGTGGCCTTGGTACCTAAAGTATTTTTTTAGATGTAGATGAACCTTTATTTTATTAATTTATTTATATGCGGTGCTGAGACTGGAACTCAGGGCCTCACACGTGATACGCAAGCGCTCTACCTTTGAGCCACAACCCCAGCCCCTCGCCTGGGTACCTTTTAGTCAGCAAACGTATGTACGCTTTTCAATGCATTTTATCTTTTCACATTTACTTTTTTGTTGTTGTTGAAATATTTATTTTAGTTGTATACAATGCCTTTTATATTTACGTGGTGCTGAGAGTCGAACCCGGGCCGCGCACGCGCTAGGCGAGCGCTCCACCGCTGAGCCACAACCCCAGCCCCTCACATTTACTTTTTTTTTTTTTTTTTTTTTAATATTTATTTACTTTAGTTGTACACAATGCAATGCTTTTATGTTTACGTGGTGCTGAGGATCGAACCCGGGCCGCCCACGTGCGAGGCTAGCGCTCTGCTGCTGAGCCACAACCCCAGCCCCCCCTCACATTTACTTTTAACTAGCAAGATTGAGAACATGCTGCTTTAAGTTATTACACTATATCATTACTATCTTTTCTTAAAACATTTTGTTCCAACTGTATTAATTTTTTTTTTTTTATGTCTATCAAGCATGGATATAATAACATGAGGAGTTTAAACTTACAGGGTGAATTTCTCTTCTGGCTCCTGATGACTTGTCTCTTTCTCTTGCTTTTGTTCCTAGTGTGTCGTGGAGATACCAGTTCTTTATAGAGGACTGTGTTGCACCTATGCCCTGAGTGTAGACAGAGCAGAGGAGGCCTTTGGCCACTCCACCACTCAGTCTTGCAGAGGGTTGTGGTCACAGGCTCTGAGGAGAACTTCGTAGGTCCCTGGGCCAGTTCTGAGGCTTCCTGGCATCGTGGTACATGTTGGGCAAAAGGCAAACCTCTGTTATTTTTCTCTCTCTCTCTCTCTTTTTTTTTTTTTTTTGTACCAGGGATTGAACCCAGGCATGCTGTGCCACTGAGCTACATCCTGGTCCTTTTTTGCTTTTAAATAGGGTCTCTCAAGTCAATGAGGCGGGTGTCAAATTTGCAATGGATCCTCCTGCCTCAGTCTGCCCACTCCCAAATCCCTGGGATTCAAAGTGCCTGTCTCCCTGCTGTTTCTCTGTACTGGATTTTCTACACTGGGTTTTGTGGGGAATAAATCATCTGGTGCATGGCAAGTAAGTTACTTTTTCTTCTCTGCCTTTATTTGATATTCTCTTAGAACTCTAGGAAGTATGGAATTGTAGGATGAAAATGCAAGTCATCCCTCCCTTCCAAAGATGCACGTGAGAGCTGCTGTCGAAGGGATCTGTTCGCAGGAAACTGCCACAGTAAAAAATGAAGCCAATGCAATGAAAATGAGCCACGTTCTACAGTGAGGGGCTCAGACTTCTTTTGCTGAGGGGGTAAGTGAGGGCTGACTACCACAGAGTTAGTTCAGGGATAACTCCTCCCTCAAGGTCCAACATTGTAAATATTTGTTTCAGTGAGTAAAGGCAGGTCTAGAGTCTGCAGAGAAACTAATATCAGACTCCCCCCACTCCCACTCCACTACTGGGGGTATTGAACCCAGAGCCTCATGCAGTGAGCCTTTTTATTTGTTATTTTGAGACAATGTATTGCTGATTTGTCCCAGCTGCCTCAAACTTGTGATCCTCTTGCCTCAGCCTCCTGAGTAGCTGGGATTACAGGGGGGTGTGTGACCACTCCTAGCTTCACACTCCTAGTTTATCACATCCCTTTCACCTGAAATTCTCAACCTTTGATGTTCTTTACAATAAACCTAACTCATTTTCATGAATCTCTAATTTTGAAAAGTTCTCAATGAAATTTGGCTAACCCTCACCAAGTAGACTTTTGTAAGATTATCAAGGAGACTAAAATTACACTGAATTCAGCTATCTGCTGAAGGAAGTGATGTGAATGATAAACAGCTTTATTGTTTACAGTGTCATAATTTTATTCTGTGAAATGAAGTGAAAGCATAATGCAAAGAAAATTACCTTTGTTGTGGTGTATCTTTTTGGTTGATGGTGTATCTTTGTGTGTGTGAACACACGTGGGCTATAATTTCCTAATTGCACAGAGATTTACTTGTACTGGGGATTGAATCTGGGACTTTGTGCATGAGCACTCTACCACTAATCTAAATCCCCTGCACTTTTTATTCTCTTTGAGACAGGGTCTTACTAAGTTGCCCAAGCTGGCTTTGAATTTATGATCTTTCTTACCTTCCCACGTAGCTGGAATTACAGGTATAAACCACAGTGACTTGCTTCAATGTTTCCTCCCCACCCTCCTTCTTTTTCTTCCTTTTCTTCCTCCCCCTCCCTTTCCCCTCTTTTTTTGCCCTCCTCCTTCCTCTCTTTCTCCTCCTCTTTCTTCTTCTTCTTCTTTTTTTTTTTTTTAATGATACTGGAGATTGAACCAAGGGCCTCTCACAATGCTAGGCAAGCCCTGTACCACCAACCTATATCGCTAGCTTCCTGAATATCTTAAGAATGTTATCTAGGGGCTGGGGCTATGGCTCAGCGGTAGAGTGCTCATCTTGTATGTGTGAGGCCCTGGGTTCCATCCTCAGCACCACATAAATAAAATAAAGGTATTGTGTCCACCTACAACTAAAAAAAAATTAAAAGAATGTTATGTTATCTGTAGCCAGTGTGGTGGCAAATGTCTGTAATTCCAGCTATTGGGGTGGGGGTGGGGCAGCTGAGGCAGGAGGATTCCAAGTTTGAGGTTAACCTCAGCAATTTAGTGACACACAGTCTCAAAATTAGTTCAGAGGTGGAACACCCCTGGGTTCAGTCTCCAGTACCACCAAAAAAAAAGGTGGTGAGATTAGCAGTAACAGTTGCTTGTAATGCTTTTTTTGTATACATTTGAAAATGTTGTCATCATTTTACTTTTGCAAGAATAGTTACTACTAGTATTTGTTTAATGGTAACTGCTAGCTGCTGGTCTCAAAATGCATGTGTTATCTCAGTTTAGGGTATAAAGAAGTTACTTGTATAACTGAGAGAAACCTGTCTTTCTGAGGTGGCACTGAAATTTGGGGCAAAAATAGACATGTAAAGGAAGAGCATTTTTAAAAAAAATTTTTTAGTTGTCAATGGACTTTTGTTTTATTTATGTATATATGGTTCTGAGAATTGAACCCAGTGCTTCCACATGCCAGGCAAGAGCTCTACCACTGACACAAACCCAACCCTTTTTTGTTGTTTTTGTTTGTCTACCAGGGATCGAATCCAGAGGGACTTAACCACTGACCTACATCCCCAGCTCTTTTTTATTTTTTCTTTTGAGACAGGATCTTGTTAGTTGCTCAGGGCCTTGTTAAATTGCTGAGTCTGGCTTTGCACTTGTGACCCTCCTGCCTCAGCCTCCTGAGCCACTGGGATTACAGGCAAGAAGTTTTTTTTTTTTTAATGTCTGGTAACATTTTTTTTTTTTTTTAATTTTTACTTTTGTAGTTGCAGATGGACAGCATACATTTATTTTATTTATTTTTATGTGGTACTGAGGATCGAACCCAGTGCCTCACACATGCTAGGCAAGTACTCTGCCACTGAGCTACAGCCCCAGCCCCAAGAGGTTGGTTTTTTTTTTTTTTTTTTTTTTAATATTTATTTATTTACTTTAGTTGTACACAATGCAATGCATTTATGTTTACGTGGTGCTGAGGATAGAGAACCCGCTCTGCCGGCACGCGCACGCTGCGAGGCGAGCGCTCTGCCGCTGAGCCACAACCCCAGCCCTAGAGGTTGGTTTTTAAGTGCTGCTTTTTAAGATGATTTAGGGGTGATGCAGTCTGTTCTTCATTTGTTTTTGTGGGAATAAGTGACAAAATGTGTGCATGGAAATAAGAGCTAATTCCAGAATTTATGGTGTGTGTGTACGTGCATACAAAATATACACAAATGACAAATGATGTGATGATCTTAGTGGTAAATACCTTGAACACAATAGGAAGGAAAGAAGACATTCTGATTTCTCCTTTTTTTTTAATTTTGGTACTGGGGATTGAACCCCAGGGTACTTTACCACTAAGCCACTTTACCACAGCCATTGTGTTTTTTATTTTGAGACAGGACCTCACTAAGTTGCTTAGGGCCTCTTTAAATTGTTGAAGCTGACCCTGAACTTCAAATTCTCCTGCCTCAGCCTCCTGAGCCACTGAGATTACAGGTGTGGCTACTGCGCCTGGCCTAATTTTTTTTTTTTTTTTTTAAATATTTATTTATTTACTTTAGTTGTACACAATGCAATGCATTTTTGTTTACATGGTGCTGAGGATCGAACCCGGGCCGCGCCCGTGCGAGGTGAGCGCTCTGCCGCTGAGCCACAACCCCAGCCCGGTAGTTTTGCTTCTTAACAGCCCTGTAATCATGGGCATGCTCTAAATGGCTAAGTCTCAACTTTGTATAAAATGGGAACTATGTTAAACTCCTTATAGGGTTGTCCATGAGAATTGAAAACTGCCCTGTGTGTCGTCTTATTCGTAGGAAGCACCAACGTGCTTCCTATTGTTACAAGGCACCCCTCGTCTTTATCTTACTCTCATTTGTCAGTCCTCATCTGCTTTATCCTCACCAGTTAGGCTCAGAAGGCAAGAAAGGAAAAAATGAAGGAATTGTAAATATAAGAGCCATAATAAATGTGTGTTGAATTTATCAGGAAAAAGCTTATTTGGATCAAATAACAGATTTGAGCTCTGAACTGCTGGGACAAACAATGCTGAAATTTTAAATGTAGTTGCATGAAGGATGATGGAGACTCACAAAGGAGTGCTGATGCTGCCAGTGAGGTAAATGGCGAGGCAGAAAGCATGTAGGCTGTGGAGTGTCCTCCAAAAGCATATGGCCTCTGCACCAGAGACAGTACCCAGCACAGCACCAGACACCAGCAGAATTATAGGTGCTGGAGACTGGAACACGCTTCCTTCAGAAACTGTTAACCAGCTATAGACAAAATGTAGGAAAGCAGGAAGAACATGGAGGATTTTAAGGGAAACTAAGGCTCAGGTGAAGTTCGCTTTTGTAAAACTCATGTAGCCAATAAAGGGAAGGAATTGATTAAGACTGAGATCTGGGGGCTGGGGTTGTGGCTCAGTGGTAGAGTACTTGCCTCGCATGTGTGGGGCACTGTGTTCCATCCTCAGCACCACATAAATAAATAAAATAAAGGTGTTGTGTTCATCTCCAACTAAATGTTTAAGAAAAGATGACTGAGATCTGTTTTAATTCAAATCACATAAGCTTTGAGAATTTTTATCTGCCTTAAACAGAGTTGTCATTTTTAAAAAAAAAAAAAGCGTCTTTTAAGGTGATTTGCACATCGGTGTCCACAATGAATTTTAAATGAAACTCGGAATTATTTTATTAATGATACTTGTCCGTTTGCGGAGACACAGACTTGTGATATATTTTACCATGTGCTGCTTATGTTCCTGAGAGGCTTGTTTAAACTGTATAGCAAGCACACCTGGCCTTCCATGGTCATATATTCCTAGTTCCTAACAGAGGAAGAAAATATTTGCACAAAGTATGACATAGACTGACTAAAAAGAATGTGTTAGGTGAACATCCAGTTGAAGTGCATTTGTCTCTGCATCCACAGATGCTGGATCCCCCACCATTAAGCCTGTCATGTGAGCTAAGAGAGGAGTTCCTGGAGCCAGAGATCACTCACTCACAGTGTAGAAGACCTCACCAAGACCTCACCCCAGATTTTGGGGCAGAGGCAGAAGAGACCAGAGCAGAACAGATCTCACACTTGTGAATTCTCTTGCACAGGCAACAGAAAATGACCACAGTACAGGTGAGTTGATGGTTTATTCCTCATTTATTTTCCAGGGAGTTAGAAGAGATATACAAGTCTTCCAGTAAAAAGAAAAGTATGAGTAGTTAAGAAATCACGGGGTCGCTGGGGTTGTGGCTCAGCAGTAGAGTGCTTTTCTAGCACGTGTGAGGTACTGGGTTCAATCCTTAGCACCACATATAAATAAATAAATAAAATAAAGGTATTGTGTCCAACTAAAACTAAAAAATAAATATTAAAAAAGAGTCTATTAAAAATTTAAAAAAAGCCGGGCGCTGTGGCGCACGCCTGTAATCCCAGCACTTTGGGAGGCTGAGGCAGGAGGATTGCGAGTTCAAAGCCAGCCTCAGCAATGGCGAGGCACTTAGCAACTTAGTGAGACCCTGTCTCTAACTAAAAAACACAAAAAAGGTCTGGGGATGTGGCCCAGTGGTCGAGTGCCCCTGAGTTCAATCCCCGGTACACAAAAAAAAAAAAAATAAATAAAATAAAAAAAAATCAGGAGGGAAATAGTCTTAGAATATCAGGACTGGGGTAAATTTGGAGCAGTGCTATATTAACTGTAGGACCTTCAGAAGGTCTTAAGGTTTTAATATTTATAAGCTATAGCACCCTATTTGATTATTGTATTTGAACTGCAAAATTGGCTCTCAAATTTTTAAATATTTTTAAATTTATTTTAATCATGTATATATGACAGCAGAACGCATTTTGATTCATCGTTCACAATTGCAGCACAACTTTTCATTTCTCTGGTTGTACATGATGTAGCATAGCACCACATGTGCACTCATACATGTACCTAGGGTAATGAAGTCCATCTCATTCCACCATCTTTCCTGCCCCCATGTCCCCTCCCTCCATCCCCTTTGCCCAAATTTCCTCCATTTTTTCCCATGCCCCACATCGTATTGGATCAGCATCTACTTATCAGAGAGAACATTCCACCTTTGGTTTTTTGGGATTGGCTTACTTCACTTAGCATGATATTCTCCAACTGCATCCATTTACCTGCAAGTGCCATAAGTGCCATAATTTTATTCTCTTTTAATGCTGAGTAATAGTTCGTTGTGTATATATACCACAGTTTCTTTCTTTTTTAAAAAAAATATTTATTTATTTGTTTAAGTTGTACACAATGCCTTTATTTTTACGTGGTGCTGAGAATTGAACCCAGGCCGCGCACATGCTAGGTGAGCACTCCACTGCTGAGCCACAACCCCAGCCCCCTACAGTTTCTTCATCCATTCATCTATTGAAGGGCATCTAGGTTGGTTCCACAGTTTAGCTATTGTGAATTGAACTGCTATAAACATCAATGTGGCTGCGTTACTATAGTATGCTGATTTTAAGTCCTTTGGGTATATATCAAGGAGTGGGATAGCTGGGTCAAATGGTGGTTTCATTCCAAGTTTTCTAATCAATCTCCATACTGCTTTCCAGAATGGTTGCAACAATTTGCAGTCCCACCAGCAACGTATGAGTATGTCTTTTCCCCCACATCCTTACTAACACTTATTGTTATTTGTATTCTTAATAGCTGCTGTTCTGATTGGTGTGAAATGAAATCTTAGTTTTGATTTGCATTTTTCTAATTGCTAGAGATGTTGAGCATTTTTTCATATATTTGTGGATTGATTGTATATCTTTTTCTGAGAAGTATCTGTTCAGCTCCTTAGCCTGTTTATTGATTGGGTTGTTTGTTTTTTTGGTGTTAAGTTTTTTTGAGTTCTTTATGTATCCTGGAGATTAGTGCTCTATCTGACCTGTGTGTGTCAAAAATTTTCTCCCAAAATGTAGGCTCTCTTCACCTCATTGTTTCTTTTGTTGAGAAGAAGCTTTTTAGTTTGAATCCATCTCATTTATTAATTCTTGATTTTATTTTTTGCGTTTTAGGAGTCTTGTTAAGGAAGTTGGGGCCTAATCAGACATGATGAAGATTTGGGCCTACTTTTTCTTCTATTAGGCACAGGGTCTCTGTTCTAGAGCCTAAGTCTTTGATCCACTTTGAGTTGATTTTTGTGCAGGGTAAGAGAGAGAGGTTTGATTTCACTTTGCTACATATGGATTTCCAGTTTTGCCAGCACCATTTGTTGAATAGGCTATCTTTTCTCCAGTGAATGTTTTTGGCACCCTTGTCTAGTATGAGATAACTAGTATTTATGTGGATTTGTCTCTGTGTCTTCTATTCTGTACCATTGGGTTACATGTCTATTTTGGTGACAGTACCAAGCTGCTTTTTTTTTTATTATAGCTCTGTAGTATAGTTTATGGTATTGTGATGCCTCCTGCTTCACTCTTGCTAAGGATTGCTTTGGCTATTCTGTGTCTCTTATTTTTTCCAAATGAATTTCATGATTGCTTTATCTATTTCTATAAGGAATAATGTTGGGATTTTAATTGGGATCATGTTGAATCTGTATAGCGCTTTGGGTAGTATGGCCATTTTGACTATATATATATTTGTGTACTAGGGATTGAATTCAAGGGCAGTCAATCACTGAGCTATATTCCCAGCCCAATTTTGTATTTTATTAGAGACAGGGTCTCACTGAGTTGCTTATTGCCTCGCTGTTGCTGAGGCTGGCTTTGAAATTACAGTTCTCCTGCCTCAACCTCCTGAGCTGCTGGGATTACAAGCATGCGCCACTGCAACTGGCTCTATTTTGACAATATGAATTTTGTCTGTCCAAGATCATGGGAGATGTTTCCATCTTCTAAGGTCTTCAGTTTTTTTCTTTAGTGTTCTGTAGTTTCATTGTAGAGGTCTTTCACCTCTTCTCTTTTTTTTTGAATATTTACTTATTTGTTTTAGTTGTCCACAAAGCCTTTATCTTTACGTGGTGTTGAGGATCGAACCCAGGCTGTGCACATTGCTAGGTGAGTGCTCTACCGCTGAGCCACACAACCCCAGCCCAATCACCTCTTTTCTTAAGTTGATTTCCCAAGTTTTTGTTTTTTTTTTTTTTGAGGCTATTATGAATGGGTTAGTTTTCCTAATTTCTCCTTCAGAGGATTCATCACTGATGTATAGAAATTGATTTATGGATATTGGTTTTATACCCTGCTACTTTGCTGAATTCATTTATTAATTCTATTAAGTTTTCTGGTGGAGTTTTTTGGATCTGCTAAGTATAGAATCCTGTCATCAGCAAATGATGATAGTTTGAGTTCTTCTTTTCCTATTTGTATCCCTTTAATTTCTTTCATCTGTCTAATTGCTCTGGCTAGAATTCAAGGACTACGTTGAATAGAAGTGGTAAAAGAGGGCATCCGGGCTGGGGTTGTGGCTCAGCGGTAGAGCGCTCGCCTAGCATGTGCGGCCCGGGTTCGATCCTCAGCACCACGTAAAAATAAACGCATTGTGTACAACTAAAAACAAATAAAATAAATATTTAAGAAAAAAAAAAAGAGGGTGCCGGGGCTGCTGAGTTATGAATGGGGCCGAGTTCTAAGCTATCCCCCTTTCGGGCCCAAAAGGGGTTTTTTCCTTCTGCCCGCAGAAAGAAAAATAACTTACCCGGGGAGGATAGACTTAAGGACAAAAATAGCTGAGTGTCTACCTCTGTGTTTCTGGTGAACAGAAACCACGCCACACCCAGGGAGTTTTGTATAGCAAGCGAGAAGGCAAAACTCAGATTTATTGACCAGGCACTGAACTTAAATAGGCCTAGAACTAGCCAATCAGCCAGCAGGGCAGTTCAGTCTCTCACGCTACGTCATAGCCACACCCCTTGGCTTAGCCCCGGTCCTACTAGGGCGTGGTAAGCAGCCAAAGCCCATCCCCTTGGCAGACATGGAGTCCCAACAAGAGGGCATCCCTGCCTTGTTGGCTCTCAAATTTTTGACAGTTGAAGTAATGAAATGTGAATGTTTATATAAGTTGCACAATTCAAAGGAAAAAGAAAACCGATCATAGAAATACTTTCTACGATCATTAGGTTTCTATTGTTTTCCTTGATGAGAGTTTAAATAAATAATATCATGGGTACCGTTCTCAATAGAAACAGTGTAATAAATGCATGCGGGTGCTTTGCTTTGTTCTGAGGGACTGGGAGTGAAACCCAGGGCCTCGCACATGTTAGGCACGTGCTCTATTGCAGAGCTTCATCCCCAGCCTAAAGTTCACAGACAAGGGGTAGTTCTCATAGTATTCCTCAGAGTGTGGTCTGAGGGCGGAATGCCAAAGCAGGGCTTAGTGAGTGAGGACCAACCGTGAGGGCTGGAGCTCTGCCAGGGCCTGTGCGTGCAGGGAAGCACTGTGCTGGAGCTGCATCCCCGGCCAACTGGGATTATTTGTTCATTTGCCTTTTTATATTGTGAAGACCAATTCATATGAAAAGCATATAAATATAAAACTGTTTAATGATTTATTATCAAGTGATTATTCACAAAATTACCTCTCAGGTCCAGAAATAGACTATTCCCGCCCCAATGAGGATTTGCCTGTACCCTGGAGCAGTTAGCCTGTGATGCTGCTTTCTTACTTCTTCATCGGGTTTGGGAGCAAGGGTCTCCTGGCCTTGTAAAATGATTGTGAAGTTTTCTTTCTATATTCTCTGAAAAAATTTAAGATAATTTTATTTATCCTTTAAATGTTTGGAAGAATTCACCATGGAAGCCACTGAGATCATGAGTTTACTTTGTTTTTTTGTTTGTTTGTTTGTTTTTTTTTTTTTTTTTTTTTTTTTTGGTACCGAGGATTGAACTCAGGGGCACTTGACCACTGGGCCACTCAGCTCTTCTTTGTGTTTTATTAGAGACAGGGTCTCACTGAGTTGCTAGGTGCCTCACCATTGCTGAGGCTGGCTTTGAACTCGTGATCCTCCTGCCTCAGCCTCCCAAGTGCTGGGATTACAGGCGTATGCCACCACGCCCGGCTATGAGTTTACTTTGAAGGAAGGTTCTAAATTGTGGGGTCAATTCTTTAACAATTACAGGATTAATTCAGATTTTGTTTCTTTATGTGTCATTTTGGGTATGTTGTTTCTTGAGTACTATAGCAACTTCATCTAGGTTGTCTAATATGTTGATGTAAAGTTATTTAAGATGTCGTTTTTTTGTTTTCTTTGGTAATTTTTTTCATTACAGATGGACACAATACCTTTATTTTGTTTGTTTATTTTGTGTGGTGCTGAGGATTAACACAGTGCCTCACACATGCTAGGTGAGCGCTCCATCACTGAGCCACAACCCCAGCCCCATAATATCTTTTTAACACCTTTGCTGACTGATATATGACTTCAGTAATATCTCTTCACTTTAATGTACAATTGAGTGATTTTTAAGTAAATTTGCATTGTATAACCATTGGCACCGTTCAGTTCTAGAAGTTTTCCATCACTGCAAAAAATTCCAAGTGACATTTGTGGCAATTTCCATTCATCCTCACAGCATGAAGCAGCTGCTAATTTGCTTACTCTCTGTGTAGATTTGCCTTTTTTAGGGCATTTCATGTAAATGAATTTGTAATTTATGTAGTCTTTGTGTCTGGTGTCTTAATTAGCTTAATGCTTTTGCAGTTGATCCATGTTTTGTTTATTTATTTATTTATTTATTTATTTATTTATTGGTACTGGGGATGGAACTCGGGGCACTTGACCACTGGGTCACATCCCCAGCCCATTTTTGTATTTTATTAGAGACAGGGTCTCACCGAGTTGCTAAGTGCCTCGCCATTGCTGAGGCTGTCCTTGAACTCTTGATCCTCCTGCCTCAGCCTTCCAAGTGCTGGGATTACAGGCGTGCTCCACTGCGCCCAGCTTATTTATTTATTTTTATGTGGTGCTGAGGATCGAGCCCAGTGCCTCACACATGCCACTGAGCCACAAATCCAGCCCCACACCCATGTTTTAGCATGTTAGAAATTCATCTTTTAATTGATGGATGGTAGTTTCTTATGTAGGTTCATCCATTCACCAGTTGGTGGGTATTTATGTTGCTATAAATAAATAAAATGAATGGTCATGGGCAGGCCAGGCATGCTCTCGTTTCTCTGTGTCCATACCTGAGAGTGGCACTGTGCGTTGTGCAGCAGAATCACATTCACCTTGTAGGGAGCAGCATGGTTCCTCGTGTCTGGGTCAGCTCACACTCCTGCCAGCGCATGGTCGCAGTTTCTCCACATCCGCTCCTTCATGGGATGTCTCGATTATCACCATGCTAGGGAATGTGAAGTGGTATCTTATTAGGGTTTTGCGTTGTATTTCCTTCATGGCTAATGATCACTTTGTGTATTTAGTAGCTATTCCTGTATCTTTTTGATGAATTGTATTCAGATATTCTGCCTCTATTGTAATTGGGTTGTCTTTTTATTATTGAGTTATAAGAGTTGTCTGGGTCAAGGTTTTTTATCAGAAATTTGTACCCCAACCCCCTCGTGGCTGTGTCTTGTCATTTCTGTTATTTTTGGGGGGAAGAGGGGACTGGCATTTGAACTCAGACACTTTACCATTGACCTGTACCCTTAGTGAAGGGCAAAAATCACACCGGTGACAACTGTGCAGCTAAGAGATTTATTCACCAGCCTTTGTGGCTGGTCAGAGGCCGAAGAGGTGCTGGGAGAGGGGAGTCAAAGAGAGGGGAGTGTGCAAGCTCTGGTGGGAGAGAGGAGTCAGGGAGAATGGAGTGTACAAACTCTGAACAGAAGGTGGGTGCTGGTTGCACCTGCTGTGGTCTCTGGAACTGTGGGCTAAGGCAGCTGCTATCGGGCTAGAGGCTGGAGCTGTCTGCTGGGACAGCTGCTGTCACGCTGAAGTTGGTGGGTCTGGAACTGTCTGCTGGGCAGCTGCTGTCAGGCTGGAAACGGTGGGTGTAAGGCTGGTGCAGTGGCTTCCTCCTCTCAGCAGGGACGAGCAGTTGAGTCTCTCGAATGGGACCCTATATAGGGATTTCTGGTGGGGGGTGCACCAGAGCCACCCCGACACCATTGGCTCTTTGCCCATGGAACAGGGCGACCTTTAAGCCTATTGGCTCCTGACCGGGAAAAGACCATCCTGTCCGGAGAACAGAGCAACCTCCAAGCCCATTGGCTCTTGCCTGGGGAAAACGAAACAAGATTGCTTTGCTCAGGACACAGGAACCTCTGGCGGGGAGGGCAGCCCATCTATCACTTAGCCCTTTAAAAAATATATTTTTTTAATCTTCAGAAGTGTCTCACTAAATTGCTTGAACTTGTGTCTTCTGACAAGTAAATTTTGTTGGTACCGGGGATTGAACTCAGGGGCACTCGACCACTGGGCCACATCCCCAGCCCTTTTTGTATTTTTTTTTTTAATATATTTTCTTTATTTGCTTTAGTTGTACACAATGCAATGCATTTATGTTTACGTGGTGCTGAGGATCGAACCCAGGCCGTGCATGTGCTAGGCGAGTGCTCTAGCGCTAAGCCACAACCCCAGCCCCCTTTTTTGTATTTTATTAGAGACAGGGTCTCACTGAGTTGCTAAGTGCCTCACCATTGCTGCGGCTGGCTTTGAACTCGTGATCCTCCTGCCTCAGCCTCCCAAGTGCTGGGATTACAGGCGTGCGCCACCGTGCCTGGCACATGTAAATGTTTTAAATTTCATTTTACTGCTCCAGTGGGAATGTAGAGTGCCATCACTTAGTGCCCTTTTCTTTCTCTCTTACAAGATGCTTTACACACTGCATCTGTGTATATTAACAGCTCTGTCAGATAATGTGAAGTTCTGCCTTCCATCATCATGTGAACGCTGAAGAACATGAAAGAACAGTGGCTTGTGTTTGCCCAGATTTCTACAAGGATGTTGTTTTCCTAAGTTACTTGAGTACTAGTTCCCTTCTCTTTCAGCACCTCCCACTGGTAATTCTTGTAGAACAGGTTTGTTGGATTTGAATTCTCTTAGTTTTCTTTCATAAGACGCACACACACACACACACACACGCTTTTTAAATTTGTTTATTCATTTATTGTGGTCCTGGGGATTGAACCCAGGGCCTTGTGCATGCAAGGCAAGCACTCTACCAACTGAGTCCCCTGGTGAATATTCAAACTACAGACAGAATTTTGTGCTTACAGGTCTCTCCTTTTTGCATTTGGAAACATTTCACTTCTTACTGGGTGTGGGTTACACTCCTATGATCCTAGCAACTCAGGAGGCTGAGGCAGGAGGATCTCAAGTTCAAAGCCAGCCTCAGCAACTTAGCAAGACCTGTCTCAAAATAAAAAGAGTTGGGGATGTGGCTCGGTGGTTAAGCGTCCCTAGGTTCAAGCCCCTGTACTCCCACCCCATCACCACTCATGGAAAAAAGAAATATTCCACTTCCTTCTGGCCTCAGGTTTCTGGTAGAAACTTGGAGCTACTTGAAGTGCTGTTCCCTGTGAATGATGCCATATTTTTTCTTTCATGAATTTGTTTGGGTTTGTCTGTTCTGGGGTCCACTGACCTGCTTCAGTCTGGGCTTATACCTTCTGCTGGTTATAGGGAGCATTTGGCTGTCATCTCTGGAGATTCTTATCTGTGGTACTGTTTTCTGTTTTGGAACTCCTGTGCCACTCATACTGCTTCCCAAGCTGTCAATTTAGGGGGTGTTCTCTACTGGGGATTGAATCCGAGGGCCCTCTATGCTGAGCTACATCCCCAGTCGTTTTTTTTCTTCTTCTTGAGACAGGGTCTAGCTGAGTTGTCCAGGTTGGCCTTGAACTTTTGATCCTCCTGTCTCAGCCCCCAGTATTTAGGATCATAGGCGTGCACTACCATACTTGGCAAGCTCTGTCAGTTGTAAGTCCTTCTCCATCCGTTGTTCAGAATGGATGTTTTTTGTTGATTTGTCTTCAGATTCACTGACACTCTCAAGGTGAACAGTGTGCATTTGGTGACACACTTCTTGGGTTTTTAAAAAAAATTTTTTTTAAATATCCATTTATTTGCTTTAGTTGTGCACAATGCAGTGCATTTATGTTTACGTGGTGCTGAGGATTGAACCTGGGCCGCGCACATGCGAGGCGAGCGCTCTGCTGCTGAGCCACAACCCCAGCCCCTTAAAAATTTTTTTTATTAAGGTTTGTGTTTTGCTCTCAGGAGACTAGGACAAGAATTCATCTTGTTACAGTCTCAGTCATCTTTTGAAAACCTGCCTTTGGCCGTGTCATCTCCCTTCCTGTAAAGTCTTTAATGGCTAACTGTGAGCAGCAAGACATGTGTGTTCTGTTCTATTTTATTTTATTTGTAATTACTTGATTTTATTTTACACCAGGTGGTGGGCACAAAGCAATCCACCTTAATGAAGTTGACAATTAGCTTCACTCAGAACATTTCTAATAATGTACATTAAAAAATAGTATTCATCTTACCAATCGTTCTGCAATCCAAATATACAGTAGCTTGAAAAATAACATTTAGAAAACAAAAGCCAATGTAAAAAGACAGATTAAAACAACCAGAACAGTGCAGGTTTCATGTGGCACAGATTTTGCATTTTCTTACTGCATCATCAATTTGTCAGGAATCTGTGCCTTAAGCTGGCTCCATTGCTCAGAATTTAAAGAAATACCCTTTCTTCCTGGTTTCATTTTACCTGTGGATCCATCCAATATTCTCTAATATCAATTAGAACTTTCCTTTAAAATCCTGAACACGGAGCTGGGTGCGGTGGTATACACCTGTAATATCAGCGGTTTGGGAGGCTGAGGCAGGAGGTTCTTGAGTTCAAAGCCAGCCTCAGCAGCTTAGTGAGACCCTGTCGCAAAGTAAAACAATAAACGAGCAGGGGTGTGGCTCAGTGGTGGAGCCGTTGCCTAGAGTACACAAACTCTGACTCTAATCTTAGGTATCCTCCCGTTCACCTGCCTCCTCCAGAAAAAAGAAAAAACCCAGAGGGACATAGTAGGTGACTGTGTGACGTGCAGCAGTGAGGGCAGCGTGCACAGCCATGGCAAGCCTCTTCAGTGTCAGGCAGTGGTGACCGCCTCTGGCTCACTGGGATTGTGCTCTTCCAGGAATTGTTCTCCTTTGAAGATCTCTGTGTGGCTTTCAGCCAGAAGGAATGGCTGTTGCTGGGTCCCCATCAGAAGGCCTTGTACAAGGATGTCATGCTGGAGAACTACCGTGTCCTAGTGTCGCTGGGTAAGGAAAGTTCCCTCAGGGACCTCAGAGCATGTCCAATGCATTGCTTTTCTTTTATCTTTTTTTTTTATAAAGTTGCTTAATGGTATAAGCTTCTGAAATTTTTAATGATTTTGGACCAGAATTTAGGAAATAAAATCTTGGATTATGACGGCAAGAAAGTATCTGGATCCCACCTTCCCAATAATGAAACCTTAAGTTTGTTGTCAGAAACCTAACTGATGCACTGAGTGGTGGTGACAGTGGTGGGCGTCTGCTGTGTGCTGTGCTGCACACCCCGGGTACCTCACAGGAAGGTGTCCACCGAGCTAGCCATCGGAGCAGTCCTGTGGGGCAGGTACCATGATTACCCTTTTTTCCTGATAAGAAGATTGAGGCAAAGAGAAGTTAAGTAACTGTCCCAGCGACTGAGAGCAAGCAGGCAAAAGAGTCTGGAGTTGAACCCTGTGGTGTGGCTTCAGAGACAGTGCTGAGTGGAGCAGTCCAAGATCCTGTTAGCTACAGGGGCGGCCGTTGCCGTGACTCTGAGAATTGTCTGCTCCGAGGTGCAGACCTCCTGTTAAGCCCTGCTGCTTCTTCAGAGGCCCTGAAGCCCAGGAGCCAGACCCATGGCCTTCGTGATTTCCTCCCAACAGGCTATGAAGTTGTGAAGCCAGATGTCATCTTCAAGTTGGAGCAAGGCGAAGAGCCGTGGGTGGGAGATGGAGACACTCCACGTTCAGACGCTGCAGGTGAGCGTGGGGAGAACCAGGAGGTGGGCAGAAGTAGAAGTCCAGCCTCAGCTGAGCAGTGTTGGGCTGGGACCTTTGAGACCTGCTCTTTTCAAAATCCCTAACCTGCATGGTGATTTGGAGCAGTTGACGTCAGCTGCTCAGTTAAGTCGCAGTCAGATGTGGCTTCTTGGTTTGCAGCTTAGGATCAAACATGTCTTCTTCCTCAGAGCCCTGATGTTATTCCCTGCCTTTGGAATCCGGGGCTTATACTTTTTGTGTGCTCTGCTCTCCTTTGGTGTGTGTGATCTGTCCTTCCTTCCCCTGTGGTCAAAGGTACCTGCTTGCGCATTCCAGCATTTTAATTTTCCCTTCAATATTGAAGCACCTTGCGAAGCCCCGTTCAGAGTCACTTGCTAAAAAATGGAGCCATCGCCCCTCCCAGACACCCCCTCTTCAAATAGTTTGAAGTTTGTGTTTTCTCTGGATTAGACCATGGAGTGTAAGAATAATCTCTTCCTCCCATTCTTCCTTATTGTTGTTTTTACTTTTACATTTATTTTATTTATCTTTATAGATTTACAGTACCGGGAACTGGGCCCAGGGTGCTGTACCACTGAGCTATGTTGCCAGCCCTTTTAAGTTTTCATTTTAAGTCAGGGTCTTGCTGCCTTGCCCAGGCTGGCCTTGAACTTCCAATCTTCTGCTTTAGCTAATGTTTTTTAAACGTTCTGTTCTTTGGGAGATAAATATCTTTTGAAAGTCCTCCCTCCTGAACTCCCACTTAAATGTCTCATTGCTGAAGTTCTCAAAATGTTAGATGGATCTGGATTCTGAATTTTTGTTCAGTTATCTTCAATAATACCATTGTATTTGATTTTGGAAAAGCATACCACACACTCTGATCAGTTAAAACCTTATTTGTTGTCTTCTGTTTGACATTGGCTTAGGTTCCCTCAAAAGAAGATCCTGAGATGTGTATCTGGTTGCAAGGACTTACTGGAGAAGGGGTCCCCTCCAGTGTACCAGGAGAGTGGGGATGTGGGAAGGGAGTGGCAGTGCCAGTGAAAGGTGGGCAGTGGAACTCTGTTCCCCTGAGAGCCCCAGGCACTGTGGCCCACCTCCACCTTTGTCCTTTGGGGAACTGGGAAGCCCAGCCTTTCCTTTTTGCCTCCCACCTCTGGTTGAGGACTACTCTGACATATTAAGTCCCCAGAATGTCCACTCTCTACATGTGGATCATGCTTGCACCTGCAGCCCAAGAAAGGTCCCAGGTAGAGAGTGCAGGTGCGTGGCTAGGCACCAGGTCAGGTATTCTCCACCAGATCTGCAGGTGTTCTCTGAACTTGGCTGAGAGGTGTGACATCTTCTTCCAAGGGCTCCCAGTATGACAGCATGTTGCTTATAGTCTATTTTCTTCTTTCCCTGCAAATTTGTGGCAGCCCCATTTAAACATTTCTCAATGTTTGCAGACTTGTAACATTTATTCTCTGTATTTGAACTTTGAATTGTGCTGTGCTAGCTATGCAGAAATTCCGAGTCCTCTCTGCAGGAACTGTTTATGCTGTCTGTGTGAAATGTTCTGGGACTCCAACTTACATTGTTCTCACCCTTTTCTGAGGCCCCTTCCCAGACCAGATCCCAGTGTTGTAATATTTTTTATTTGGTTGGTTCCTGATTTTTTTTTTTTCATATGTAGATGCAAAGGCCTATAATTTTGTTTCTCTGCTTCAGTTATGGAATGCACAGTGTCCATTCAGCCTATTTCCACAAGCATTATTATTTTTTTTTTTTTGTGGTACCGGGGATTGAACTCAGGGGCACTCGACCACTGGGTCACATCCCCAGCCCTTTTTTTTGTATTTTATTTAGAGACAGGGTCTCACTGAGTTGCTAAGTGCCTCGCCATTGCTGAGGCTGGCTTTGAACTCGCGATTCTCCTGCCTCAGCCTCCCAAAGTGCTGGGATTACAGGCGTGCGCCACCGCGCCCGGCTAGCATTATTTTAATACAGAGGTAAAAGGTAGGGTGCGTGGCACATTATCTGTTTTTTTTTTTTTTTTTTCTTTTACAGCTATTGGTGTCATGAATCCTGTACCAAAAGCATTCAGTAGGGTGGTGTCTGTCTAGTGTTTAAATCTATTATGGTAGGATTGTATTAGTAAGTTGAGGAGTCTCTTATAGTTTTTGTTGCCCCCTTTAGTTGAGACCCATCACTTTAAGGATTACTGAAAAGGATTAAAAAGTAAGACCAGAAAACAAGTTCCAATAGCATAGATCTTCAGTCAGCTTGGCATTTCTGTGGCAAATACATTAGAGAAATAGCTTAATAGGAAGAAAGATTTATTTTATTTTTATTTTTTATTTAAGTTGTAGATAGACACAATGCCTTTACTTTGTTTATTTTTATGTGGTGCTGAGGATCGAACCCAGTGCCTCACACATGCTAGGCAGGTGCTCTGCAACTGAGCCACAGCACCAGCCCTGGAAGATTTATTTTGGCTCAGGGCCTTAGAATTTCAGTCTGTGGTTGGTTGGCTCCATTGCTCTGAGCCTGATGTAAGGTAGAACATCATGGTGGAAGGGTGTGGCCGAGGAAAGCAGCTCTGCTTATGGCCGCTGGGAAGCAGAGAGATGGGGAGGGGCTGGGGAGAAGACGAACCCTTCCTGGGCGTGCCCCAAAGACCTGCTTCCTCCAGCCAGTCCCCACTTCCCAGTGGTCCACACAGCTGCCAGTGGACTGATCCACCGGTGAGGTCGGAACTATTACGCTTCCTGACTGCCTCACAGCCCCACCTCTGAACCTTGCTGCGTTGGGGACCATGCTTTCGTCACAAGACTTTGGGGGACACTCCAGATGCAAACTGTGACCCTTAGTTAAGAATATGTGACATCTGCAGCTGGCTTTTATTTTTTTTAACTTTTTGTTCAGCATTTAAACATTGAATGTTCATGTTTCATTGCAAGGCAGTGCAAAGTTAATTGTCAAAATTAATTATACAAACAGGGATTGAGTATAGGTGTCTATAAGACTACCCCATGTTCAGAGTCATGAGAAGGCTCCAGGGACTCAGCCTATATCTGTCCTATGGTTGGTGATCATAGGAAGAGGCCCAGGCAGAGTTTGAAGGAACCAGTGTACTAGCTTCCCATGACCTCCATGGGACCACATGGTGCACTCTGTTGCAGCAACGTGTAGTAACAGCGGGTCTTCAGTTTGCCTGCCCAGGGGAGCCCATTTGGGCCTCACTGCCCATGGTCTCCCCTGGAGCTGGCAGGGCTGCTCTGTCCCCCTGTGCCGACAGGCCCCAGCAGTCTTCACTTCAGGTGTGCAGTCCAGGGAAGCTGGCAGGGCTGCTCACGATGTGTTTCCTACCCATGATCTCTGCTGCTTTTCAGGAACCAAGCCAGGTGCCCTGGGCACAGCAGGGCCAGTGGCGATGTTCCCTCCCCTTATAATGCTCATTTTGTAGTGGGAAGGTGAAAGAACAGGAGAGCAGATGACCCAGGTAAAGTCCAGACCCTGGCATGGCTGTTGTGGAAATTGATGATTTGTAACAGTAGAGAACATGTCAGTCTCCTCAGGCTACCAACAAAATACCACAAAAGCAATGGCCTAAACAGCAGAAGCTTGCTTCTTAGGTCAGATGTGATGGTACTCGCCTATAGTCCTAGCAATTTGAGAAGCTGAAGCAGGAGGATCGCAAGTTCAAGGCCAGCCCCAGCAACTTAGAGAGACCCTGTCTCAAAATAAAAAATAAAGGGCTGGGGATGTCACTCAGTGGTTATGCGCCCCTGGGTAAATCCCCGATACCAAAAAATAAAAAAAAAATAAAAGGAAGAAGTTTATTTTTCACTTTGGATGGTGGGAAATCCAAGATCAAAGTGCCAGCTCTCTGGCAAGGCTGTCTTCCTGGCTTGTAGACGGCTGCCTTCCTGCTGTGTGGGACCTTTCGTAAGTGCATGCTGGTGGGGAGGCAGTGCTCTCTGTTGTTTCTCTCTCTTTTATATTTATATATAAATATATATATTTAGTTGTAGTTGGACACAATACCTTTATCTTATTTATTTATTTTTACATGGTGCTGAGGATCGAACCCAGGGCCGTGCATGTGCTAGGCGAGCACTCTACCGCTGAGCCACAACCCCAGCCCTCTGGTGTCTCTTATAGACATTGATCCTGTCACTTCAGGGTTCCATTCTCATGGCCTCTTTGACCTTGATCTTTTCCAAATGCAGACACAGTGGGGGCTTCAGTATATGGTTTTTGAGGTAATACAAATATGCAGTCCAGAACAGAATAACGAATGTGGAGAAGCTGGGGCTGGACATGAGGACTATGAAAGGAGCAAGCTGTGTGAAGAACTAGGGGGAAGTGTCCCCAAAAGGAATGACAAATAGGAATGTCGTAAGTCAGGAAGGGGCCTAGTGACTTTAAGGAACAGAATGGAAGCCTGCATGGCTGGAGGTCAGTGTTCCGGGAGCTCTGAAGTGACTGGGAGAGGGCAGGGGCCAGGCCCTACCTCTACTTGGAGGCAGTGAATCTTTAAAGAGTTTTATCTTCAGTGATTTTTTTTCTTTCTCCTTACAGTGCTGGGGATGGAACCCAGGGCCTCAAGCATGCTAGGCAAGAGCTTTGCCTTCTGAGTCACCCCCAGCCTACTCCCAGGCATTGAAAAGGAGCTAGGAGTGCTGGGGGTGTGGACTAGTGGTGCGGTTCTTGCCTGGTAAGTGCAAGGCTCTGGGTTAGTTTCCCAGGGCCACACATACACACAAAGGAGTTAGGATTGATTCATAATTTTAAATAAAAGTAAAATTACTTGATTCATACTTTTGAAAGTTTAGTCTGACCACAGATTGTAAGATGTAATTAGATAAAAGTGTGACTAAAAGATGGTAAAACCTGCTGGTAGTGCACACCTATAATCCCAGCAACTCAAGAGGCTGAGGCAGTAGGATCAGAATTTTGAGGCCAGCTGCAGCAAGTTAGCAAGGCCCTGTCTCAAAATAAAAATATTAAAAAGGGCTGGGGATGTGGCTCCATGGTAAAATGCCTCTAGATTCAATCCCCAGTACCAAAAACATCAAAGTTTTCGCATTATTGATTGTGTTTCACACCCAAATCGACCTCACAAAAAAAGTTTTTATTGAAAAATAGGCCTTTTGAAAAGCACTTACAGCAATTAATGTTAGGTGGTTATGTTGTGAGGTTGATGGAAACAGAGCTGTATAAAGTCCCTGTCCAACTCAGAACATGCTGCGAGTGGGAATCAGGTCTCCGGTGCTGTCAGTGGGCTGCCATGTGGACTTCAGAGCTCTGTGCCTGAGGGTCTGTATGAGAGGACATGGTTGAGGTATGGTGCACAGAGCGGGGGTCTGTTGGCAGCAGTCTGTGAGGTGTGTGTGGCAGGGCTAAGTCCAACTTCCAGAACATCTGAAAATGGGGAAAATACACAAAATATTTCTCATTCCTCAAGCTTGAAATGGCTGTAGGCTGTTACTCCAGTTCATTCATTTTCTTCATACTACTTACCACAGTTTTAGCTCAGCTGTTTGTTTTTTTAAATACCTTTTTTTTTTTTTTTTTTAATATTTATTGCCGGGTGCAGTGGCGCACTCCTGTAATCCCAGCACTTGGGAGGCTGAGGTAGGAGGATCGCAAGTTCAAAGCCAGCCTCAGCAATGGTGAGGCACTTAGCAACTCAGTGAGACCCTGTTTCTAATAAAATACAAAAAAGTGCTGGGGATGTGGCCCAGTGGTTGAGTGCCCCTGAGCTGAGTTCAATCCTCAGTACCAAAATAAATAAATAAATAAATAATGAAAACAAAAATATTTATTTATTTGTTTTAGTTGTACACCATGCCTTTATTCTTATGTGGTGCTGAGAATCGAAACTGGGCTGCGCACATGCTAGGCGAGCACTCTACCGCTGAGCCACAATCCCAGCCCAATACCTTTGTTTTATGTGGTGCTGAGGATCAAACTCGATGCCTCATGTGTACAAGGCAAGTGCTCTACCACTGAGCCATACCCCCAGCCCCAGCTCAGTTGTGTTTTTTTCTTCTTTTTTAGTACCGGGCATTGAACTCGGGGGCACTCAACCACTGGGCCACATCCCCAGCCCTTTTTTGTATTTTATTAGGGACAGGGTCTCACTGAGTCGCTAAGTGCCTCGCCATTGCTGAGGATGGCTTTGAACTTCCAATGCTCCTGCCTCAGCCTCCCAAGCGCTGGGATTAGAGGCGTGTGCCACCGCCCCCGGCCTCAGTTGTGTTTTGTATGATCCATTCTTTGTCATTCCTCCTAACTGTTCTCCTGTGTCAGCAGTCCCATGGTGTGCTTTCAGTGGGCACTGAGTGAGGTGGTTCCTGAGAACACTGTATCAGTGCATCTTCCAACCTCCTGTCTTTGCTGATTGCTCTTCTTGCATGTTTTTTTGGTGGTGGGGGGGTACTAGAAATTAAACCTAGCAGTGCTTAACCACTGAGGCACACCTACAGCCCCTTTTACTTTTGAGTTGGGGTCTCATTAAGTTGTTTAGGGCCTTGCTAAATTGCTGAGGTTGGCCCCAAACTTGTGATCCTCCTGCCTCCTTGAGTCACTGGGATTACAGGCATGCACCACCACTCCTGGATCTTCATGCATTTTTTACATTTTTCTTTGATAAACTTTTGTCTGGCAAGAGCCAAAGGTGACTGTAGGTCTGTTCTGTTTTTAATGCTTCCTGTATTTATTTTGGGAGTTATTTCATAATCAGAAGCTAAACCTTAAAAATGCAGTTAGTTGGGCTGGGGATATAGCTCAGTTGGTAGAGTGCTTGCTTGGCATGCACAAGGCCCTGGGTTCAATCCCCAGCACCCACACACACACACACACACACACACTCACACACACACACACAAGGCAGTCTCTGAGCATAGCATTTCTGTTGTTTTATTTAGTTAAGCATAACCTAATGGGTGTTTTGTTTCCTTTGTAGAAGTCTGGCAAGTAGATGGTCACATGATGTGGCACCAGGATAACCAAGACAACCTTATAAATGTGAAAAGAGGTCATGAATGGGGTGCATTTGGAAAAAGTTTCAATCCAAGTATGAACGTTGTTCCTGTAAGTAAATCAAACAGTGAAGGTGACTTGGATGGATTGATTTTAAGACATCATTTAGATTTGCTTATTCCAAAAGCAGATTATGGAAGAATGGAATCAGATGACTTGAATGTATTTAATAAATTGTTTCTCGATTCCGAACCTGAGGAAACTGATTCTTGGTTGAAATACTATGAATGTGATAAATGTGGGAACGATAGGTATAAAAAGTCACAGATTGTCATTTTCCACAGAACTCGGCTAGGGGAGAAACTCTATGAATGTAGTGAATGTAGGAGACGCTTCAGTAAAAAATCCAGTCTCATTAAACATCAGAGCAAACACATAAAAGAGGTAGCCTACGGCTGTGGTAAATGTGGCAAAACCTTTCCCCAGAAGGCACAGTTCGTTACACATCACAGAACTCACACAGGAGAAAAACCCTATGATTGTAGTCAGTGTGGGAAAGCCTTCTCCCAAAAGTCACAGCTAACATCCCATCAGAGGACACACACAGGAGAGAAGCCATATGAGTGTGGCAAGTGTGGGAAAGCGTTCTCCCGGAAGTCTCATCTCATATCTCATTGGAGGACACACACAGGGGAGAAGCCCTATGGATGCAGTGAATGTGGGAGGGCTTTCAGTGAGAAGTCGAACCTCATTAATCACCAGAGGATTCACACAGGAGAGAAGCCCTTTGGATGCAGGGAGTGTGGGAGAGCCTTCAGCAGGAAGTCGCAGCTCGTCACCCACCACAGGACTCACACAGGAACCAAACCCTATGGGTGTGCTGATTGTAGGAAGGCATTCTTTGAGAAATCGGAACTCATCAGACATCAGACCGTTCACACTGGAGAGAAACCCTATGAGTGCAGTGAATGTAGGAAAGCCTTTAGAGAGAGGTCAAGCCTCATCAATCATCAGAGAACCCATACAGGAGAGAAGCCACATGGGTGCATCCAGTGTGGGAAGGCCTTCTCCCAGAAGTCACACCTCATATCACACCAGATGACACACACAGGAGAGAAGCCTTTTGCCTGCAGTAAATGTGGAAAAGCCTTCAGCAGGAAATCCCAGCTTGTTCGACACCAGAGGACTCATACTGGAGAGAAGCCCTATGAGTGCAGTGAATGTGGGAAAGCCTTCAGTGAAAAGTTAAGTCTCACTAACCATCAGAGAATTCACACAGGAGAAAAGCCGTATGTGTGCAGTGACTGTGGGAAAGCCTTCTGTCAGAAGTCCCATCTCATTTCACATCAGAGGACACACACAGGAGAGAAACCCTATGAGTGCACAGAATGTGGGAAAGCCTTTGGTGAGAAGTCCAGTCTTGCAACTCACCAGAGAACTCACACAGGAGAGAGGCCCTATGAGTGTAGGGACTGTGAAAAGGCCTTCTCCCAGAAGTCACAGCTAAACACTCACCAGAGAATCCACACGGGAGAGAAACCCTATGAGTGCAGTCTCTGTACAAGAGCATTCTTTGAGAAATCAGAGCTAATTAGACATCAGAGAACTCATACAGGAGAAAAACCTTATGAATGTGGTGAATGCAGAAAAGCCTTCAGGGAGAAGTCAAGTCTCATTAATCACCAGAGAATCCATACAGGAGAGAAACCCTTCAAGTGCAGGGAATGTGGCAAAGCCTTCTCTCGGAAGTCACACCTTATCCCACATCAGAGGACACACACAGGTGAGAAGCCTTATGGATGCAGTGAATGTAGGAAAGCCTTCTCTCAGAAATCACAGCTTGTTAATCATCAGCGAATCCACACGGGAGAGAAGCCTTACCAATGCAGTGAGTGTGGGAAGGCCTTCCCACAGAAGTCCCAGCTCATTAACCATCAGAGAACTCACACAGTGAGGACAGCCTAGGAGTGCTCTTGATGGGACCTTTTGACAGAATTCACTTTGTTGTACTTCAGAAAATGCAGTTATGGTAATTTTTCAGGTAATAGTTGCATCATGTTATGCATCAGAGAATTCCTTAGGATCCGAACTCTCTAAATGAAGCTAGGTAGGGAGAGTGCTCAGCAGGAAGCAGGCGAGAATACCTGCAGACCAGCCTTCATGGAGCAGAATGATGCTGCGAACACACTGAGTCACAGAACCTTCCCAACAAGTCAATCCTTATGCAGTAGAACGTTCCAGCAAGGGACATCCTGTGAATATCAGAGAGCCTTCCAGAGGTCAAGTCTCATCAGCTATTAAATATCCCACTGGGGATGAGGGATAACTCCCAGAATGCAGCAAGTGAGGCAGTACCTTTATTGAGAAATAAGAGCTTGTTATACATAAGAAAGTACCATTAGGAATGAACTTCTATGAAATCACTATCTATAGGACATGTGCCCCCACAATGTTGTAGTTTAGAGAGTTCATGTTGTAGATAAGCCTAAGAATGACCTTGGAAATGTGTGCCCCTTGAAGTAATGCTGTCATGGAAACCTCACAATGACAGATGTGGGTACCAACAGTCTAAGTGGCTGACAGGTATTTCCTCTAAAGTAGGAAGTTTTAAAAATATGTGAATAAATTGAATCATTGAAACATCTGAATAGGAGGTTCCTTAGTGGTGTTTATGGCTTATTGTCCTCTGTCACATATGCTTTGTATTTGGACATTACAGGTAGTTACTGCAGGAAGCATGAAGCATATGTAGCTTATGGTCCCTTTGATGTGTCAAGACATGACATGTCACTGGATTTTCTGTCTTAATACTGTGAAAAGGGTAACTGATTTAACATGGCTTTTTGCCAGAATCAATAGATTAGGCAATAACAAAAACATTTCTTTTTTCTTATTGTTTGTTGGCATCTACAGAGATCTGTTAATATTGACCTTACTCTTCAGTAACGTTAACATTTTATTTATGTCCAGTGCCCTCAGATTCTGAGAAACAGTTTATATAAATCTTCCATATGCAGAGGCACGGACCAAGAGTAGCAGCAGTGATACTAGATTCCGACTGAAGAAAGGTGGCGAGCATGCCGGGCGTGTTGGCGCACGCCTGTAATCCCAGCACTTTGGGAGGCTGAGGCAGGAGGATCGCGAGTTCAAAGCCAGCCTCAGCAATGGCGAGGCGCTTAGCAACTTAGTGAGACCCTGTCTCTAAATAAAAAATACAAAAAAAGGGCTGGAGATGTGACCCAGTGGTCGAGTGCCCCTGAGTTCAATCCCTGGTACCAAAAAAAAAAAAAAAAAAAAAAAAAAAGAAAAAGAAAAAAAAAGAAAGGTGGTGAGCTGTGGTCCTCCACGTGCAGACCCCTGAGGGACGCGAGGCCTCAGGCTGTGTCCCTTGCTGTGTGATGCTGCTCTCCCTCATGCATGTGTCCTCAGGCTCAGCTTGCCTTCAACCTGCTGTGCCAACGTACGGTTGCTCTGTGTTGCTGCTATGTTCTGGGTGTTTCATAAAACATTTTGTAAAAAAAAAATAAAAATTTGTTGAGAAAACCAATTATTTAAGAGTGACTTCAGAAGATGTAAAATACAATGAATTTTGTGGTGAAATACTCTGTACACATTCAGGGAAGCCGCTTTTGCCTTCCTGCACATTTATTTTATTACCGGACAAGTATTAGGAAACAAGATTTCTGTGATTTCTTTATTTGACATATTTGGGTTTTACCTTCTTTCACCAGCTCCATTATTCCTGGGAGAAATCACTATTTTAAATTTGATTCCCTTTAAAATTCAGGAAGCATCCCTTAGCTAAATTAGAATTTTGTAGTTCATTCTCTTTGTAATTTTCAGAACAGTGTGACATCGAGCTTTTGAGCTTTATTCCAAACTTCAGAAAATAGAGATTTCTCTTACACAGAAATTGCTTTTTTAAAAAACAATATGTTTATTTTGTTATTTATTTTTATGTTGTGCTGAGGATTGAACCCAGTGCCTCACATGTGTGAGGCAAGTGTTCTACCACTGAGCTACAAACTCAGCTCCTGCCTTATTTTTTTGGATTTTTAAAAAATTGTCAGTGGACCTTTATTTTATTTATATGTGGTGCTGAGAATCAAACCCAGTGCCTCACACGTACTAGGCAAGCGAGCTACCAGTGAGTCCCAGCCCCAGCCCCAGAAATTGTTTTATCAGTATGGTTTATATACTTTCTATTCTAATCATATTTTTCTTTAATTACCAATTTTGCAACATTGTTGGGAAGTTAAGACATTAGATAAATAAGAGTAAATTTATAAACCAACATAACAGAATTTCAATGTCCAAATAGTCCCCACCCTTTTCTCATAGTAATTTTTTTTTTTTTTTTTTTTTTTTGGAGTGCTGGTGATTGAACCCAGGGCCTTGGGCATGCTAGGCAGGTGCTCTTCCATTCAACCATACTCTCAGCCCCTCTTATAGTAATTTATTTATTTACTTATTTATTTATTTGGTGCCAGGGATTGAATCCAGGGGTGCTTCATCACTGAGCCACATCCCCAGCCCTTTTTATTTTTCATTTAGAGACAGGGCCTCACTGAGTTGCTGAGGCTGGCCTTGGACTTGCAATCCTCCTGCCTCAGCCTCCTGAGCCACTGGGATTACAGGGAGGTACCACCATGCCTAGCTCATAGTAATTTTTTTTTTATAAAGTCCTTTTTATTAGTCAAAAATCACAATCACCTTGATTAAAAGAATGGGACAATCCACCCTCAGCAGAAAATGATACAGTTTATAGAAAACCTCCCCACCCCTCCCATACCCCAATTAAAAACTAGAAAAAATCCACCCTCCTTCCCTCTGATGTCATGGTAGTCTGACTCCTCCAGTGGCACTGCAGCTCTGGAGTGCGTCAGCTCACCACCGCACCCTCCACTCCACCCTGGGGAGGAGGGATGCTGGTGGTCAAGGAGGTTAAAACCATTAGTGCCAGTAATACCAGTTTCCAAACATGCACTTCCTTCCTTTCTCCCAGGGCCTGGGACCAAGGGGAAAGAGGACAGAAATGAGCCCAGCTATATAGGAACAATTTGAGGAGGGAAAATATAGCCCAAGGAGGTGAGGAGAGTTCCAACATACCTCCTTCCTCCCCCTAACTTAAAAAAAAAAAAAAAATAAAAGGCAGTTTGGGGTCTTTATCACACCAATCATATTATTATTATTTTTTGGTACCAGGGATTGAACTCAGGGGCACTCGACCACTGGGCCACATGCCCAGCCCTTTTTTTGTATTTTATTAGAGACAGGGTCTCACTGAGTTGCTAAGTGCCTCATCACGACTGAGGCTGGCTTTGAACTCGCGATCCTCCTGCCTCAGCCTCCCAAGTGCTGGGATTACAGGCGTGCGCCACCGCGCCCGGCCATATTAATTTTTAAAGCATGTAATTTCCTTATTTATTATTCTTCCTCCAATTTATGGCATTCCTATTTTTCTCTAATGTCTGAAATTTATTTTGTGAGACAAATGGAAACAAACTTTTGTAAATGAACAAACAGTTTGGAACAAATAATAATATTCGGCTGTGTGATTTTCCCACTTTCCCTTCCATCCCTCCTGGGGTCTCTTTTCTAGTCACAGAAATTGGTTCTGTGAGTCAGCAGTCTGTTGCATAGACCTTTTCTAAGTTTGCTTACTCCACTTCTAGATTATTCCATTAACTATTAGCCATTGAAACCTAATACTGCCTTTGATGGGTAGTGGAACTTCAGCACTAGCCTGGTGATTGATTATCTAAGAACAGGACAACCCACAGCTTTTTAAGAGTCAGGCTGTAGTCACAGAGAAGGCCAGTGCTAGCCACAGGACCCAGTCCACAAAACACCGATGTGCACCCAGTTGCTTCATGAGGCCTCTTTGGAGCACTTCCTGGTTCTGCCATGTATCTGTGAGCTCTGATTCATGAATTAGAGATTTTTGGGGTATGTTTTAAATGCCTTGACTACAAAAACATTTCCTTCATTGATTCCTACCATAGATCCCACATCAAGAAGGAAATTTTGGGGCTTGGGTTGTGTGGCTCAGTGGTAGAGCACTTGCCTAGCACATGTGAGGCACTGGGCTTGACCATCAGTACCATATAAAAATAAATAAATAAAACAAAGGTATTTTTAAAAAGGAAGTTTTGCTGGGCATGGTTTCATATGCCTGGAATGCTACTTGGGAGGATGCAGCAGGAAAATTAAAAATTTGAGGCCAGCCTCAGAAACTTTGCTAGACCCTGTCTCAAAATAAAAAGCACTAGGGACCTAGGGATGTAGCTTATTGATAATGTACTCCTGGGTTCTATCCCCAGGATAAAATAATAATGTTAAACTGATTTTACTTGTGATCTCATGGAGCACAATAAGCAATACTGAGGGAGAATACTAAGTATAGGAAAGCATCCTTTGCTGTCCTCTTTAGCCACCAGTTTCTTCCAGATCTGGAACTGCATGCAGTTCTACAGAAGATGATTTATACTGTACTCTTTTTGCTAAGGAATGGGGCTCTTTGGAGATCTGGTCTGTGCATTTTGAAACCTAGGTATGCCCTTTGCTTGATATATATATATATATATATATATATATATATATATATATATATTTTTTTTTTTTTTTTTTGGTGGGCTCTGCCACGGTTACCTGTGGATCCCCTCATAGGTTCCTGATGTTGATTTGAAGAACATTACCTGTAGAACCCGGAGATGAATACCATGTGTATTTATCTAGCAAAGCCTTTATTACGAACAGCAGAGTACAGACCACTAGGCCTTTGGGATCTACCCTTGAGACTCCTCAGTTGTTTGGTTGTTTGGCAGTGTGTGTCCAGGTGTCAGTCTCAGTGGGCCTGCTGGTCTACACTTAGGGTACCAGCAAGCTTTCAGATGCTTAGCACCTGAGGGTACTGTTCTGAGGGTTCGTCAATCATCCTGGGCCCTTGCAGCTGCAGGCACACTCTGTGCACCTCACTCTCATTCTTTTTTTTTTTTTTTTTTTTGGTACCGGGGATTGAACTCAGGGGCACTCGACCACTAGGCCACATCCCCAGCCCTTTTTTTGTATTAAGAGACAGGGTCTCACTGAGTTGCTAAGTGCCTCACCATTGCTGAGGCTGGCTTTGAACTCGTGATCCTCCTGCCTCAGCCTCTCAAAGTGCTGGGATTACAGGTGTGCGCCACTGCGCCCGGCTTCACTCTCATTCTTTAGTTCATGTTCACACTTTTTTTTTTTTTTTTTTTTAGTTGTATATGATAACTTTATTTTATCTATTTATTTTTATGTGGTGCCGAGGATCGAACCCAGGGCCTCACACGTGCTAGGCAAGCGCTCTACTGCTGAGCCAGAACCCCAGCCCATTTTCATACCTCTTACATGTAGTGATCATTTTAAATGCAAATTTGGTAACACATTCCCATGTTGAAATATCATATCTCACTGTGGGCTCACGGTGTCATTAATATCCTCATTGAAGTATACCAGGACTTTTATGCAAACCCATGCCTATCTTTTTTATTATTTCTGAACATCATTTTTCTCTGTGCAATATTGTCTGGTCTCCTTGAACTATTGGCAGTTCCTTGAGGTTTCTGTACTCTCTCATCTCCCCGCCCCCAAATCTATTGCAACAAAATGCTGTGGTTCCTTGTTAATGCTTATCTAACATTCGATGCATGTGCTTATGAACCTGTCCATGTATTTGTCACTGTGACAATGTCATCATTGTATGTTTTATCTTTTCCACTAGAAGGCTTCTGGAAAGCGTGACTCTTATCTGTATACTTGTAGTTGCTGGAGCTGTAATAGTTAATGGTGGCTGTTTTCTATGCCGTGGAGATGTGGTCTGCAGTAGAGAAGGTGCAGCTATTGTGGGAGCAAGGTCCAGAAAGGGCCCTGGCTGTGTCTGGTTCCTGCTTCTCCTTGTCTCGATGTCCAGATTCACTCTGCCCTTTCCATGCTCCGATTGTTGAGATAATCCAAATATCCTAATAAAGCCTCATATTGCTTTGCTGGGTGTGTTGTGTTTGTTACTTACAATCCAAATATCCTTACTAACAGGAAGCCAGGCTGTCGTAAGTTGGCTTCTCGGGAGGCAGGCACTGAGAATTTTGGGGTACAAGGTGTTCCTGAGATTAACAGCTGTAGAATCATGGGAGAATAAGAAAGGATTAAATAGAGGAAAACATCAAACTGCACTTTCAATTGTCTCAAGCCAATGGCATCCAGAGCAAATACCGTTCACCAGAATGTCTTGGTGGGGCAAGATGGCCAGGCCTGGCTCAGTTGTGAGGGGCAGGCTGCCCAAGGTGTCATCAGGTGACCTGGACGAGTCGACAGCCAGGCTGTCTGGTGGCAGCTCCCTTTGCCACTAGACAGCATGTTCTTCCTTGAGGAGGATCTGGGCGATACACCTGGGACTGCAGTCTATCCTTCCTTTGCTTAGACCCCGTCTTAGCCAGTGCTCTCGGGTTCCAGTGGGGCTCTGGGACAGACTGAGGAAGGTGAGTAGGACCAGCCACAGCTCCTCTGGCTGTGTTTGCTGTTAACCCCGCATTACGGCCTCTGGCATGTCCCAGGACCTCATCCCTACAGGGTCTGAGCCCTAGTCACCATGCCCTTTCTGACCCAAACTGCTGTCTCTGGCCATTTACTGTAGTAGTTTGGCCTGGAAGCCCCAAGAGGCACTTGGGGGGTCCTGAGTTCCACTCCTGTTGTCTGCTCTGTTGTGTGACAGCAGCTGAACCTCCTGGTGGTTGGTGCCGAGCAGCCCTGCAGGACCCAGCCCTCCTGGCCTGTCAGTCCTGGCCACAGGGAGCAGAGACTTCCCACAGTGCATCTGTGGTTGGTGGCTTAGAACACGGGCTCTGACCTGTGGTGAAAAGGAATCAGGAACTCTTGCCCTGCAAAGCCCGCGGTGTCGCATCAGGCACAGAGCTCCCCACAGGGTCTTGACCAGAGGCAGGTGTTCTGTCTCAGCCAGGTGTTTGGGTCCCACGTGTTCGCTTTGGGGGTGCAGAACCATGCTGAGGTCTTTGGCCTGCCCGTGCTGCAGGCACACCTCCAGCAGACCTCTGCAGAGCACGGCAGGCGCTGTGAGGGTGCCGTGTCCAGCGGATCCTCGCGTCTTGAGCATAGTCTTGCTTTTCATTTGCTTCAAAGTGGGTCCCCTCATCTGATGCGTATTTGGGTCCCAAAATGGTGTAGCACTCTGTAAGTCTTTGTAATTGTCCTGACTGAGGCCCACTGTTCAGGGAAGAAAACCTTTCCCTGGAATCTCCCCTGTAAGAACAAACCACTGGCTTCTTTCAACCCAGATGGCCAACCTGAGGCCAGTGTTGGCTGGGGTCCTTGAGGAAGGTGCCTCCATGGGCACAGCCATGCGGCCCTGGGAAGTGGGACTGGGTGTTGGCCCAGCACAAAAGCCCTACCTTTGCCACACAGCTGCCTCTTCATGTGCCACCTGGGCCAGCACTATGGTGGCCACCCCTGGCCAGATCTGGTTGCTGTCCCAGCTGTCTGGAGCCACCTCCATGACATGCTCTCTGATCAGCGTCTGTGTGCAACATGAAGAGCTCCACGTGTGTCCACCTACACGATCTGTTTTGACTGCAGCCCCAGTCAGACTTTCCCCTTCCACATATAAATAAATAAAATAAATAAAGGTCAACAACTAAAAAAAAAAAAAAAAATTACCATGGTCTCAGGTATTGTTATACAACAGAAAACAGATTAAAACCATAAAATTGTCCACCACCAGATGATCTTCCTGCAGAGCTGCTGAGACGGTCCTTGTGGTTCTCCCCTGGGGTCTCCCACCAACTCTGCGAGGCATCTTTCCCTGTTACTGACACCTCGAGCTTTGTGGGGTGCGCTAGATAGCATGTCCAAGCATCAGGGCTGCTTTTTTTTTTTTTTTTAATGTTTTTTTATTTATTTGCTTTTAGTTGTACACAATGCATTTTATTCATACGTGGTGCTGAGGATCGAACCCAGGTCGCCCACATACTAGGCGAGCGCTCGACCGCTGAGCCACAATCCCAGCCCATCATCAGGGCTGCTTTTATTGGTGACCTGTTGAGAGCTTTTTGCTCTCTACCCGCTGCTAGATGCCAACAGCCTTTTGCATCGCACTCCATCATGACCCTTGGATGAGGACCATGCTGTGCCCAGAAGCCAAAGAGCTTCCCCCAGTCACCATGTTTTATTTTAGTGGAATAAACTCAAGATGCAGTAAGTTGTCATTCCTTTAAGAGAGCAGACCCTGATGGCCCTAAGCACTAGTCTCCTGAAAGTGCTTTGGATAGGGCAGGTCTATGCAACCTCTATGGGGCTGTTCTTTAACCCTCCGGAAAGCACCCTGCAGCTGCTGCCCCAACAACCTGGTACCTGGTACCATAAGTGTAATGAATCAGCAGAATCAGTGAGGTGCTCTGCAGAGTGTTCTATGCCATGACCATGATCAGAAGAGCTAATGTTGCCATGAGAAAAAGTTAATTCTGTCATTAATCATTTCATGAATATTGTTTGTTTTTTGCACTTGGGATTAAACCCACTTAACTACTGTGCCACATCCTCAGCCATTTTTTTTTTTTTTTTTTTTTTTTTTGAGACAAGGTCTCACTAAGTTACCTAGTCTCCTTAAGTTGCTGAGGCTGGCAATCCTCCTGCCTCAGCCTCCTTAGTTGTTGGGATTACATGTGTGCCCAGCATGGATGTCACTGTTTATTTCAGTGCCGATTTGATTTCATATGAATTTATTTGTGGTGCTGGGAATCAAACCCAGGCAAGCACTCCACTGAACCACATCCCCAGCCCTCATTTCATGTGAATGTAAACGTTTATTAACAATTATTTTTGAACTAGTTAGAAAAGAATGCATTTACCAGAGTCAGGATGGCAGTGCACACCTGTGATTCCAGCTACTCAGGAGCCTCAGGCAGAGAGCTCTCAAGTCTGAGGCCAGTCAAGAAATCAGTGAAACCCTGCCTCAATATAAAATCTAAAATCCTGGGGATTTAGCTCAGTGGTAAAGCACTTTCTAAGAGTGCAGGATGCCCTGGGTTCAATGTCTAGTACTGCAAAAAGCCAAAAACAAAACCACCACCAAAATGTCCCCCAGAGTCAGGATTGTGACCTTTTCTTTGGGTGGTGCTCAGACGGCATTCCGTGCTTTTCGTGGCTGGCACAAGCTCCATGTCACTCTGTGGTGGTCGTTTATCTGGCTTCTTGGGACGCCGTGTTCCTGGGCTTCCGGTGGGCTAGGCCCCTCCCCATTCTGTCATCCCGATAAGCGCAACATGCGGCCTCTGTGCCTCTCTCCTCCGGCCGTCTCCGCAGGCATTGGGCATCCCAGCTTGCCACCAGCTTCTGCCCGCCGCCCTGCCCACTGGGAGGAGCCTCTGTGGAGCTCTGCCCTCGTGATGGCCCTGGGGAACGAATGGCGGTGACCCGCCACTGTGCAGCCTCACTCTTGGGGGTCTCTGGGTGTGCAGTGTCCACTCCAGCACACCCACTCCTGGGGCTCTCCTCCCTCCTGCCCCGGCTTCCGCGGAGATGCCAGCCCTTCGGCTTCTCCCACTGTGGAGCGGCCTAGTATTGAGCTGGAGCCCCCGGGGGCTTTAATGTCCGCCACGTTCGGGTCTTGGGAAGCAATCCCAGCTCACTCAGCTTTTCTCTTTGCAATTTTCTGTTTCACCCTCTTGTCAGACCTGAGTCCAGAGTCACAAGCACTCCTCCAGGTTTTTCTTTTTTTCAGAGTAAGAAACTTTTCTTCCACTGCCCTGTCCCTTAAACTACAGAATATAGGGCTGGGGCTCCGCGGTAGGGCACTCACCTCGCACGTGTGAGGCCTGGGTTCGGTCCTCAGTGATAGATAGCTTACCCTCCCCCGCCCTCAGAGTTTTCCACACCCTAAGAGAAGCAACCTTGTTTCAAGATGTTCCAGACAGGATGTTCCTTCCCCGGGCAGAATGTTTCTTTTCCCCAGGCAAGAGCCAATAGGCTTAAAGGACACCCTGTTCTAGCCAATGGTGTTTGGGGTTGCTCTAGTGCACCCCCCACCAGAAATCCCTATATAAGGCCCTGTTTGAGAGACTCAGAGAGAGAGACAGAGACACAGGGACACAACATAGGATCGTCGCTGCAGAGAGGAGGAAGCCACTGCAACAGCTCCAGACCCATCGCCTCCAGCTCGACGGCAGCTGCCCCAGCCAACAGCTCCAGACCCATCGCCTCCAGCCAACGGCAGCTGCCCCAGCCAACAGCTCCAGACTGACCACCTTCAGCCCGAAGGCCGCTCCCAGGTGACAGCTCCAGCCTCCAGCCAGACAGCAGCTGCTTTAGCCGACAGCTCCAGAGATCCCAGCTGGTGCAACCAAGCACCCACCTTCTGTCCAGAGCTTGCACACTCCCCTCTACCTTACTCCCTTCTCCCACTAGAGCTTGCACACTCCCTTCTCCCTGACTCCCCTCTCCCACCTCTTCGACCTTCGACCAGAGCACCTCTTCTCCGGTTTTCGCTACCGGCTACGAAGGCTGTTGAATAAATCTTTTGGCTGCACAGCTGTCCCCGGTGTGATGCTTTGCCCTTCACTCAGCACCACGTAAAAATAAATAAATGAAATAAAGGTGTGTGCCCACCTACGGCTAAAAAATAAATATCTAAAAAAGAATATAAGCCAACACCTTTCCATGTCAGAAGAGATCAAGTGTGACCATCTGTATTTAGTGATAAATTGATGGTGTTCTGAAAGATTTCAATTCATTTTAAAATAGTCAAGTTCTACTTAAATAACAAGTTCAGTTCCATCTCTGTATGTTCAAACTTCTGTTTGGCTTATGCGGTTCCACACTTTCCCTAACTGGGGGCCGTGCCTGTCGCCCCACTGTCCCCGCCAACGCACCCCACTGTCCCGGGTCCCGCAACGCACCCACGGCGCCCGCCCGGCGCAGAGTCGTCCCGGTCCCCGCTCCCGCCCGGCACCCACGGCTCCCGCCCGCGCACCCACGGTCCCGCTCCCGCCCGCACCCACGCCCGCGCAGAGTCGTCCCCGGTCCCGCTCCCGCCCGGCACCCACGGCCCGGCGCAGAGTCGTCCCGGTCCCGCTCCCGCCCGGCCGCGCCCGCCCGGCGCACGTCTGCGTCTTCATCGCTGCACGAGCCGGGGCTCTCCGAGGGCTTCTTCTTGGCGAGCGTGTCCAGCGGGGCGCACTTCCTTCTTGCTTTTTCCACCCCTGGTGTGTGAGTTCAGACTCGCCCCCGGAAAGAGGGGCGTGGCCGCGCGACTCACTGCGCCCGCCCTCTGCGCATGCGCTCCTCGGAGAGGCGGGCCCTGTCCACTTCCGGCTTCCTTGACCCGGGGCCGCTTGTGTCCTGCTTGGCTGCCTCACACACAGACACGTCCTCCGGCTGAATTTGCCCTTTTGTACTCCCGAGGGCAATGCAGATTTCACTGCCATGCTTCCAGCCTGCACCTCCTCCAGTCCCACTGATCCAACCCAAATGGTAAAACGGTTTGCTAAATTCTGGGATCAGGTGTCTTGGGTTTTCCTTGCCCTTTGCACCCCGTCGCTGCAAGCAGCAGTCTCCCTCTGGTGCACGGCAGCCGGACGTGGTCCACAGAGGGGCTCCTGCGACTTCCTGTCTCCACGAGACTCTACCCAGTGCTCTGCCTGCACAATGAGGCAGGGGAAATAGTATGGGGTGTTAGGTCTTAAGAAGGAAGGGTCCTCGCTCTGAGGACCCCTGCCATGCATCACAGTCCCAGGGTTTTCCAGCCATACCCTGTCACCCCTGCAACACTGCTGCTTGCAGCGATGGGGTGCACTTGACTTGCCAAGTGTGACAGGCCTGCCTCCCTTGGGTGTTTTGCCTTCTTCAGGGTCAAGCTGCTTTTTGCCCTTGGCTTTCTCTGTCTGCTGTCGTGGGAGATGAGAACTTTACATGCAACCAGAGGTGCTCAAACATTCACACCTGCATTTCAGTCGCTTATTTCTTGGCCTCAATAGTGGGTTATCTCTTTTTGGGGGGTGGGTACTAGGGTCTGAACTCAGGGGCACTTGGCTACTGAGCCACATCCCTAGCCCTATTTTGTATTTTATTTAGAGACAGGGTCTCATTGAGTTGCTTAGAGCCTCACTTTTGCTGAGGCTGGCTTTTTTTTTTTTTTTTTTTTTTTTTTAATTTGCTTTAGTTGTACACAATGCAATGCATTTATGTTTACGTGGTGCTGAGGATTGGACTAGGGCCGCGCATGTGCTAGGCAAACGCTCTACCGCTGAGCCACAACCCCAGCCCTGAGGCTGGCTTTGAACTCTCGATCCTCCTGCCTCAGCCTCCCAAGCTACTGGGATTACAGGGTGCACCACTGTGCCTGGCATGTGTTATCCTTTTTTGGAGCATCAGTAGCACTTTGCAGTCATCACCCAATACTGTTTTATTTTCTGTCTCTTCCCTGAGGCGCAGACATGGATATCTAGGACCAGGGGCTGCCTCCTAATTCACACTGGTGAACTCTTCACAACTGGACCTACTGCCAGTGATCCACCTGTTGCAGCGATGGTGTTTTATTGCCACCTGGGTAATGCGTAATCCAGCTCCAAACCCAGGCTCATCCCTTGCTAGAGTGGAACATGTCTGCTCTGGTACCAACTGTAGTCGTTTGGATTTTCCGAAGTAGACTCGGGAAGGAGTACCATGTGTTTGCTGTGTGTTAGTACCTGTGAAAGGAGAGAAGGAAGCAGGATTGAGCAGAAGAAAAGGAGGAATAGCAGTGCAGGTCCTGCACAGCCTCTCTCCACTCGGCCAGAGCTCTGGAGTGAGTGCTGCCCGCCAGGATTCAGGAGTCAGACGGCGTGAACTGGCCTCATGGCCACACCTCACTCAGCCACTGAGTGTACCCTGGAAGGCGACCTGGACAGAATCCTTCTGACTCCTACTGTGACAGCCAGGCCTCCTGGGAAGAAGCTAAGCAGCACAACCCCAGGTCCATGTGGCACACTGCCTGAAATTTAGAGGCCTCAAATGAAAATTGCCCTTACAGAAGCAAATACTCCTTTATTAATAACAGCTTTTAGAAAAGAATGACTAAAAAATTTTTATTGGAGCCGGGCGCGGTGGCGCACACCTGTAATCCCAGCACTTGGGAGGCTGAGGCAGGAGGATCACGAGTTCAAAGCCAGCCTCAGCAATGACGAGGCACTTAGCAACTCAGTGAGACCCTGTTTCTAATAAAGTACAAAAAAGGGCTGGGGATGTGGCCCAGGTGTTGAGTGCCCCTGAGTTCAATCCCCAGAACAAAACAACAACAACAACAAAAAATTTGGTTCATTATAATTGTACATAATGGTGGATGGTGGGATTTGCTGTTACATACTCACATGCACACAGTATAACTGTATAATTTAGCCAATATCACTCCCCTTTTCCTCCTGTCCTCCCTCCCCTGGTTCCTTCCTGTGGGAAGCCACTGTAGGTGTAAACAAACGCCTTAAGTCCTGATGCCTGTCTGGGAAAATGAAAGGGCATTGATGTCTGATGCAGAAGCCTTAGGACTCCTGACTCAGGCTTTTCCCGGCTGGGATAACAAGGCATGGCCCTATGACCTATGACGGATGACACCCAAAGGGGCTGGGCTACCCACACCTGTCCTTTGTAATCTTACTCCCTGGATGTTTTACATATTGAATATTCTAGGAAACAACTCCCTGCCCCCCAATAAAAGTCGCTTCTGAATGAGTCAGTCTCTCTCTCTCTCTCTCTCTCTCTCCAGCCTCTTGTGGCTTTACCTCACTCCCTGTTTGGGGGGCTTGAGGCCAGGAGCCAGAGAAAGCCGACGTGAAGCTTTAAAGGTATCTGAGTCTGTGTTTGTGGTCATTTTGCAGCACCCCAGATTCACACGAGTGAGTCAGGTTCAGCGGCTCACGCAGGACATGGCCCCTGCCTTTCATTGCTCTTTTCTCATAGCTTCCACATGAGTGAACACGCATGACCCTTGGCCTTCTGAGTTTGTCTTTCACTTAATGTAATGTACTCACGTTCCATCCATTTTTCTGCAAATGACATAATTTCCTTCTTCTTTATAGCTAAAAAAACTCCATTGTGTGTATATACCACATTTTCTTCATCCATTTTTCCGTTGATAGATACCTAGATTGGTTCCATAGTTTGGCTGCTGTGAATCATGTTACAATAAACATAGATATACACATATTACCGTAGTACAATGACTTTAATTAAAAATAATTCCTAGCCAGGCACAGGGGCACATGCCTATAATCCCAGCAGCTTGGGAAGCTGAGGCAGGAGGATCGCGAGTTCAAAGCCAGCCTCAGCAAAACTGAGGCTCTAAGCAACTCAGTGGGACCCTGTCTCTAAATAAAATACAAAACAGTGCTGGGGATGTGGCTCAGTGGCCGAGTGCCCCTGAGTTCAACCCCCAATACAAAACCAAAAACAAACAACCCCCCCCCCCAAAAAAAAGCCCCCAAAAGTAATTCCTAAATACTGTGTAGAGGATATTCAGGTGAAAAGATGGCTGAACTAAGGACTCCTTTAAGAAGATCAGTGTTCTCTGGGAGTAGTGGGCATCTGGACAAGATGTCGCTACATATTGGAATGTGCCCATGAGTCCTCCTCTATCGGACATGGCAGCATCCCAGGGGGTCAGTGAGTCCGGAGGGCTAGTATCTGCACCTCCTTAGGGTGGAGCAAGGACAGGCAAGGACAGGCCGGAGCAGGCCAGTGTATTTCCCTGCGGTAAGTCAGCAGTCACAAGGCTTGTTTCTTGTGGGCCCCAGGAGGCTGGGGGCTGCGGTAGGACCTCAGGGAGGTGGTCCTCTGGGTTCTGGTTTCCTGTTGGAGTCCGGGACAGGCTGAGAGTTGTTGAGGGTCAAAAGGAGTCTGGTGCCCCGAGTCGGTTTTCATTCTGAGGAGTTGCTGTATCCTAGGTCGTAGCAGGTCATCTGGGAGTCTTAATTTCTGGTCTTTGGTTTTGTGGTTGGTCCCGGGCATGCTGGGAGTTGTAGTAGGGTCTGTGGGAGGCGGGTCCTCTGGGCTCCAGTTTCCTGGTAGGGTCCCGGGGCATGCTGGGAGTTGTAGTAGAGTCTATGGGAGGCTGGTCCTCTGGGCTCCAATTTCCTGGTAGGGTCCCAGAGCATGCTGGGAGTTGTAGTAGGGCCTATGGGAAGCGGGTCCTCTGGACTCCAGTTTCCCGGTTGGTTCCAGGGCATGCTGGGAGTTGTAGTAGAGTCTATGGGAGGCGGGTTCTCTGGGCTCCAGTTTCCTGGTAGGGTCCCGGGGCATGCTGGGAGTTGTAGTAGAGTCTATGGGAGGCGGGTCCTCTGGGCTCCAATTTCCTAGTAGGGTCCCGGGCATGCTGGGAGTTGTAGTAGAGTCTATGGGAGGCGGGTCCTCTGGGCTCCAGTTTCCTGGTAGGGTCCCGGGCATGCTGGGAGTTGTAGTAGAGTCTATGGGAGGCGTGTCCTCTGGGCTCCAGTTTCCTGGTAGGGTCCCGGGCATGCTGGGAGTTGTAGTAGAGTCTGTGGGAGGCGGGTCCTCTGGGCTCCAGTTTCCTGGTAGGGTCCCAGGACATGCTGGGAGTTGTAGTAGGGCCTGTGGGAGGTGGGTCCTCTGGGCTCCAGTTGTCTGGTAGGGTCCCGGGCATGCTGGGAGTTGCAGTAGGGTCTGTGGGAGGCGGGTTCTCCGTGCTCCAGTTTCCTGGTAGGATCTCAGAGCATGCTGGGTGTTGTAGTAGGATCTATGGGAGGCGGGTCCTCTGGGCTCCAGTTTCCTGGTTGGGTCCCGGGGCATGCTGGGAGTTGTAGTAGGGTCTGTGGGAGGCGGGTCCTCTGGGCTCCAGTTTCCTGATAGTGTCCCAGGCATGCTGGGAGTTGTAGTAGAGTCTATGGGAGGCGGGTCCTCTGGGCTCCAGTTTCCTGGTAGGGTCCCAGGACATGCTGGGAGTTGTAGTAGGATCTATGGGAGGCGGGTCCTCTGGGCTCCAGTTTCCTGGTTGGGTCTCGGGGCATGCTGGGAGTTGTAGTAGAGTGTCTAGGAGGGCCTACTAAGCCGAGACTGGATTGTGGTTGTGCTGGTGCTGCAAAGGCCGGTGCTTGGTTGTTGCAGAGTTGTCCTCCAGTCCGGCGACTTTTCTCACGGCGGTGTCCCCAGGCGGAAGGCTGCGCTCCGCCGCAGCGGAGGAGGCGGCGTCCTGGCTAAGCTGCTGCGTAGAAGGAGCACCCGCCGGCCTCCGAGGCTCGCACTCCGTCACCGGGTCGGCTCCGCGCTGCCCCGCTCTTCCCCTGAGCCTCCTTTACCATGTCTGTGGTAAGCTGACTCCCATTTCCTCTCGGGTGCGCTGCGGGCTCGGGCTCGGGTCGCCGGCCACGCGGGAAGGCCGAGGAGTACCGGCGGCTCTGCCCTGGCCGGGCTCTCGGACCGCAGCTCTGCGCTGGCCTTGGACCGTGACTGTGCCCTGGCCGGGCTCTGGGACTGCAGGCTGTGCCCTGGCGGGGCTCTGGGACTGCAGGCTGTGCCCTGGCGGGGCTCTGGGACTGCAGGCTGTGCCCTGGCGGGGCTCTGGGACTGCAGGCTGTGCCCTGGCCGGGCTCTGGGACTGCAGGCTGTGCCCTGGCGGGCTCTGGGACTGCAGGCTGTGCCCTGGCGGGGCTCTGGGATTGCAGGCTGTGCCCTGGCGGGGCTCTGGGACTGCAGGCTGTGCCCTGGCCGGGCTCTGGGACTGCAGGCTGTGCCCTGGCCGGGCTCTGGGACTGCAGGCTGTGCCCTGGCGGGGCTCTGGGACTGCAGGCTGTGCCCTGGCCGGGCTCTGGGACTGCAGGCTGTGCCCTGGCGGGGCTCTGGGACTGCAGGCTGTGCCCTGGCGGGGCTCTGGGACTGCAGGCTGTGCCCTGGCGGGGCTCTGGGACTGCAGGCTGTGCCCTGGCGGGGCTCTGGGACTGCAGGCTGTGCCCTGGCGGGGCTCTGGGACTGCAGGCTGTGCCCTGGCGGGGCTCTGGGACTGCAGGCTGTGCCCTGGCGGGCTCTGGGACTGCAGGCTGTGCCCTGGCGGGGCTCTGGGACTGCAGGCTGTGCCCTGGCGGGGCTCTGGGACTGCAGGCTCTGCCCTGGCCGGGCTCTGGGACTGCAGGCTTGCCCTGGCCGGGCTCTGGGACTGCAGGCTCTGCCCTGGCCGGGCTCTGGGACTGCAGGCTCTGCCCTGGCCTTAGAACTCGGTTCTTCCCTGGCGGGCTCTGGGGCTGCAGGCTGGGTGGCGGGAGAGGGCAGGTGTCTCTCCAGGCGCCGCTGTTCCTGGTGCTGGTGCGAGGAGCGCTCACCTCTGGGCGCCCCTCCCGCCGCTGCTGGCTCGTGTACTCCCCAAGTCTTTAGTGAGCATCTTTGGGCAGCTGTGTCGGTGACTTGGGGGACCCCGGGGTACTTGCTGGAGGAAAGTTCTAGAGGCCCCTTCCCTTCCGGGTGGGATGCCTGGGGCTATGAGTTTACAGTCCCTGCAAGTGATACTGATGCACGACCCCTCCTGTCTGGAGGACACAGCAGCGAGCAGAATTCCTGAAGTCACAGAACTCGTTTTTCGGATTTGACATTAAGTGCTTTTATCAAGGAACAGTTGTTCCTTTGATCTCATGTGGGCTAAATGTTTGTCTGATCATTGTGTTTCACAGGGGTGGGCATAGCAAGGGCAGCCATTCCAAAGTAACGCCCCAGGTTTCGCTTCCACGCGCCTGGCCTGCCTTCCCTTACGTTTGTCTCTGAATTCAGAGGCTATCTGGCAGGTCTTACTGTTTCCTTTGTTAGTTAACTTTTATCACTTTTTTTAAACCTCAAAACTAAAAAATAACTGCCATCAATCTGGTGCTGCCACTAGTTCTAGAATTTTTTTTCTTTCTTTCTTTCTTCTTTTTTTTTTTTTTTGCTATGGGTTAGGGATTGAACCTAGGGCCCTGCTGCATATTAGACAAGGGCTCTACCACTGACCTCCATTTCTAGCCAAAGTTTGGGACGTTTTAAATTCCCATTCATACCTTAGAGTTAGGTGGAGCACTTAAGTGGTTCAAAACCAGCCTCTAAATCAGAGGCTTGTATGTTATCCCCCCAACCCTGAGGGAAAGAATTTAGGCTCCTTCCTGGAGCTCTGCATATATTCCTTATCTTCCTTGTTCTGCGGTGTTGTTAAGACTGCTGTCTTTGGGACAACTTTAGCAAAAGTGAATGCACATGTCCCATTTCAAAGGTGTTGTTGCTATGTGCTACAGCCAGTTATTACCATGCAGCTGGCCACATCATCTCAAAATAGACTGTTGTTAAGGAAAACAGACATTGTTTACTTGATACCATTCATGAAATGTGTGTGTATGTGTGTGTGTGTGTGTGTGTGTGTGTATATATTTGTACCAGGAATTGTACCCAGGGGTGCTTAACTACTGTACTACATCTCCAGCTCCCTTTTTAAAAAATTTCTTTTTGAGATAGGGTCTGGTTAAGTTGCTTAGCGACTCACTTGTTGCTAATGCTGGTTTTGAACTTGCAATACTTCTGCCTCAGCCTCCTGAGTCACTGGGATTATAGGTGTGTTCTGTGCCAGCATGAAATATAATATCTTAAGAATTTTTTCAACTGGAGTGAGATATTCTTGTTCCTCATGTGTATAGTCCCAAATATTGAACAAAATTAAATAATCTTAGAACAAATCACTTACTTTTTTTCTTCTTTTGAACAAAACAATAAGCTAGGCACAGTCAGGCATTATGATGCACACCCGTAATACCAGCTACTCAGGAAGCTGAAGCCAGAGAATCATAAGTTTTTTTGTTTTTACATTTCATATTATACTTATAGAGCACATTTTTACATATCTCTGGTTGTATACAAAGTATATTCACAGCATTCGTGACTTCATACATGCACTTAGGGTAATGATGTCCATCTCATTCTACCATCTTTTTTTTTTTTTTTCTTCACCCTTTTGCCCCCTCCTTTTCCCTCCCTCCCCACTGGCCATTCTAGTGTCCCTCTAACCCTCCTATGCTCCCTGTCCCAACCCCACTGTGAATCGGCCTCCTTATATCAGAGAAAACATTCGGCATTTGGCTTTTTGGGATTGGCTAACTTCACTTAGCATTATATTCTCTAACTTCATCCATTTACCTGCGAATGCCATGATTTTATTCTCTCTTAGAGAATCATAAATTTGAGGTCAGTGTGGGCAGCTGAGTGAGACCCTGTCTCAAAATGAAAAGGTCTGAGAGATGTAGCTCTGTGGTACAGTGTGTGCCAGCATGCTTAAGGCCCTGGGTCGGGTCCCAGCACGTGGGGAGGATGAGGGGAGCTAGATTGTTAGTTGTATGATACCTACTTAGAATCCTGGACCCTCCCATTGTCACGACTTGTGCCCACTTTCCATTCTCCACACTGAGACTCATTTTATTCTGTGATCAGGGACTTGCAAGGCATAGGTCTTGGTTGTGAAGATATCTCTGACATTTCAGGAATCGGTGACATTCAGAGATGTGGCTGTAGACTTCTCCCGGGAGGAGTGGAACTGGCTTCAGCCTTCTCAGAGAGATCTGTACAGATGCGTGATGTTGGAGACCTACAGCCTTCTGGCTTCACTGGGTGAGCATTCCTCCTGGTGCCATCAGGCCATGACATCATCTTTAGAATAGATGTTGGAAATGGATTTTCAAAAATTAGTTCTTAAGATGGGGAATGTAACATCCTCAAATCTTTAAATTTTCATATTTACATTTGATATTTATTTTAATGGCCCCTTTTTTCTTAGAGTTTAAGGACTGATTTTGAATTCATCTTGTTTTTTGTAAGCAGGTCTTTCCATCTCTAAGCCAGATGTGGTTTCCTTATTGGAGCAAGGGAAAGAGCCCTGGTTGGGAAAAGGAGGAATCAGCAGAGCTCTCTGTTCAGGTGAGTGAGGCAGAGACTGACAGGGAAAGTTTTAGAATGGCCACACCAGGGGCTGGTGTTGTGGCTCAGCAGTGGAGCACTGCCTAGCACGAGCACGGCCCGGGTTTGATCCTCAGCACCATGTAAGAATAAAGGCATTGTGTACAACTAAAAACAATAAATAAATAAATATTTAAAAAAATAACCACACCATTAGTCAATGAGAAGGCAAAACTGTTAGAATGCAAGTTGGGGATTTTCCCACGAATATACCAGAGATGTGGAGATGATGAAGTCTTGCTCACAATATACGTGAGAGAACTGAGCCACATCCCCAGCCCTTTTTTAAAAAATGTTTTATTTAGAGACAGGTCTTGCCGAGTTGCTGAGGCTGGCTTCCACTCGTGACCCCCCTGCCTCCGTGTCTTGGGCTGTTGGGGTTGGGGCGTGGCTGCCGGGCCTGGCCTGTTCTCACGATGTCCCTGCTTTCTCACAGTCACGCGCCTTCCCACAGTGTCACCTCAGATGGTTCATTTTGGTTCTCTTCCCTTTCTTTCTTCAAATTAGCAAATGTTTCTGTTGCCTAAATAAAAAGTCACACATAGTTTATAGTGCTGTCCTCTTTAGTCATTTTGGAAAGGTTAAATCGTTATTCTTTGGCTAGTTGATGATCAATTCACTTACATATATTATCTTAATATTTGCTGAAATTTGAATCTTGTCAAGACTTTCTCTTAGGCAATACAGAGACTAAAGGATATACAAAATCGTAGAAACTAACAAAGAATTTATGGCCTTTGTGTGTTTTTAAATAACACAAGTTAGAGATTAGCAGTTCCACAATGAGTGAAAAGGAATTTCAAGTTGTTATTTTAGGCCGGAATAATCTGGACATGGATAGAAACAAGAACAAAAGACAGGGAAATCCTGGCTTTAGAAAAAAGGTGACAAATATGTTTGAGATATACTTGATGGGATTAGAGGATGATACAAATGAAGGTGTCCAGCAACAGGATGTTGGAATGTATCTTAGAAAAAAGTTCAGGTTAGAGATACAGATGTAGGGATCTTACACTAAGAAGCAAAAATCGAAGCCATGAAATGAACTGAGAATGGCTCTGAAAGCCCTCCTCACCTTTGGTTGGCAGAGTAATTCCTGACCAAACACATCTTTAGTTTTAATTTTTTTGGTACTAAAGATTGAACGCAAAACCACAGAGCCCCATCCCCAGCAAACCTTTTTAAAAATTTTTTTTTAAATAGTAAAAAAATTTTTTAGTTGTACATGGACACAATACCTTTATTTTATTTATGTGGTGCTGAAGATTGAGCCCAGTGCCCCACGCATGCAAGGCAAGCTCTCTACCACTGAGCCACAACCCCAGACCCCAACCCTTTTAATTTATTTTTTTAAATTTTTTATTTGTTTTAATTAGTTATACATGACAGTAGAATGCATTTATGCACTGTGATATATCATACATAGATAGGATATAATTTCTCATTTTCAAAGTGTACATGTTGCAGAATCACAGTGGTCATGCAGTCACATATATACATACAGTAATAATGTCTGTTTCATTCCACTCTCTTTCCCATCCTCACATACCCTCCCTCCCTTCACTTCCCTCTACCTAATCTAAGGTAACACTATTCTTCCCTAGTGCCACCCGCCTTATTGTGAATTAGCATCCACATATTAGAGAAAATATTTGGCCTTTGGTTTTGTGGGATTGGCTTCTTTTGCCTAGCATAATATTCTCCAATTCGTACCATTTACTGGCAAATGCCATAATTTCACTCTTCTTTAAAGTTGAGTAATATTCCATTGAGTATATATACCAAATTTTCTTTATCCATTCACCTATTGAGGGACACCTAGGTTGGTTCTATAGTCCAGCTATTGTGAATTGAGCTGCTATAAATGTTGATGTGGGTGTGTCACTGTAGTGTGTTGATTTTAAGTCCTTTGGGTTTATTTTTTTAACTTGAGACAGGATCTCCCTAAGTTGCTTAGGCCTCACTAGTTGCTGAGGCTGGCTTTGGACTCATGATCCTTCTTCCTTAGCCTTTTAAGCTATTGGGATCATAGACATGTGCTACCGCACCTGGCTGATGAACCTCTTTAAAAATAAACATGGCCGTGCCTCACTCTTGAAAATTTATCATAGAAAAAATCTATGAAACTGTATTTGTATGTCTTTAGAAAAAGTTTTGTAACTTCTGTAGCTGGTTCTGAATCAGAGGTCTACTGGAGGTACAGTGACCTCTAGAGAATGGCTGTATTGAGGAAAAAGGAAGAACATCTGTGTTTAGGAAACAGCAGCGCGTGAGGCCTGGAGAGGGAGCTGGAGGTGTGCTGTAAGAACCGCTCTGGCTGTAAGGAGGGTGGTTGTGGTTGATGTCCTGTTGGACAGAGACTTCTAAGAGGGTGCAGAGAGGGCCTTAGGAAGAAGGTGCTGATGTGGGCTAAAGCCAAGCCGGAAGACAGGTACAGGGAGACTTGATTCAGGTGCAAGTTAAACAATAAAGATGTCCTTTTCTAAACGTTCATTCATCTAGTCAGTTGTTGAGATAGGGTCTTGCCATTACCCAAGGTGGTCTTGAGCTCCTGGCTCCAGCAGTCCTCCTGCCTTAGCCTCCTGTGCAGCTGGGGTGATAGGCCTGTGCCATCTGGCTTCTTTTTGACAATAAAAACAAAGAAACAGAAAAACCAAAACCAATAAGATCACATATTGGGGAAGTAAGAAAAAGGGAAAGTGTGGAGGAATTGCTCTAATTTCACTGCTGTACTATAGCTCTTGGAAATTTTGTCTTTTTTCCCATTACTAGCAGTTGAACCAGGGCTTTGAGCCTGCTGGGCAGGTCTTCTACCTCTGAACTGTACTACCCCCAGCCTTTTATTTTATTTTTTGAGACAGGGTCTCCCTAAGTTGGCCAGACTGGCCTTGAACTTGTGATTCTCCTGTCTCAGCCTCCTGAGTAATTTGGGTTACAGGTGTGCATTATCACATCTGGCTTTTCTGGTATTTTTTGGGGGGTACTGGGTACTAGGGATTGCACTCAGGGGTGCCTAATCACTGAGCCACATCTCCAGCCCTTTTTAATTTTTAATTTTGAGACAGGATCTCCCTAAGTTGCTTAGGGCCTCACCAGTTGCTGGGGGCTGGCTTTACACTTGGGATCTTCCTCCCTCAGCCTCCTGAGCCACTGGGATTATAGGTGTGCACCACCATGCCTGGCTCTGTGTCTTTTTTTGAAAACTCTTTATTGTGAAATATCACACGGAGACAGTAATGATGTATAATCATAAACATACATCTTTTTTTTTTTTTTTGGTACCAGGATTAAGCCCAGGGATGCTCAACACTGAGCCATATCCCCAGCACTTTTTATATTTTATTTAGAGACAGGGTCTTGATAAGTTGCTTAGGCCTGCTAAGATGCTGAGGCTGGCTTTGGACTCATGATCCTTCTTCCTTAGCCTTTTAAGCTATTGGGATCATAGACATGTGCTACCGCACCTGGCTGATGAACCTCTTTAAAAATAAACATGGCCGTGCCTCACTCTTGAAAATTTATCATAGAAAAAATCTATGAAACTGTATTTGTATGTCTTTAGAAAAAGTTTTGTAACTTCTGTAGCTGGTTCTGAATCAGAGGTCTACTGGAGGTACAGTGACCTCTAGAGAATGGCTGTATTGAGGAAAAAGGAAGAACATCTGTGTTTAGGAAACAGCAGCGCGTGAGGCCTGGAGAGGGAGCTGGAGGTGTGCTGTAAGAACCGCTCTGGCTGTAAGGAGGGTGGTCGTGGTTGATGTCCTGTTGGACAGAGACTTCTAAGAGGGTGCAGAGAGGGCCTTAGGAAGAAGGTGCTGATGTGGGCTAAAGCCAAGCCGGAAGACAGGTACAGGGAGACTTGATTCAGGTGCAAGTTAAACAATAAAGATGTCCTTTTCTAAACGTTCATTCATCTAGTCAGTTGTTGAGATAGGGTCTTGCCATTACCCAAGGTGGTCTTGAGCTCCTGGCTCCAGCAGTCCTCCTGCCTTAGCCTCCTGTGCAGCTGGGGTGATAGGCCTGTGCCATCTGGCTTCTTTTTGACAATAAAAACAAAGAAACAGAAAAACCAAAACCAATAAGATCACATATTGGGGAAGTAAGAAAAAGGGAAAGTGTGGAGGAATTGCTCTAATTTCACTGCTGTACTATAGCTCTTGGAAATTTTGTCTTTTTTCCCATTACTAGCAGTTGAACCAGGGCTTTGAGCCTGCTGGGCAGGTCTTCTACCTCTGAACTGTACTACCCCCAGCCTTTTATTTTATTTTTTGAGACAGGGTCTCCCTAAGTTGGCCAGACTGGCCTTGAACTTGTGATTCTCCTGTCTCAGCCTCCTGAGTAATTTGGGTTACAGGTGTGCATTATCACATCTGGCTTTTCTGGTATTTTTGGGGGGGGTACTGGGTACTAGGGATTGCACTCAGGGGTGCCTAATCACTGAGCCACATCTCCAGCCCTTTTTAATTTTTAATTTTGAGACAGGATCTCCCTAAGTTGCTTAGGGCCTCACCAGTTGCTGGGGGCTGGCTTTACACTTGGGATCTTCCTCCCTCAGCCTCCTGAGCCACTGGGATTATAGGTGTGCACCACCATGCCTGGCTCTGTGTCTTTTTTTGAAAACTCTTTATTGTGAAATATCACACGGAGACAGTAATGATGTATAATCATAAACATACATCTTTTTTTTTTTTTTGGTACCAGGATTAAGCCCAGGGATGCTCAACACTGAGCCATATCCCCAGCACTTTTTATATTTTATTTAGAGACAGGGTCTTGATAAGTTGCTTAGGGCCTTGCTAAGATGCTGAGGCTGGCTTTGATCCTCCTGCCTCAGCCTTCTGAGACGCTGGGATTACAGGCATGCACCACCATGCCTGGTTAATGTAAACACTTTACATTTAAAAGTTTCTGCCATAACCTAGTCTAGCTCTAATAAGATGACAATAGAGATGTCTAGGTAGTGGAGGGAGGCAGACAAATTGGTAACAAATTAAGGACATAGAACCCGCAGGACATAGTAGTTGACTAAGATGAGCATGACCAGACATGAAGAAGGTTCAGAAGTTGTGGTTGACATCGCTTGTTTGCTTGGTATTATCATCTCCTAAGAAGGGGATGGTGAGCAAGTTTGTGTGGGGCTCATCAGTTTGTGTTTTGGGTCTCCCTGGGACACATGAGTATCATTTCTGGAGCCAAAGAAAGGTGTCTCAGTTTTCCTCAAGTTTCAGTCTGCACAGAAGTCATCTGGAGAAGTACCAAACCCGTCTTCCCAGGCATCTCCCAGGAAGTCTGCGACTAGGTTGGGGTGGAGTGCCAGGTGTGCATTTTTAGCAAATTACCAGGTGATGCTGATATTGAGCTAAACTAGACATTTAGGAGTTAACCTGGAGAGATTTTAAAAATTTTGAATTTTCTTTGTAAAATTCCTGTGTAATTACTACTGAGTTTTTTTCTATTTTTTTCTTTCTTTCTTCCTTTTTTTTTTTTTTTTGGTACCGGGGATTGAACTCAGGGGCACTCGACCACTGGGCCACATCCCTGGCCCTTTTTGTATTTTATTAGAGACAGGGTCTCACTGAGTTGCGAAGTGCCTCGCCATTGCTAAGGCTGGCTTTGAACTCGCGATCCTCCTGCCTCAGCCTCTCAAGTGCTGGGATTACAGGCGTGCGCCACCGCGCCCGGCTCGAGTTTTTTTCTTAACGAATGTTCTCCAGTTTCCTTGCTAACAAGTTATATTGCTTCTCAACAGGAAAGCTGGTGAATTTATGTATTCATATCACTTAAACTTTGTTGTAGAAATAAAAATACCCCAAACCTTTCTAGACTGATTTTTTTTTCTTGTAAATACTGAAAGGATTTTTCAAAAATAATAAACTTTATTTTAGGATGGCTTTACGTTCACAAAATTGAGTGGGAAATACACATAGTTTCCACACAGCCCTGTTCCCCACACATACACAACTTCCCATTACTGATGCCCTTGCTACAACAGTGCATTTCATATAAAGGGACAGCACCGTGGATTTCATTGTCAAGAGTGTGTGCTGGAACCAGTCCCTGTGGATGCTGAGGGATGACAGTGTTTTCTGTTGTGTCCTACTGAATCAGCTGGGATGGCCAGTGTCACATGGAGAGGCGGTGGGTGGGGCGCATCCTTGGGCTTACCAGGAAAGCTCCAAATTTTTCACCATTTTGTATGATGTCAGCTTAGGGTTTTGTGGATTTTTTGAATCAAGTTGATGAAGTTCCCCTTCATTCCTGTTTTGCCAGGAGTTGTCATGAGTGGGTGTTGGAGTTGGCAGGTGCTTTTTCGTATCTGTTGATGTGTGGCTTCTGCTCTGTGTGTTGGGTTACAGTAACTGATTTTCAAATACTGAACCAGCCCTGCATGTCTGCAGTCAGTCTCACTTGGTGCTGGGTGTGGTTCTTTGCCACTGTTGGCTTTGACTTGCTAGTACAGTTACCCCTGTGGACCGTGGAGGGCTGGTTCCAGGACTGTCTAAGTCTCTCACAACGAAATGGCATGGTGTTTGCATATGAGCTATTCACATCCTCCTGTGCGCTTTAAATCATCTCTAGGCTGTTCATAATGCCTAATACGGCATGAATTCTACAGGAACCTTTGCTGTATTTTGTTTGGGCAATAATGACAAGTCTGTACATGTTCAGTAATTTTTTTTCCTGAATATTTTTGATGTGTGGTTGAATCTGTGGATACACAGGGCCAACTACTCAGTGGAGGATCTCTACATGTGTTCTTGGGAGACATTAGCTTCTAGTTTTCTTTTCTTCTAACTTCTTTGGTATTAGGGTAATGTTGACCTTCTAGAATGAGTTAAGAAGTATTCCCTTTCCTTCTGTCTTCTGAAAGAGACTAGAGAGAATTTGACAAAAACTCACCAGCGAACCCATCTGGACGTGGCACTTTCTGTTTGGGAAAGTAATTATTGATATAGTTCTTTAATTGATACAGTCCTATTCAGGTTGTCTTTTTTTTTTTTTTTTTTCAGTTGCAGATGGGCAGAATGCCTTTATTTTATTTATTTTTATGTGGTGCCAAGGATCATGTGCCTACACCTGGTAGGCCAGTGCTCTGCCACCGAGCCCCAGCCCAGGTTGTCTGAGTTTTAACAGTTTGTGTCTTTTAAGCAATTGTGACATTTATGTGGGTTGATCAAATTCATAGGTATAGGGTTGCTCATAATATTCCTTTACTATTCTTTTCATGTTCAGGGGATCTGAAGTGACCCCTCTTACACCACCAGTATTAGCCATTTGTGTCATCTCTTTTTTTCTTAGTATGGCTAGCATCTTATTATTGATCTTTTTTATTTTCCCTATCCAATGTCCTATTTTCAATTTCATTGATTTCTGCTCCAATTTTTTTGTTTCTCTTGCCTACTTTGGATTTGATTTGCTCTTTTTCTAGCTTCTTAAAGTGGATTGATTTTTTTTTTTTTTTTTTTTTTTTTTTTTTTTTTTTTTTTTTTGGTACCAGGGATTGAACTCAGAGGCACTCACCCACTGGGCCACATCCCCAGCCCTTTTTTTTTTTTGGTTTTTATTAGAGACAGGGTCTCACTGAGTTGCTAAGTGCCTCACCATGGCTGAGGCTGGCTTTGAACTCGCGATCCTCCTGCCTCAGCCTCCCAAAGTGCTGGGATTACAGGCGTGCGCCACCGCGCCCGGCTAAAGTGGATTGATTTTGAATCTTTCTTTTTAAATACATATATGCATTCATTGCTGTGTGTTTCCCTCCAACTGCTGCTTTCACAGTATTTCACTAATTTTGGTAAGTTCTATTTTCATTTTTCACTTGTTTCAAAGTATTTTGAAATTTCTTTTGCAATTTATTCTTTGACCCATGTGTTACTTAGAAATGTGTTGTTTAATCTCCACATATTTGGGAATTTTCCATTTAACCCTTGTTATTTATTTCTAGTTCACTGATTTCTTTTTCCATTTAATTCTTCTGTGGTCTTGGGAGATACCTCATCATTTCTACTCTTTTGAATATGTGAAGGTGTGTTTTATGACCCAGAATGTGATCTGTCTTGGAGAAAGTTCCACGTGAGCTTGAGAAAATGTATACTCTGTTTTTGCATGAACATTATTGAAGTTATATTCAGTGCGTTAAAGGTGTCATTGAGGTCAACTGTGTCCTTATTGATTTTCTGCCTACTGGATCTGTTCATTTTTTAAAAAAATATTTATTTATTTGCTTTAGTTGTACACAATGCGTTTATTTGTACATGGTGCTGAGGATCGAACCCGGGCTGCGCACATTCTAGGTGAGCGCTCTACCGCTGAGCCACAACCCCAGCCCTGGATCTGTTCATCTTTGATAGGGAGGTGTCGATGTCTCCAACTGTGATAATGGATTCATCTGTTTCTGTTTCTCCTTTTTTTGGGGGGGGGTACTATAATTGAACTCAGGGGCACTTGACCACTGAGCCACGTCCCCAGCCCGATTTTGTATTTTATTTAGAGACAGGGTCTCACTGAGTTGCTTAGGGCCTCTCTGTTGCTGAGGCTGGCTTTGAACTCAGGATCCTCCTGTCTCAGCCTCCTGAGCTGCTGAGATTACAGGTGTGTGCCACTGTGCCCGGCTGTTTCTCCTTTTGGCTCTAAAACGCCTCACCTATTTTGATATTCTGTTGTGATGTGAATATACACTAAGAATTGTTATGTTTTCTAGGAGCATTCTTTATTTGTTTAATAATTTTTTTGAGGTTCCAGGGCTGGAACCCAGGGCCTCGAGCATTCTCACTAAGTGTTCTGCCACTGATCTGCACCCAGCTTCGAGGAGTCGTCTTCAGCCTTACACAGTGCCCTTCTTTAGATGTCTGCTTTGCCTGAAATGATCGTAGCTGCTCTTGCTTTCTTTTGGTTAGTGTTAGCATGGTTTTTCTTTCTGCATTCTTTTCTTTTGCCACCGCCCCCCAGTACTAGGGATTGAACCCAGGGGCTCTTTACCACTGAGCTACTTTCACAGCATTTTCTACTTCTTGAGGCAGTTCTGGGGTTACCAGCACCCTGGTAGAGCAGACTCCTGCTTGGAAGTGTTCACTGGCTAGGGAAATGAAACGTCTGAAAATAATCAGTAGGGAATAAAAGACAACACTTTGGGCTGGGGTTGTGGCTCAGCGGCAGAGCGCTCGCCTCGCACATGCGCGGCCCAGGTTCGATCCTCAGCAACACGTAAACATAAATGCATTGCATTGTGTACAACTAAAGTAAATAAATAAATATTTTAAAAAAATGTTTTTTAAAAAAAAGACAACACTTAAAAAATTTTTTTTATAACTTTATTTTATTTATGTGGCGCTGAGGATCAAACCCAGGGCCTCACACATGTGAGACGAGTGCCCTACCGCTGAGCCCCAGCCCCAGGACAACCCTTTTTAAAAGACTGGCTCCTCCCACCCTCACTCTCCCCGGTAATAGTGTAAGTCATCAATAAAGTTCTAGTTTTCTATTTGTAGCCAACAAATAAATAAATAGACGACAGACAGAAATTAGATTTAAAGGCGGGATGGCTGGTGGGTCTTCCAGCTCTGACAGGAACTGGAACTGGACAAGGAAAGAGGGCCCGATCCTTTATTTAAGGGGAACTGCATCAGAGGTTTCAGGGTGGCAGGCTTCTTGAGGAGGACAGGGAAAACAAGCTGTTTGGGGCTTGGAAGGCCACACCCCTCTCTGGGCAGCTGCATTTGAACGGAGGGCCGTGAGCTAAGGCAGGGTGCCCGCATGAACTGGGGTTTCTCGAACTGGGGAATTTCATCCAGGAGTTCCCAGAGAAGTAGCCTCCCTAGGGTCTGGGAATATAGCTCAGTTGGTAGAGTGCTTGCCTTGCATGCAGAAGGCCCTGGTTTCAATCCCAGCACCACACACACACACACACACACACACACACAAAAAAAAAAAAAAAAAAGAAAAGAAAAAGAAAGAAAGAAAAGAAAAGTAGCCTCCTTGCCTTATGTTGGCTCAGCAAACCTGTAATTTATACCTGGCTTCCAACAAGGCAGGGTCTTGCTCAGTTGCCCAGGTTGGCCTGGAATTTGAGATCCTCCTGCCACAGCCTCCTGAGTAGCTGGGATTACAGTTGTGTGCTACCACAGGCGGTTTGTACACTAATATCTTGAACCTGGTTTTCTTGGTTGTGTTTTTTACTCATTATTTTGGGGAATCATAGGCAAAAATGATTCTAGATCTATGCAATTAACACACACAGCTTTTTCCATTATTGTTAAATGTGCATGTTTATTCAGGGATTTCAGCTCCAACTAGCCTCCTTGATGAAGCCTTTCTTTTCTGTGGCAGTGGATTTTCATACTTCATCTTTTTTATGATTTTTACTCTAAATATAATGAACTTATTCTTTTGCTTAATATCATTAGCTAATGTTTTCTTCTGTGTTCTCTTTATTAAAGAGAACTTGTCAATAACCCTAGGGCTCTTACACAGATACTCAGTAGATATGAAATTGGCTTATGAAAGAGGCAGGAAAGGAATCTAATTTTTTCTTTATTGAGATCATTATTCTAGCAGCTATTTTGCTGTCTCCCCTGTTGTAATCATCCTGTATTTCTGTGTGCTTACCACATAGGTATAGATGTTGATTCATTACTAAAATAGGTATTAAAGACACCTATTAAAGACACCTATTATTATAGGTGTCTTTATAATTATAGGCACATGCCTATAATTCCAGTGGCTCAGGAGGCTGAGGCAGGAGGTTCTCGAGTTCAAAGTGAGCCTCAGCAATGGCGAGGCAGTAAGCAACTCAGTGAGACCCTGTCTCTAAATACAATACAAAATAGGCTGGGGATATGGCTCAGTGGTTGAGTGCTCCTGAGTTCAATCCCTAGTAACCTCCCTGGAAAAGACATAAGGTCTATTTACTTTACCCTAAAAGTTTACAGTGATAATATGGAATAGCATTCCTTCCCAAACAAAATGTGTCAAATTGTGTTTGAAAGAAAAATGAATTGGTTTTGTTTCTTGTGGTGCTGGGATAGAGCCCAGGGTCTCATGAATAACAGGCAAGTAGTCTACTCCTGAGCTACATCCTCATCCCAGGAGAACAGTGAATTTTTAAATGTATTATTGAGAAATAATACAGAAAAGTTGTAAGAATAACACAAAGAATATCCACATGCTCTTTACCTACACTGTTCAATGTTGCCACATTTGCCTTATCATTTGGTTTACATTTTTTCCTGAAACATTTGAGAATAAATCATACACATCATAGTCTTTTACCCTTACATCATAATTGTGTATTTCCTAAGAATTATTTGAATACACACACACACACACACACACACACACACACATTTATTTTGGTATTGGGGACTGAACCCAGGGGTGCTTAACCACTGAACCACATCATCAGTCCTTTTTGTTTTTTATTTTTTATTTTTTTTATTTTTTTATTTTTTTGGTACCAGGGATTGAACTCAGGGGCACTTGACCACTGGGCCACATCCCCAGCCCTTTTTTTTTTGTATTTTATTTAGAGACAGGGTCTCACTGAGTTGCTAAGTGCCTCGCCATTGCTGAGGCTGGCTTTGAACCCACGATCCTCCTGCCTCAGCCTCCCAAAGTGCTGGGATTACAGGCGTGCGCCACCGCGCCCGGCTTGTTTTTTATTTTGAGACAGTGTCTCACTAAGTTGCTGAGGCTTGTCTTGAACTTGTGATCCTCCTGCCTCAGCCTCCCATGTCACTGGGATTACAGGCAGGCACCACCATGCCTAGTGAGGATTTGAATATATTTTTTTAAAAACCCCTTCAGCTGAACTTGATGGTGCATACTTGGAATCCCAGAAGCTTGGAGGCTGAGGCAGGAGGATTGTGAGTTCAAGGCCAGCATGAGCAATATAATGAAATCTTGTCTTGTTATGGCTTGGATATGAGGTGTCCTGAAAAATCTTATGTGTGACACAATGCAAGAAGGTTCAGAGGAGAAATGATTGGGGTGTAGAGTCTTCACCTAATCAGTGAATTAATCCCAGATGGGATTAACTAATTGGTGACTGGAGGCAGGTGGCGTGTGGCTGGAGGAAGTGCTTCACTGGGGCCGTGGCTGTGGGGTATATATGTTGTATCTGGAGAGTGGAGACCTCCCTCTGCTGTCTGATCGCCATGTGAGCTGCTGCCCTCAGCCACACTCCTCTGCCATGATCTTCTGCCTCACCTCGAGCCCCAAGGAATGGAGCCGGCCTTCTATGCACTCAGACCTTGAAACTGTGAGCCCTCAAATAAACCTTTCCTTCTCTACAATTATTGTGGTCATATCTTTGAGTCACAGCAGCAAAACAGCTGACTAGAACACGTTTCAAAAAATGAAAACGGGGCTGGGGTTGTGGCTCAGCGGTAGAGCGCTCGCCTAGCACGTGCGCGGCCCGGGTTCGATCCTCAGCACCACGTAAAGAATAAAGGCATTGTGTACAGCCAAAACAAATAAATAAATATTTAAAAAAAAATTAAAAGAAAAAAATGAAAACGACTGGGGTGTAACTCAGGGGTAGAGCATCCTTGGTTCCATCCCTAGGACCGCAAAGAACATAACGAACAACTTTGTATTATAAGATTTTGTTCCAAGTGAAAAATGAAGTCATTTCCTAAAATTGAGCCCCGAGGAAGCCTGTGCTCACGCACGAAAGGTATCGGATGGAAAGACGGCCTGCTGTCAGCGCAGAGGCGGGTCTGGAGAAACCCTTTCTTTCCCGGCACCAGCGCAGCGGCTGTGTGATGCTCCAGAGGCGCTCAGCCACAGGGGGGTTCTCGTGGGACCTGAAGAGCACCTGCAGCGTCATGGACGTGCCATCTCAGGCCATTCTGGCAGCCAGTGCCGTTTGAACAGAGACGGAGCGCGTGAACCCTGTCCCTCCTGACCACCTGTGTCCTGGGCACTGTGTCCTTGTCCCCTTTCCCTTGGTGTGTGCACATCTCTCTCACTTTGTCTCTTCAGATCACTGGGCACACTGCTCAGGCTTCACAGTTACATGGGGCAGCTATGAAAGCCATGGCATCGCCAAGTTGTTTTTTTTTTTTAATTTACCCCCCAATTCTCTCATCAAAAAGGGAGGATATGGAGGATGACAGAGTTGGGTGTGGTGGCACATATGTGATCACAGCTACTCAGAAGGCCAAGGCAGGATTGCAGGTTTGAGGCCAGCCTTGGCAACTTAGTGAGACCCTGTCTCAAAAAAATAGAAGGGGCTGGGGATGTGGCTCAGTGGTAGGACACCCCTGGTTCAGTCCCCAGTGCAGAAAAGGTAAGGCCAGGGCTGGAGTTGTGGCTCAGTGGTAGAATGCTTGCCTAGCACATGTGAGGCACTGGGTTCGATCCCTGGCACCACATAAAAATGAAAACAGCCGGGGCTGGGATTGTGGCTCAGCGGCAGAGCGCTCGCCTAGCACGTGTGCGGCCCAGGTTCGATCCTCAGCACCACGTACAAATAAACGCATTGTGTACAACTAAAGCAAATAAATAAATATTAAAACAAAAAAAATAAAAATAAAAACAGCCAGGTGCGGTGGCGCACACCTGTAATCCCAGCACTTTGGGAGGCTGAGGCAGGAGGATCGTGAGTTCAAAGCCAGCCTCAGCAATGGCGAGGCACTTAGCAACTCAGTGAGACCCTGTCTCTAAATAAAATACAAAAAAGGGCTGGGGATGTGACCCAGTGGACGAGTGCCCCTGAGTTCAATCCCTGGTACCACAAAAAACAAACAAACAAATAAATAAATAAAAACAAAATAAAGGTATTGTGTCCATCTACAACTAAAAAAAAAAAAAAAAAAAAAGGTGGGGGCAGAGATGGTGAGAAAAAGCCCAGTCTGGCCTGCAGTTCCAGCCACTTGGGTGGCTAAGGCAGGATCATGAGTTCAAGCCCAGCTTGGTAACCTAGTGAGACCCTGACTCACAATAAGTGAATAAGTAAATACAAGGAATGGCTTTTAAATTTACTTAATACAGGAAAAAATTGCCGTATTTGCTTTGTTTTTTGTATCTTTCAGTGTCAGAGTCAAGTGCTGCGATCCAAGAGGTTTCTCCAGAAGATGTCATTTCTGATGACTCCCCCCAGTATTTGATGATGGGAAGACTGCCAGGCCGAGGTCCCACGCGCTCCAGCTTTAAAGGAAGCTGGAAATGCGCGGGTGGTCCCAACATGCTGCAAGGAAATCGGGGATGTGTTGGGAAAGTGACAGACCCTCACCAAGAAGCTGTCCCTCAACACGTGAGCATCAGTACGGTGGAAAGGCCCTTTGGATGCCGCGAGTGTGGGAAGACATTCAGTCGGCGGTTTTCCCTCGTGTTGCATCAGAGAACTCACACTGGAGAGAAACCGTATGTGTGTAAGGAATGTGGCAAGACCTTCAGCCAGATTTCAAACCTGGTGAAGCACCAGATGATACACACAGGGAAGAAGCCCCATGAGTGTAAGGACTGCAACAAAACCTTTAGTTACCTTTCCTTCCTCGTGGAGCACCAGAGAACACACACTGGGGAGAGACCCTATGAATGCACTGAGTGTGGAAAGGCCTTTAGCCGTGCCTCAAATCTCACCCGACATCAGAGGATTCACGTGGGGAGGAAGCAGTATGTTTGTAGGAAATGCGGGAAAGCCTTCGGCAGCGGCTCTGAGCTCGCGCGCCATCAGGTCACGCACACTGCGGAGAAGCCTTACGAGTGCCCCGAGTGTGGGAAGGCGTTCCGGCGCTCCTCACACCTCACGCGGCATCACAGCGTCCACACGACCAGAACCCCCTACGAGTGCCCCGAGTGTCGGAAGGCGTTCCGTTGCCACTCGTTCCTCACGAAACACCAGAGAGTCCACGCTGGAGAAAAGCTCTACGAATGTGACGAGTGTGGAAAAGTCTTCACTTGGCACGCATCCCTCACGCAGCACTCGAAGACCCACACTGGAGAGAAGCCCTACGCCTGTGCCCAGTGTGACAAAGCCTTCAGCAGGAGCTTCTCCCTCATTCTGCACCAGGTGACTCACACCGGAGAGAAGCCTTATGTTTGCAAAGTGTGCAGCAAACCCTTCAGCTGGAGCTCAAACCTTGCTAAGCACCAGAGAACACACTCACTGGACAACCCCTATGTTTATGAAAATCCATTTGATTACCACTCTTTTCTTACTGAACACACTATAAAGAAAACCTAAGAACAAATTCATCAGTAAACAGCAAAAGGTAACGCCTCACCTTCCCTTCAGACAACTCTCAGAAAGAAGCCTTATGTGAATGTGAAGATGTGGTCCACACCTTACTCATTATCCTGCAGAAGAGCCAAGGAATCTGTGGGAAAGCCATTCTAGCTGCTCATTCTCTCCCCAACATCAGAAGACGAAATCACTGTTGAGGAGATTGTTCGTATAACACTGAGAAAACCCTTCATTGGGTAGGAGTCTTTTACTCTACATTTGTAAATTTCTTCCTATCAAGATATGAGGAGGGGCTGGGATTGTGGCTCAGCGGTAGAGCGCTCGCCTAGCACGTGTGCTCCCCGGGTTCGATCCTCAGCACCACAAATAAAACACATTGTGTACAACTAAAGCAAATAAATAAATATATATAAAAAAGTTACTCTAAAAAAAAAAAAAAAAAAAGATATGAGGAAACCTTGTTTTGAGATATCAGCCCTCATTCTTTATCTGTTAGTTCAGCCAGGACAGATGCATGGTAAGAAAGAGCTTTAGAAAAGGGTACTTTGGATATCAGAAAGTACATAAATAAAGTGATGCATAGGAACACAGTGCTTGGAATTCCTGTATTTTCCATGCAATATTTACTAAAATTTTAAATACACTGGAAGGAGAGAAGACTACTCTATAAGTGAATGTGGGTGGCTTGATGCAGGATCTGAAGCTCAGATGAGGGAATCGTGATGAACAACTACCCTAATGAGCAGTCATCTTGGGTGGAATCAGTGTGGGGAAAGGTATGATCTGGGGGGAGATGGGATTTTTTAAAAAAGTGAACTCAGAAGAGGAAGTTATGAATAAACTTTTTGGCTTTTACTAAACTAATCTTGTACATGCTTATCTTCCACAGCATTTGTGATTCTGAAAGTATGACTACTACAATATTGACACCCACAAGAAGAGTGCTCTGCTTTCATAGGAACATCATACAAACACAGAAACATCAGGTGTCTTCTGGTGTTAACTTTGACATAAGAGAGAATTTGGTTTTAAAGTTTTGCTAACTCCTGATTATCCTTGAATCTGACTAGGACAGTCTGAAATGGAAGATAACTCACAGTAGATTGCCCAGGCAGTTTCCCTTTTGAGTTCCATTTGCAGAGAGAACAGTGCTCTCGTAAGCACACATGTGAGCCTTTTGGCATGCCGGTCAGCTGTCCAGCTGGCACAGCCCACACCTTCAGGGTAGGTTTGCTTTGATTGGCAAGATAAGCAGTTTCATAGTAGGAATCAGTGACTAGGCGTAACTGTATTGAGCACACGGTACTATAGCAGCTGCACATCTATGCAAGGTGTTATTAGATAGATATTTCAGAGTCATTTTTTAGGAGGTAAAGCCTAGAATGATTCTGGTCCTGAAGCGCCTTATTTACCTGCCGCTGGCCTTCTGTATGCAGCATCTGAAGGGCTGTATTTCCTGGAAGCTTTCGTCAGGTACACCATTTTTGTAGACACATTTTGAAGCTTCCCAAATCTTTGCATAAGATTCGTTTAGGAAGCCGGGCACGGTGGCGCACGCCTGTAATCCCAGCACTTTGGGAGGCTGAGGCAGGAGGATCACGAGTTCAAAGCCAGCCTCAGCAATGGCGAGGCACTTAGCAACTCAGTGAGACCCTGTCTCTAAATAAAATACAAAAAAGGGCTGGGGATGTGGCCCAGTGGTTGAGTGCCCCTGAGTTCAATCCTTGGTACCAAAAAAAAAAAGGTTCTTTTAGGAGAGGCTGATACTGATCATGCCTGGATAGAGATGGGTATCTAGTATCGGATTTGGTTTTCTAAGGTAGTTGGTAGTCTGTATCAGGGTGAAGTCAGGTTACCTGAGAACATGAAAACACTTTATTTAAGTTGATATTTTATTTATTTAAGGGTATACCAAATATATTCCATTGTCTGACCCAGATCCAGGAACCACCTGTTCTCTCAGTGGAACCCGACTTGTATGAAATACAGTCAGGTGGGGCTGGGGTTGTGGCTCAGAGGTAGAGTGCTTGCCTTGCATGTGTGAGGCACTGGGTTCCACCTTCAGCACAACCTAAAAATAAACAAAATAAAGGTATAAAAAAAGAAAAAAATATATAGTCAGTTGTTGGGGACTGTGGCCCATGGCCAGATCAGGGCCTGTGAATAAAGAATGGTTCTCACAATTTTTAAATGTCTGTTTATTTTAATTTTTTTTTTTTTTTTTTTGGTGGTACCGGGGATTGAACTCAGGGGCACTCGACCACTGGGCCACATCCCCAGCCCTTTTTTGTATTTTATTTAGAGACAGGGTCTCACTGAGTTGCTAAGTGCCTGGCCATTGCTGAGGCTGGCTTTGAACTCGCGATCCTCCTGTCTCAGCCTCCCAAAGTGCTGGGATTACAGGCGTGCGCCACCGCGCCCGGCTTAATTTTAATTTTTAAAATGATAAAGAATATGCAGTAGAAATATATGTGGCTGCCAGGCACGGTGGTGCATGCCTGTAATCCCAGCACTTGGGAGGCTGAGGTAGGAGGATTGCAAGTTCAAAGCCAGCCTCAGCAATGGCGAGGCACTTAGCAACTCAGTGAGACCCTGACTCTAATAAAATACAAAGAATGGCTGGGGCCGGGCGTGGTGGCGCACGCCTGTAATCCCAGCACTTTGGGAGGCTGAGGCAGGAGGATCACAAGTTCAAAGCCAGCCTCAGCAATGGCGAGGCACTTAGCAACTCAGTGAGACCCTGTCTCTAAATAAAATACAAAAAAGGGCTGGGATGTGACCCAGTGGTCGAGTGCCCCTGAGTTCAATCCCCGGTAACCACAAAAAAAAAAAAAAAAAAAAAAAAAAAAAAAGAATGGCTGGGGAGGTGGCCCAGTGGTCGAGTGCCTCTGAGTTCAATCCCTGGTACAAAAAAAAAAAAAAAAAAAAAAAAAAAATATATATATATATATATATATAATATCCTGCAAAGTTTGAAATATTTAGTATCTGGACCTTTATAGAAAACTTATCAAATGTGATATAAATGAATTTTAAGTTTACTAATAATTATATTTAGTTTTCAATAAATTATAACCTTTGGAGTTTAACATGTAAATGAAACTAAAGAAGCATGGGGACAGCACAGGAAGGAGGGTTCTAGGTGAAGAGTGTGGGACCCTTGCAGCACCTGGGAAGTGGGAGCAGTGTTGACTGGTTCTCTGCTTGTCTAGGGGTGGGTTAAGTAGGTATGCACTATTTGGGAAAATCCATAGACACTGTACACTTTTGCCTGTGTTATTTTGTTTCAGTCAAGTTTTTACAAGTCTTCCAAAAGAAGATTAAACTAAGCTTCAGCACTGAAACAGGAAGTTACTCTGAATGCAGAAAGATAAGGTGGTAGTATCTCAGTGTAAGTGAAGTAAATGCTGGTTGTGTGGTAATAACCCAATTTCTCTGTTTCTGTGTTTTCCTGGAAAGCAGCAACCAAATGCCTTAGGGGACTTAAAAAACCCACAGATGTGAAAGTGGGATTAATTTTGTTACTTAGATATGACCAAAGGAACTTTCTGTCATGTCAAATGTGTAACTAAAGACAGGAAAACACTTACACCCTTCTGAAGAGATGGAAGAAGTATCAGAGCAAAGAGGCAGCAAATTTGCAGATTGGGTATGAACAACTGGAAGAGCCCAAATCCTTAACACTCTCAAAAACAAACAAACAAACAAAAAACCTCCTTTAAAGGGAAGGATATGTGACAAAAAGGTATAAGTAAATTATTTGATATTTCAAAAATTCTTTTAAGAACTGAATTTTATAAAGCAAATTGTTATGAGAAATGTTGCATTGCTAATACACTACAAAAGAGAAGAGCAAGGTGCAGTGGCACATCCCTAGCATCCAGCAACCTGCTAGGCTGAGGCAGGAGGATTACTAATTCCAGGCCAGCTTCCTGAACTTAGTGAGACCCTGTCTCAAAATTTTAAAAAAGACATGGGGATGTAGCTCAGTGGTAGAGTATCTGTGTGTTCAATCACAAGTACTAAAAAAAAAAAAAAAAAAAAAAGAAAGAAAAAAGAAAAGTGCATCACAAAACAATTTAGAAAATTCCGACTTAATGTTAAGCTTTGCTAATGGGTGAAAAATATTTTGCATGTTTGATGTGCATTTCTTAATTACAAGTAAGTCATGGTAAATATTAGTCTGTGAACTTCCAGTTTTGGCTAAAACAAATCGCATTTTCTAAAAAGAGCTATGTATATTAAGGAAGTGAGTTTTCTGGCATTCACATTTCATATGGGAAGTACTGCTTTAGCACCCTAAACTAGTCATACAACAGCCGTACAACCTCGGTGTGATCTAAAAACAACTTGAGCCTTCTATGGGAAATCTAGATAGCTCCTCAAATATGATAGGAACTCATGCCACAGCTGACAGAATCTCTTACAGTTTGGTTCTGGCCTGTTTCCATTTTGGTTTCATTCCTCCTCAGCCCGTGGCCTAGCAGTGTCCACCTCCTGGCCTTACTCCTGTTCCACAGCTCTGTCAGACCCTGAATGAGGAGTTCTTCCTCTGCCTCTCCATGGACGACCCCTTCCTTCCTTCAGATTCCACCTCAAGTGCCACCTTAGGGAGACTTGTCTTGGCTGCCTGGTTATAGGTCTCCCTGTTTTCACGGCTCCCCTTTTGTTTCCTTCATATTGTGAATTTTGCCTAGAGGTCAGTTTAGATGGAGTGTTGTCCTTTGTCAACACTGTAAAAAGGTTGCTGTCATAAGGTAGGTGACATTAAAGGCATTTAACAAAACATGGTTTTAAAATTTTATCTGATATTTTTAGAAAGTGGGTGGGCTCTACACGAACAACAGCTTATCTGTTTACAGGTTTGGGAATGTTAAAATCATGCTTTTGAAAACTACTAACATAGGTTAATGAGAATGGTTTACTTAAAAAAAATTAGCTTGGCTCTGTTTACTATATAAGCTAGGAAACTTAAAAGACTTTAAAGAAAACTATGCATTATATATATTTGTGATATGTTTTAACAAAAACATCATATTCTAATATTTTTGTAACGGTATTTAAAATTTACAATATATCAAATATCTCCAGTTGTTAATCATATGTAATTATACCTTAATGACTGCATTATATTCCATTTTATTGACATACACAATTAAAAAAAACAATTAGATATTACTGGGAATTTAGGAATTTTCCAATTTTTCACTACAACATAAAACTGAGATGAATGTTATTACATGTAAATGCTTGTATGTGACCCATGTCCTGCGTGAGCTGCTGAACCGGAATCACTCGTGCGTGTTGGGGGTGCCGCAAAATGACCACAAGCACAGACTGAGTTACCTTTAAAGCTTCAGGACAGCTTTCTCCAACTCCCAGCCTCAAGTCTCCCCAGAGAACGAGGTAAAGCCACGAGAAGCTGTAGAGAGAGAGAGAAAAAGAGAGAGAAACTCGTTCGGAAGCGACTTTTGGGGGTGGGTGGGAGGGCTGTTTCCTAGAATATTCCATATGTAAGGTTGAGGGGGGAGATTGCAAAGGACAGGTGTGGGTAGTCCAGCCCCTCTGGGTGTCGCCTACTCTAAGGGCCATGCCTTGTTATCAGAGCCTGGGAAAAGCCTGAGTGAGGAGTCCTAATGCTTCTGGGTCAGCCGTCAGGACTTAAAGGCATTTATTTACACCTACAGTGGCTTCCCACACTGTGAATAGTTCTGTAAAGCTGAGGAAAAACATTTCTAGGTTAAAGGTTATGAATATTCCTTTAGCCAGGCCAGCTTCTGACCCTAACCCAGAACATTTGTACAGTAGTTCCCTCGCCCTTGGGGGATGTGCTCCAAGACCCCAGGCAGCAGACGTGTCCCACTCTGCCCGTGCAGACCGAGCCTCCACAACCTGAGAGTGCCGACATGGCGCCCGGAGTGGAAAACTGCACCCCGACTTCACGAGACAGGCTGTAGCCACACAGACACAATCAAGGTACTGTACAACGTTACCTTTCGGCTATGTGTACAAAGTGTTTGGACTTGGGTCCCACCCTTAAGGTCTCTCGATACATGTATGCAAATGTTAAAACATCGGAAATCTGAAGCCTTTCTGTTCCCAAGTATTTTGAATAAGGGAAATTTGACCTGTACTTTTTTTTTTTTTTTTTTTTTTAAGTATACATGCTTATGGTAAAGTTTAATTTTAAAATAGGGACAGTAAGAAGTTAACAATAAAAATAGGATAATCATAACACTATGCCATAATAAAATTGCCAGCATTACGGCTCTTGTATTTTGGGACTATTTACTGAGGAAAATGTGGGTTGCTGGAATGTAACCCTAACAGTCCACCTGATAACCAAGAGGGCAACTGAGCAGCGAAGGGGTGGGAGCTCACAGAGCGTGGCTGTGCTGGACAGAGAGGGATTCATTTCCCAGGCTGGATGCTTCGAGCCTCTCTCAGGCTACTCAGAACACTGCAATTAAAACCTGTGAACTAGTACCAAGGTGTAGATCAGTGGTAGCACCCTAGGTTCCATCCCTAGCCTGGCAAACAATAACAAAAGAAAAACCTCACAAAATAGAACCTATGAGCTGTTTATTCATGTAATTTTCCACGTAATATTTTCAGACCATGGATGACTGCAGGTAACCAAAACCACAGATAAAGGAGGATTATTGTATTGATTTATGCTTCCATCGGTACCCTAAAGGAGCACACTGCATGCTCACTGTACTGGTCAGCTCATTCCCTTCTAATAACAAACACAGTAGAGCAACATGTGAACAATGACCATACAAATAAGAAGCTGCAGGAACTGCTATAGGGGGTGAGTGGGATGATGGAAGAGAAGAGGACCTAGGAAAGGGAGAGAGATGAGCAAACACTGAACTCTTGTTCTGACAGCTTTGTTCCCATCGACCGGTTATGTTGGAACATCTTGCTATGCTAAGTGTGACTCCAGAGCTTAGAAAAGAATAAATTTCGTACAATTTTTACCTTATATACTCACTTAATGGATTTTTCGTACCAGTGATTGCACTCAAGGGCATTCGACCACTGGGTCACTCTCAGCCCCTTTTTTTTTTTTTTTGTATTTTATTAGAGACAGGGTCTCACTGAGTTGCTAAGTGCCTCGCCATTGCTGAGGCTGGATTTGAACTCATGATCCTCCTGCATCAGCCTCCCAAGTGCTGGGATTACAGACGTGTGCCACCGCGCCTGGCCAGGATTATGGGTAATTTCCTAAGACTATTGGAACCAAAACATATCGCCACAAAAATATTTGCATAAATCTGTTGCCGCCTGCAGCAACAATATCGCAGGAAAGAAATCGGAGGCAGACTGGGAATGAGTGGTTCCTTTATTGTTCCTTCTTCTTCTTCCTTCTCTATCTTCTCTCTGATTCCGCCCCCACAGTCTCTTTAAATACTCTTTACCCATCACAGGTGCATTAGTTCTCTTAACAGGCATACACGTGTCTCATCACAAGCTCGACTTACAGGTGCAGCACGCAGTGCCCACAAGCACAGAAAAATTCAGGTGTAAGTTGTAGTAAACAAAGCCTTGCTTCTGACAAACAAGTAAGCGCCACCTCTTGGCTCTCAGCCAGCCACCATCTTAGAGATACTTCCTCAAAGGCTCTTACATAAATCTTTATATATTTTTAAGCTGTCAAGGTGCTGAGACTTGAACCCAGTGCTGCATTCATGCTAGGCAAGTGTTCTACCACGGAGCTATACTCCTAGCCCTGTAGAAATCAGTTCTAAAGAAGTGATAATAGGTTATAAACAAAGTAACATTAATAGGCATGAAGCAAGACTTCTCCACATTAACACTGCTCATTTTCTATCTAGTGCTGTTGGTTTTCAGTGTTCAAATGGAAAAATTATTTTCTGTGCAGAATGTTAGGAGATAGTAACTTCTAGAGGGAGGGTTGTGGCTTAGTGGTAGAGTGCTTGCCTAGCACATGTGAGGCACTGGGTTTGATCATCAGCACCACATTAAAAAAAACAAATAAAGGTATGGTGTCTGACTACAATTAAAAAAAATATTTATGCCGGGCGCGGTGGCACACGCCTGTAATCCCAGCACTTTGGGAGGCTGAGGCAGGAGGATCGTGAGTTCAAAGCCAGCCTCAGCAATGGCGAGGCACTTAGCAACTCAGTGAGACCCTGTCTCTAAATAAAATACAAAAAAGGGCTGGGGATGTGGCCCAGTGGTCAAGTGCCCCTGAGTTCAATCCCTGGTACAAAAAAAAAAAAAAAAAAAAAAAAAAAAAAAAAAAAAAAATTTAAAAAAATGGTTATTGAGCTTTTGTCCCTCCAACTTTGGAAAGGAACAATGCAAACTGTTACCTAAAAAAATTTTTGGGGGCCCCAGGATTGAACTCAGAAGCACTCAACACTGAGCCACATCCCCAGTCCTCCTCCTCCTCCTCCTCCTTCTTTTTTTTTTTGCATTTTGTTTAGAGACAAGGTCTCACTGAGTTACTTAGTGCCTCGCTGTTGCTGAGGCTGGCTTTGAACTAGAGATTCCCCTGCCTCAGCCTCCCGCCCGCTGGGATTACAGGCGTGCGCAACCGTGCCCGGCTCAAAAAAGTGTAATTTTTAAAACTTTTTTTTTTTTTTTTTAGTTGTAGGTGGACACAATACCTTTATTTATTTATTTTTATGTGGTACTGAAGATTGAACCCAGTGTCTCACATGTGCTAGGCAAGCGCTCTACCACTGAGGCACAAAAAGGAATTCTTTTTTTTTTTTTTTTTTTTAAATATTTATTTATTTACTTTAGTTGTACACAATGCAATGCATTTATGTTTACGAGGTGCTGAGGATCGAACTCGGGCCCCACACGTGAGAGGCGAGCACTCTGCCACTGAGCCACATTCCCAGCCCCAAAAAGGAATTCTTAAAAAAAAATTAATAATTGTAGGAAGAACTGTCTGTGGTTCAGCAGGAAAGACTATCATCACAACGAAACACTGAATGTACCTAACCAAAATCTGTGAGAACTACATCACATATTTATGATTACATTGTGAGTTAAGGATGTGGTAAGAAGAAAGGCAGACAAAATTCTCAATGGGCATAGTAAGAAATTTAAAACAACGTCTCAAATTGATGAATAAACTACTGAAGGGTTGTGGTTGTAGCTCAGCGCTAGAGCGCTTGCCTAGCAGGTGAGGCCCTGGCTTCCATCCTCAGCACCACACAAAAATAAATAAAATGAAGGTATTGTGTCCATCTACTGCTAAAAATGAAGTCATTAAAAAAGAAAAAAATACTGAGGACAGTCCAAAGTCAGAGCTGCTTAAATATCTGAAGACGGATGGAGAAAATGGACTTCCTATTTTTATTTAGAGCCTTTTAACATCTGATCTTTAAAAATGTGTGCACAATTTATTGGAAAACATAGAGAATAAATTAGGGAAAGTGCTGTAACAGAAGGCCAACCTGCAAGGACTTAGGAGAAAACCAAAACACGTATCGCGAAACCACCAAAGTCGCATCCCGAAAAGCGGTGATCTTAAACGTCGCCATAAAGGGCAGCGCGACGACATCGCGGGGCCGCCTCTTTCCAGCTAGGGCCCAGGGTGGGAGGCTCGCGGGGCGCGGAGGCTCCCCGCGCCTGCGCGCGCCAGCCGGCCGCGGGGCCGAGGCCGTTGGAAGGGCAGCCGTGCGAGGCCGGGTCGCGGGGACAGAGTGAGAGTGGCTCGGGTCCAGCCCCCAGGGCCGAAATGCACACATCAGACCCGGTGTTTTATTACCGAACTGTGCACAGCGGAGCACGAAAGGAACAACGCCGCAGGCGGGCAGGGCGGACCCAGGGCCCAGGCAAGACCTGCGCGAAGCCTCCGCACCGCCAGCGCTGCCCACGAGTGACTGGCCCGCGCCCGAGCGCGCTCACCGGTTTGCGGCGCCAGGAGAGAGGCGCAGCGGAACTGCATTTCCCAGCGTGCCCCGCGGGGGAGCGTGCCGTCAGGGGCGGGGCTCGGCGTGGGCGCGTCGGCACGTGAGGGGCGCGCATGCGTGCGTCGGTGGGTTGGTGCGGGCGTGCCGGTAGGGGCGTGGCGCGCCGACGGCAGGCCGAGGAGCCGGGAAGAGGCCCCGCGGGGCGGGTTGGCGCCGGGGTGGACGCCGCTCCTGCGGCCAGAGACGTCCGGCGTGGCCCTGGGCTAGGTGCCCGCACCCGCTCGCCGGGCCTGGCCGTCGCTGCCGCCTCCCGGCGGGCCTCGCTCCCCGCGCACAGGGCGCCCCGGCGGAGGGCCGGGGCGGGGCGGCGGAGGCGCCCGCGGGACGAGCACGGCGCCGGGACGTAGCACGGTGAGCCTGACGCGGGGCGAGCGCGGCGGCCCCTCCCGGCGCGGCTCGGGCACCCCGGGCCGCGGGCGCTGGTCGCGGACCAGGCGGGGCCGCCTTCACCAGTGCGGTGGCAGGAGGCAGAGGACGGGTTGCTCTTTTGTGGTCTGATGCAAAAACGTGAAGCAGATTTGCGTCGAAATTGCCCAGAACGGAATCAGTGTTTTCAGTCAAGATCAAACAGTGTGTGTGTTTGGAAAAAAAGAAAAAAAAAAAAAAAAAAAAAGAAAATCAGTGTCTTCAGAATGTTTTTGTTTTTTTTTTAATTAAATAGATTAACTGGAAGGTGTGTGTATTTAACTTACTTTTTTCCCGGGACAGCTCACAACTTGGTTTTACATTTTCATTTTTCTCTTGACACTAGATTTGCTAAATCAGCTATAGTTTGGTATGTCATCCAGTATCTAACGTGTGAAAGAATTAAGGTTAGTATCAAAATTGAACACGTAGATCCTCCCCAAAGTGTAGGAGAAGATGGAGCATTTCCCCTCTCCCTACACATCAGTAGCAGCAAGAAGCTATAAATTAAAAAGAAGGAAAAAGGAAGACAAGATGTCACCCAGAATGCCCGTGGACAGTGCTGGGGCAGAGATGTTGTTTTCAGTTACCCGAGGACCACATAGGACAACTCCCTACCTTCTTTTAGACTACCTCAGCACCTTACTGTTCCTTTTGAGGATACTGCTCCTCCTCTGCCTCCTGATTGTCCTCCATCTTGCAAAGCCTCATGAACAGCCGGTTGCACATCCTCCTGCTGCTTTTAGAAAAACCATTTATGTGTTCTTTCATTCGCCTCTCAGCGCTTACTTCTTGAGCTCTTGAGTTTGCCAGTCGCAGGTCCTGGGATTTCAGGAGACTGACTGCTTGTCAACGTATGCAGCATTGTCTTGAAATTCTGCTTAGGGCAATATTTATACATGTGAGGCTTGGGTTCTGGTAGACAAACTATAAAACTATCATTAATTAGCTAAGTCACCAGCATGCAGGAGATTTAATTACTATCAGTAAGTTTTTAATGAAGTGACTGGAAAGGAGGTAAGTTAACACATTGTTTTATTGTCCTCAGTAACAAGTTAGCACATACTTTTGCAAAAAAAGCTCAATTCGCAATAGGAAGAAAAAAACCTAGTATTAATTTTTTTTTTTTTTTTTTTTTTTTTTTGTGGAACCAGGGATTGAACTCAGGGGCACTCGACCACTGGGTCACATCCCCAGCCCTTTTTTTGTATTTTATTTAGAGACAGGGTCTCACTAAGTTGCTAAGTGCCTCGCCCTTGCTGAGGCTGGCTTTGAACTCCTGATCCTCCTGCCTCAGCCTCCCAAAGTGCTGGGATTACAGGCGTGCACCACCACGCCCGGCCTAGTATTAATTTTAAATAGAAGTAATGTGTTAACTACATGAAAAAATTTTCAAAACTACTAGAAGGTATGAAATAAGAATAAAGGATCAGCTGGGCTTAGTGGTCCCAGCAGCTGGAAGGCTGAGGTGGGAGAGGCTGAGGCAGGTGGATTGGGAGTTCAAAGTCAGCCTCAGCAAAAGTGAGCTGCTAAGCAACTCAGTGAGACCCTGTCTCTAAATAAAATACAAAATAGGGCTGGGGATGTAGCTCAGTGATTGGTGGTCAAGTGCTCCTGAGTTCAATCCCCAGCACCCCTCTAAAAAAATAAGAAAGGATCAATAAGAATGAAAATAGTTCTGTTTTTTTTTTTTTTTTTTTTTTTTTTTTTGGTACCAGGGATTGAACTCAGGGGTACTCGTCCACTGGGCCACATCCCCAGCCCTTTTTTGTATTTTATTTAGAGGCAGGGTCTCACTGAGTTGCTAAGTGCCTCGCCATTGCTGAGGCTGGCTTTGAACTCGCGATCCTCCTGCCTCAGCCTCCCAAAGTGCTGGGATTACAGGCGTGCGCCACCGCGCCCAGCGAAAATAGTTGTGTTTTTGTATTAAATTCAGTTCTTAACAAAATCTAACTGGAAATTTAAAAAAGAACTTTCATGCTCATTTTTCCTCCTTGATATCTTGCCTCATAAAATGATCATGGAAGTGGTCCATTCCTTTTCTTTATAGTTTTGACTAGAAAAACATTTTGTTAAAGGAGAACTAGGCCTAGAAATGATGATTTTCCTTGGTTTTCATCAAATAAGTCAAGCACTAAAGCCTTGTAGTAACATAGTTGAAGTACCATTTTGGGTTTTGAAAACTTAAAGGGAAGTGAAGTGTCACATTGTTCCTGTTTCTGTTCTGCAGACAGTGCCCTTACTGTAGTGCTCTTTTTGCATCTCTCCTGTCTGCCAGGGCTCTTGGGTCTTCTGCTGTGGATGTGGTGCAGGCTGCCATTGTCTGTAGGCTGTGCTATCCCTTTGACTTGGAACAAACATTCAAGACGTCATTTTTGCTCCTTTCTGCACAGTCCCTCTCTGCTGCTGCATCCTAACCTTTCCTGTCCTAGAGTCTGGGGCAGGTTGAAAAGTTGTCAGCACCCAGAATTTAGACTCTGTGAAGCTGAATGTCAAATAACTTGGTTGGAGCTATGTTGTGCAACTGCTAGTACCTCAGAGGGTGACTTGCAGAACCTTATGCTGCTGCCCGAAGCTTTGAGTCCATCTCTGACACTGTGGTAGGCAAAGTAATGGCTCCCCAAAGATGTCCCCAGAACCTGTATCTTAAGTGGTGAAAAAGAATTTGCAGCTGTGATTCAAAAGGACTTTAAGGTGGGAACGATTACCCTGGATTATTCTGATGAGCCTGGTCTAATCACAGGAGTCCTGAAGAGGGAAGCCAAAGGTTCAGCTGGAGGGTGTGTGTCTTGCAGAAAGGCACAGAGCTGGGTGGCTGCTGGTGGTGGTGACAGGTGGTCATGGTTGAGGAACTGGTGCCTCCAGCAGGTGGCAGGGGCAGCAAGTGGATTCTCCCCAGAAGGCTCAGGAGAAGCAGCACTGCCCACATGTTGATGTAGCCCAGAGACCTGTGTCAGACTTTCGACTTCCAGAGCTGTTAGGTAGTACGTGTGTGCTCTTTTCAGCCACTGTGTGGTGGTTGGTTAGTACATGAGTTTCCTGTGCAAAAGTGGGCCCCCTTATCTTCTGGCTCTGTCCTTTGACAATGCTTCAGAAGAAAAATGGAATGATTATAAATTAAGTACTTTTTTGTGTGGTGGCAGTACTAGGGAATGAATCCAGAGCCTCGCACATGCTAGGCAAATGCTCTGTCAATTAGCTACATCCATAGTCCTTTTTAAAAAATTTTATTTTGAAGCAGGTTCACACTAAGTTGCCCACATTGGCTTTGAACTTGTGATCCGCCTACCCCAGCCTTCTGAATCACTGAGATCACAGGTGTATGCCACTGTGCCTGGCTTCAATACTTTTTTTGGTGACAGCATCTTGTAGAAAATGTGGGCTTTGTTGTAATATTTATATCCAAATGTTGAAGATTTGTCATCTTGTCTCCTAGTAGATTTTACCTTCTGGAGGTGGTGGGTATAAAAATATCTCTCTGCAAATTTAAATGTCCTGGTGTAGAATGGTTTTTACTGTGATGGCTCAGCATGGGACCTTTCCTTGTGTCATTTCCTGTTTCACCTAAAAAGAGCCCACTGGCTAGGAAGCCCTCAGGTACTCCTGTGAGCTTCTCAAATGCCTTTGATCTTTGCCTATGCATTGTCAGCGTGTCCTTTGCCTTTCATGGGTGTGTCTTGTCTTTCTGGGAAGGTTTTTGGATTCCAGAGCACCAGGACTGCCTCTCACCTTTGTTTTATTTCCTACACCAGTGACCAGATAAGAAGATGGGCTCCAGCTCTCTGCTGTGACCCAGGAAAGGGGGACTGCTCCGTGAAGGCCAAGATTCATTATGCTACTGCAGCCAGAACAGGAGAGAAGTATCCCTGGACACCGGCAGGTAGAAGGTTTGGAACAGCTTTTTTCTGGGACTTTGTTCCATGAGCGGCATTCCACAAATCATTCTTACAGGTGACATCTCACCCCTGGGGGCTCTGCATGTCACTCTGCTCATTCCTCCACCTCTGTGCCTCAGGCTTTCTCTCATCACCTTGCAGCATAAGTCTATGAAACATCAAATTCTGAAGTCCTCCTTCCTGCCTGCCACCTCTTATCTTCCTGGTCTTTTTACATCTGAGTCTCCTGACATCTGTTCTTAGAGGTTTGTCTCAAGTCTGTCCACTCCTTCCTGACGCTCATGTTTTGCCGGGACTGTTGAGTTATTAATGGGGCCGCGGTCTAAAGCTACCCCCTTTTTGGGCCCTAAAAGGGGTTTCTTTCTGCCCGCAGAAAGAAAGTAACTTACCGGGCGAAGATGGGCTTAACGGGCAAAAATAGCTGAGTGTCTCCTATCCGCCTGCTGGACAGATACCACGCCACACCCAGGGAGTTTTGTGTAGAAAGAGCAAGAAGCCAAAAAACTCAACTTTATTGGCAAGGTGCTGAACTTAAATAGGTCTAGAACTAACCAATCAACCAGCAGAGCGGTTTGGACTCTCACGCTATGTCATAGCCACACCCCTTTGCTTAGCCCCGGTCCTCCAAAGGGCATGGTAAGCAGCCAAAGTCCTTCCCCTTGGCAGACATGAGTCCCAACAATTCCCCTTTTTTCGTTTTTTCAAAATGGGGTCTTTCCATTTTATATTTCAAAAATGGGATGTCCCATCTTGTAGGGTGTCCAACTCATTTGAGAGTGTGCCTGTCTAGGTTGATTTTTCCTCTCTGGGAAAAATTTTACCCGTCGTTGGCTATCACTCTAGCACTTTAGGTGGACATACCTAGGGCCAGCAAGTGGCCAAGGGGAGCACACGGGACAGGACAGTCACCTTTGGGAAGGCTTGACTGAATGGCAAACCTCTGCATCCTGTTAAGGACCGTGGCCAAGCCTGTAGGGCTATATCTCAGCGTGACAGCAGACCACCTAGCTGTATCAATCTGGTTAGTTTTATAGGGCTAAAAGTGCACACAAAGACAATGACAATCAGGGATTTCACCAAAGGGAGAAAGTCCATATATTTAGCTTAGTTTAAAGGAAGTCTTTTGGCATAAAGTCCGGACAATTGTCACAGGAATGGGACTCTTCTCTTAGAGTCCAAAGGAAGCCGTCCAGCACAAAGTCCGGATAATTGTCATAAGATATAGCGCTCTTCTCTCAGAGTCCAAAGGAAGTCGTCTAGCATAAAGTCCAGATAATTGTCACAGGAATGGCATAGTCCCTCTTCTCTCATCGCAGAGGGTTGAGATACTGACAAAGAAGGAGTCCAAGATAGTGTTTTTGATGAATTTTGGAATGGATGTGATGAGAAGTTTAATCACAGCAGGACAGGAGATTTGTCACGGTGTTTTCATTTCTGTGGAAAAAAGAAAGGATCACTCCTCAAGAGCTTGTGCTCCTGGGTAGTCATTTTGGTCGGATTGGCAGTATTTGAGATCTCTGGCAGGTACCCATATAGGGTTTTGTTCTCCCATTGGGAAGACACATCCAAAACCTCTGCCAGCACTTATTAACGGATCAGGACCTCTCCAGAATCCAGTTAATGGGTCTTTCCATCGGACCTCAACTTTTATATAAGGCGTTTGGTTAGACCAGTGTCTTTGAAACGCAGATAGAGGCTGCTGTTTGGAAAAATTTAAAATATTTAAAGTAAGCATAGCTGTTTTCAACTGGTCATGGGGGTTGCTTCCCCCATTTTGTTTTATTAATTGGTCCTTTAGGGTTTTATTATGTCTCTCTATGATGGCTTGTCCTTTTGGGTTATATGGGATCCTTGTGGTATGTTTAATATGCCAAGTTTGGAAGAACTTTTGTAATGATTTGCTCACAAAACAGGGTCCATTATCGGTTTTAACCTGTTTTGGCAATCCAAGAATAGCAAAGCATTGTAAAAAGTGACTTTCAGCATGTTTAGCCCTTTCTCCAGAGTGTGCCGTGGCCCAACAAGCATGTGAATAAGTATCTATGGACATAAATATATACTTTAATTTTCCAAATGGCACATAATGGGTTACATCAGTTTGCCAGATAGCACTGGGCCGTAGGCCTCTGGGATTTACCCCAGGGGACTGGAGAGGTGGGACCTGTAAGAAGGGCAAACAAGACTTACATGTCTTTACAATCTTTTTTAAATCTTTTATAGGAACTAAAGGAAATTTATGATGTAGACCTCTCCAATTTAAATGAGTAAGGTCGTGAAGACCTTGGGCTAACTGAAGGTCTTGTTGATATGGGACTGTAACTGTTAATACACCTGTGGTGGCCAAACGGTCAGCGGCCTGATTTCCCTCAGAGAGGGGCCCAGATAAGTCTTGATGTCCCCTAAGATGTTGGAGGAAAACAGGTTCATTACGCCCCTTTAACAGGGATCGAACCTGAATCATTAGAGGAGTAATAGGATTATTATCTATCTTTATATATGAGGCATTTAGAGTAGGTAATAGGTTAATTACATATAAACTATCTGAGAAAAGATTCATAGGCTCTTGGACATGGGTCAAGGCTAATGCAACAGCATATAATTCTTTAAATTGAGCAGAACCAGTGACTGCTTCAAAGTATTGTGTCCTTTGGCCTGAGGATGGGTGGAATACTACAACTGCTGACCCTTCTTTTCCTCCATCTGTGAAGACATTTACTGCCTTGGGGAATGGCTTGATGGAAAAAAGGATGGGGGGAGTCCACTCCAGTTTGGGAAAAGAAGAGGTCCATTTGGTTGACCCGTAATGACAGTCAACTTTTCCTAGAAATCCTTCTAAAGCATAGGAGACTCTAGGGTTGTTTCTCCGTATCCACTCAAAGTCTGACAAACGGTAAGGAATTGTTAAAATATCTGGGTCAGCCGGGCGCGGTGGCGCACGCCTGTAATCCCAGCACTTTGGGAGGCTGAGGCAGGAGGATCGCGAGTTCAAAGCCAGCCTCAGCAATGGCAAGGCACTTAGCAACTCAGTGAGACCCTGTCTCTAATAAAATACAAAAAAAGGGCTGGGGATGTGGCCCAGTGGTCAAGTGCCCCTGAGTTCAATCCCCGGTACCACAAAAAAAAAAAAAAAAAAAAAAAAAAAAAAAAAAAAAATATCTGGGTCTTTTCCATAATGCCTCAATGATGTATCTCTCCCTTTTATTATAAGATCTGCTAATTGATCTAATTGGGAATAAACGCGAGGTGCTCCTCCCACAGAGGAATGTATCCACTGTAAGGGATTTCCCATCTGGGTGACCACAGTTGTAAGGAGCTTAGCACCTGAGAAAATCCACAGATGTAGAGGTTGCTTTGGTTGGTATCGAGCCAATTGGGTTGAATTGAGGGCATCTTGGACTTTTTGTAATATTGACAGATGACTTTCTTCTAGTAAAATCACATCAGAGGGGGATTTTCCCCGTAGCAATTCAAAGAGAGGTAATAAATCCTCAGTAGAGATATGAAGCCATGGTCTTAACCAGTTTAGCTCTCCTAATAGCTTCTGTAACTCTGCCAAGGAATAAGATTTTTGAATGACTAGTTGAGGTTTGAGAGGACAAACCGAGTCTAGGCTAAGTTTTGTCCCCAATATTTTAAAGGGAGGAATAGTTTGTATCTTATCATTGGATATGTGTAACCCTCCTTTTTCTAAGAGCTCTCGAAGGGTTAGGTAAGTTGAGCTCAGTTGTTGGACATCAGCAGCTCCCAGGATGATGTCATCCATATAAACATATAGGGTGAGCTGTGAATTTTTCATTAATGGTGATAGAAGACATGAAACATAATATTGACAAAAGGCTGGGCTGTTAGCCATACCTTGAGGGAGAACTATCCATTCATATCGCTCATCTGGCTTCTGAAAGTTGACTGAGGGGACAGAGAATGCAAACTTTTCATAATCATCTGGATGAAGAGGTATTGAAAAATAACAATTTTTAATATCAATAACAATTAAGGTTAAATCTCTTGAGATAGAAGGGATCCAGGGGAGGCCACGCAGAGGCGTGCCAACAAGGAACATCCTATCATTAATTTTTCAGAGGTCTTGTAACATCCTCCATTTCCCTGTGGCCTTTTGTATAACAAAAACAGGACTGTTCCATGGGCTAAGAGAAGGTCTAATGTGTCCTAGGGCTAACTGTTCTTGGACAATTGCCCTCAAATGGTTTAGTTTTTCAGTAGGAAGGGGCCACTGCTCGACTCAGATTGGGGGCCATCTCGCCATTGAATGGCAGGAACTTGGGGAGCAGTGGCCCTTAGGATTGGGGGTGAGACCCTATTTGATGATTGGAAGTTTTTCTCTCCGTATCTTTAGTTAATATATCATTTTGAAGCTCTCTATGGGTTGTAGTAATGTAAGCCTCTGCTTCTCCTAAGATGTCTTGGCCTAATAAATTAGAAGTTAATCCAAGGGCCACAAGGGGACGAACTTCCCCTTGGTTTCCATCTATATCTCTCCATCTAAGCCAATTTCTGGTCTCTTCTGAATGAGTGTTTCCACCTACTCCAAGTAACTGAGGCCCTGGAATTAGTTCCCATTGGGGTGGAATCTCTTCCTTCCTTAGTATAGTACGATCTGCCCCAGTATCAATTAAGCAACGAAATTTCTTTCCTGATATATAAATATCCATCTTTGGTCTAATCCCTGGAACAATAGGAACTGTCCAATGGACCTTAGGGGGACTGTGAGCAGGGGAACCTCCTTGGTGTAACGGGGCTGGAGGCTTCCCCTTCAGGAGTTTAAAGTTTTCCCCTGAGTATCAAATTTAGACCTGCAATCCTTTTTCCAATGATATCCTCTTTTACACCTAGGACAAAGTGTTCTAGGGGCAGCTGGACTTTGAGTCTGGCCAGGGGAGCATTCTGGAGGCCGACCAGGGCCATTGGGGCAGTCTTTTTTAAAATGGCCTTGTCGTCCACACTTAAAACAGGCTCCTTTTCCATTTAAAACTGTTGCTAATACCTCAGTGTGGGCATTAAGGGCAGTGGTCAATATCTGAGATTGGTGAGTTGTCGAACCCACATCTTTGGTGGCAATAATCCATCTCCCCATAGATCTATCTTTTAACCCAGCACAGGCCAGCTTGTGATCTGCGGTCATTCCTTCCCAAACTAACATTTTTGCAAATTGGTCCCTCATCGTACCAGGTGGAAGTTTCCTTTGAAGGCTTTTTTCCACTCTCTCAATAAATGTAGCCAGATCCTCATTAGCTTTTTGAGTGATTCCACCTATAGGAGGCTCTGTAGGGCCTTCCTCTAGCTTCTTCCATGCTGCCAGCCCTAAAGCTCGCACCTGTTCTCGGTATGGAGCTGGTATTGCTGCTTGTTGAATACCTGTGGCATATTGGTCACTAGTTCCTGACAGCATCCCAAAGGTTATTGGTATGGGAGGATTTGCAGCTTGGTTCCTCTCAGCCTGCATATGGCATTCATCAGAAAAATATGCACACCATTTAAGGAATAAAGGTCCTGGGAGCACAGCTTTGGTTAGATCTTTCCAGTCTCTACTCGTACAGGCGTGATGGGCGAGACTTTGTAAAATGCATTCTGCCCATGGTGAGTTTGGCCCATCTTCTGCCACAGCTTTTTTTAATTCTTTTAACTCTTGAGTCTCCCAGGGGTACCAAATCTGAGATTTGTCTTTCCTCGGATTTAAATTAACTGGAAATGCCATTACAGGTGAAAGCCCACCAGAGGGCGCTAGCAGCTGCTGTGAGATTGGGGCCTCTTGGTAAAGCGGTGGGGGCAGAAGGCTCAGCAGGGGCTGGCTCATAAAATGGCGGATCCCGCTCACAAGGTGGTGAGCCATGTGGCCGGTGGCCTTTGTCCTCAGGGAATTTGTTAGAGCTCTCTAAGGGAGGGGCTGTAATTTTTTCTAATTCCCCGGAGTGAGATTTCTTTGTTTTTAGGGATTGGTTAGGCTTCTCCAAATCCGCGGCCCGGGAGGGATTGTTTATTTCTCCGGACCGGGAAAGATTAGGTATTTTATTTTCCCGCAGGGCCTGCTCTGTTACCTCAACTCGTATGATCTGAGGTGCCTGCTCTGTGGCCTCTGCAGATTCTTTTGCTGTCTGCAAGAGAGAGCATGTTTTTAGGGCAGATAAATTTGGATAAACTCCCGGAGGCGGGATTTCCCCGTATTCATGTTCTCGCTCTCTTAAAATTTGTTCCGTTTCGTGCCACGTTTTCCCAAGAATTAAAATCAGACTTTGGGAGCCAGGGAGCCGCCCGTATTAATGAATTCCAAATATTTTTTTTTTTAATTTTTTTTAATTTTTATAATTTTTAATATGTACAACTCATAGTGCATATATTTAGTATCTTTTTACATACAACTGTTTGTATACAAAGTATATTCGTACAATTCAGGTCTTCAATCATGCATTAAGGAAAATGATATCCATCTCATTCAACCAATGAATTCCAAATATTTTCAGCTTGTGTATCAGAAATTTGGAGACCTTGCTTTCTTAAAATACACCGCCATGCCTCGAGGGCTGGGTCTTGAGATTTTCTAAATATTAATGCTTGCCCCATAATAGAGGGTATTTTTGCCAGAGAGAGAGAGAGACGCTGCATCTCTCACCGTGCTAAGCCCACCGATAATTTTCGTGCCTCACACTTGGGCACCAACCTGCCGGGACTGTTGAGTTATTAATGGGGCCGCGGTCTAAAGCTACCCCCTTTTTGGGCCCTAAAAGGGGTTTCTTTCTGCCTGCAGAAAGAAAGTAACTTACCGGGCGAAGATGGGCTTAGCGGGCAAAAATAGCTGAGTGTCTCCTATCCGCCTGCTGGACAGATACCACGCCACACCCAGGGAGTTTTGTGTAGAATGAGCAAGAAGCCAAAAAACTCAACTTTATTGGCAAGGTGCTGAACTTAAATAGGTCTAGAACTAACCAATCAACCAGCAGAGCGGTTTGGACTCTCATGCTACGTCATAGCCACACCCCTTTGCTTAGCCCCGGTCCTCCAAAGGGCATGGTAAGCAGCCAAAGTCCTTCCCCTTGGCAGACATGAGTCCCAACAATTCCCCTTTTTTCGTTTTTTCAAAATGGGGGTCTTTCCATTTTATATTTCAAAAATGGGATGTCCCATCTTGTAGGGTGTCCAACTCATTTGAGAGTGTGCCTGTCTAGGTTGATTTTTCCTCTCTGGGAAAAATTTTTACCCGTCGTTGGCTATCACTCTAGCACTTTAGGTGGACATTACCTAGGGCCAGCAAGTGGCCAAGGGGAGCACACGGGACAGGACAGTCACCTTGGGAAGGCTTGACTGAATGGCAAACCTCTGCATCCTGTTAAGGACCGTGGCCAAGCCTGTAGGGCTATATCTCAGCGTGACAGCAGACCACCTAGCTGTATCAATCTGGTTAGTTTTATATAGGGCTAAAAGTGCACACAAAGACAATGACAATCAGGGATTTCACCAAAGGGAGAAAGTCCATATATTTAGCTTAGTTTAAAGGAAGTCTTTTGCATAAAGTCCGGACAATTGTCACAGGAATGGGACTCTTCTCTTAGAGTCCAAAGGAAGCCGTCCAGCACAAAGTCCGGATAATTGTCATAAGATATAGCGCTCTTCTCTCAGAGTCCAAAGGAAGTCGTCTAGCATAAAGTCCAGATAATTGTCACAGGAATGGCATAGTCCCTCTTCTCTCATCGCAGAGGGTTGAGATACTGACAAAGAAGGAGTCCAAGATAGTGTTTTTGATGAATTTTGGAATGGATGTGATGAGAAGTTTAATCACAGCAGGACAGGAGATTTGTCACGGTGTTTTCATTTCTGTGGAAAAAAGAAAGGATCACTCCTCAAGAGCTTGTGCTCCTGGGTAGTCATTTTGGTCGGATTGGCAGTATTTGAGATCTCTGGCAGGTACCCATATAGGGTTTTGTTCTCCCATTGGGAAGACACATCCAAAACCTCTGCCAGCACTTATTAACGGATCAGGACCTCTCCAGAATCCAGTTAATGGGTCTTTCCATCGGACCTCAACTTTTATATAAGGCGTTTGGTTAGACCAGTGTCTTTGAAACGCAGATAGAGGCTGCTGTTTGGAAAAAAATTTAAAATATTTAAAGTAAGCATAGCTGTTTTCAACTGGTCATGGGGGTTGCTTCCCCATTTTGTTTTATTAATTGGTCCTTTAGGGTTTTATTATGTCTCTCTATGATGGCTTGTCCTTTTGGGTTATATGGGATCCTTGTGGTATGTTTAATATGCCAAGTTTGGAAGAACTTTTGTAATGATTTGCTCACAAAACAGGGTCCATTATCGGTTTTAACCTGTTTTGGCAATCCAAGAATAGCAAAGCATTGTAAAAAAGTGACTTTCAGCATGTTTAGCCCTTTCTCCAGAGTGTGCCGTGGCCCAACAAGCATGTGAATAAGTATCTATGGACATAAATATATACTTTAATTTTCCAAATGGCACATAATGGGTTACATCAGTTTGCCAGATAGCACTGGGCCGTAGGCCTCTGGGATTTACCCCAGGGGACTGGAGAGGTGGGACCTGTAAGAAGGGCAAACAAGACTTACATGTCTTTACAATCTTTTTTTAAATCTTTTATAGGAACTAAAGGAAATTTATGATGTAGACCTCTCCAATTTAAATGAGTAAGGTCGTGAAGACCTTGGGCTAACTGAAGGTCTTGTTGATATGGGACTGTAACTGTTAATACACCTGTGGTGGCCAAACGGTCAGCGGCCTGATTTCCCTCAGAGAGGGGCCCAGATAAGTCTTGATGTCCCCTAAGATGTTGGAGGAAAACAGGTTCATTACGCCCCTTTAACAGGGATCGAACCTGAATCATTAGAGGAGTAATAGTTTTATTATCTATCTTTATATATGAGGCATTTAGAGTAGGTAATAGGTTAATTACATATAAACTATCTGAGAAAAGATTCATAGGCTCTTGGACATGGGTCAAGGCTAATGCAACAGCATATAATTCTTTAAATTGAGCAGAACCAGTGACTGCTTCAAAGTATTGTGTCCTTTGGCCTGAGGATGGGTGGAATACTACAACTGCTGACCCTTCTTTTCCTCCATCTGTGAAGGATGTAAATTTACTGCCTTGGGGAATGGCTTGATGGAAAAAAGGATGGGGGGAGTCCACTCCAGTTTGGGAAAAGAAGAGGTCCATTTGGTTGACCCGTAATGACAGTCAACTTTTCCTAGAAATCCTTCTAAAGCATAGGAGACTCTAGGGTTGTTTCTCCGTATCCACTCAAAGTCTGACAAACGGTAAGGAATTGTTTAAAATATCTGGGTCAGCCGGGCGCGGTGGCGCACGCCTGTAATCCCAGCACTTTGGGAGGCTGAGGCAGGAGGATCGCGAGTTCAAAGCCAGCCTCAGCAATGGCAAGGCACTTCACAACTCAGTGAGACCCTGTCTCTAATAAAATACAAAAAAAGGGCTGGGATGTGGCCCAGTGGTCAAGTGCCCCTGAGTTCAATCCCCGGTACCACAAAAAAAAAAAAAAAAAAAAAAAAAAAAAAAAAAAAAAAATCTGGGTCTTTTCCATAATGCCTCAATGATGTATCTCTCCCTTTTATTATAAGATCTGCTAATTGATCTAATTGGGAATAAACGCGAGGTGCTCCTCCCACAGAGGAATGTATCCACTGTAAGGGATTTCCCATCTGGGTGACCACAGTTGTAAGGAGCTTAGCACCTGAGAAAATCCACAGATGTAGAGGTTGCTTTGGTTGGTATCGAGCCAATTGGGTTGAATTGAGGGCATCTTGGACTTTTTGTAATATTGACAGATGACTTTCTTCTAGTAAAATCACATCAGAGGGGGATTTTCCCCGTAGCAATTCAAAGAGAGGTAATAAATCCTCAGTAGAGATATGAAGCCATGGTCTTAACCAGTTTAGCTCTCCTAATAGCTTCTGTAACTCTGCCAAGGAATAAGATTTTTGAATGACTAGTTGAGGTTTGAGAGGACAAACCGAGTCTAGGCTAAGTTTTGTCCCCAATATTTTAAAGGGAGGAATAGTTTGTATCTTATCATTGGATATGTGTAACCCTCCTTTTTCTAAGAGCTCTCGAAGGGTTAGGTAAGTTGAGCTCAGTTGTTGGACATCAGCAGCTCCCAGGATGATGTCATCCATATAAACATATAGGGTGAGCTGTGAATTTTTCATTAATGGTGATAGAAGACATGAAACATAATATTGACAAAAGGCTGGGCTGTTAGCCATACCTTGAGGGAGAACTATCCATTCATATCGCTCATCTGGCTTCTGAAAGTTGACTGAGGGGACAGAGAATGCAAACTTTTCATAATCATCTGGATGAAGAGGTATTGAAAAATAACAATTTTTAATATCAATAACAATTAAGGTTAAATCTCTTGAGATAGAAGGGATCCAGGGGAGGCCACGCAGAGGTGTGCCAACAAGGAACATCCTATCATTAATTTTTCAGAGGTCTTGTAACATCCTCCATTTCCCTGTGGCCTTTTGTATAACAAAAAACAGGACTGTTCCATGGGCTAAGAGAAGGTCTAATGTGTCCTAGGGCTAACTGTTCTTGGACAATTGCCCTCAAATGGTTTAGTTTTTCAGTAGGAAGGGGCCACTGCTCGACTCAGATTGGGGGGCCATCTCGCCATTGAATGGCAGGAACTTGGGGAGCAGTGGCCCTTAGGATTGGGGGTGAGACCCTATTTGATGATTGGAAGTTTTTCTCTCCGTATCTTTAGTTAATATATCATTTTGAAGCTCTCTATGGGTTGTAGTAATGTAAGCCTCTGCTTCTCCTAAGATGTCTTGGCCTAATAAATTAGAAGTTAATCCAAGGGCCACAAGGGGACGAACTTCCGCTTGGTTTCCATCTATATCTCTCCATCTAAGCCAATTTCTGGTCTCTTCTGAATGAGTGTTTCCACCTACTCCAAGTAACTGAGGCCCTGGAATTAGTTCCCATTGGTGGGTGGAATCTCTTCCTTCCTTAGTATAGTACGATCTGCCCCAGTATCAATTAAGCAATGAAATTTCTTTCCTGATATATAAATATCCATCTTTGGTCTAATCCCTGGAACAATAGGAACTGTCCAATGGACCTTAGGGGACTGTGAGCAGGGGAACCTCCTTGGTGTAACGGGGCTGGAGGCTTCCCCTTCAGGAGTTTAAAGTTTTCCCCTGAGTATCAAATTTAGACCTGCAATCCTTTTTCCAATGATATCCTCTTTTACACCTAGGACAAAGTGTTCTAGGGGCAGCTGGACTTTGAGTCTGACCAGGGGAGCATTCTGGAGGTCGACCAGGGCCATTGGGGCAGTCTTTTTTAAAATGGCCTTGTCGTCCACACTTAAAACAGGCTCCTTTTCCATTTAAAACTGTTGCTAATACCTCAGTGTGGGCATTAAGGGCAGTGGTCAATATCTGAGATTGGTGAGTTGTCGAACCCACATCTTTGGTGGCAATAATCCATCTCCCCATAGATCTATCTTTTAACCCAGCACAGGCCAGCTTGTGATCTGCGGTCATTCCCTTCCCAAACTAACATTTTTGCAAATTGGTCCCTCATCGTACCAGGTGGAAGTTTCCTTTGAAGGCTTTTTTCCACTCTCTCAATAAATGTAGCCAGATCCTCATTAGCTTTTTGAGTGATTCCACCTATAGGAGGCTCTGTAGGGCCTTCCTCTAGCTTCTTCCATGCTGCCAGCCCTAAAGCTCGCACCTGTTCTCGGTATGGAGCTGGTAATGCTGCTTGTTGAATACCTGTGGCATATTGGTCACTAGTTCCTGACAGCATCCCAAAGGTTATTGGTATGGGAGGATTTGCAGCTTGGTTCCTCTCAGCCTGCATATGGCATTCATCAGAAAAATATGCACACCATTTAAGGAATAAAGGTCCTGGGAGCACAGCTTTGGTTAGATCTTTCCAGTCTCTACTCGTACAGGCGTGATGGGCGAGACTTTGTAAAATGCATTCTGCCCATGGTGAGTTTGGCCCATCTTCTGCCACAGCTTTTTTTGAATTCTTTTAACTCTTGAGTCTCCCAGGGGTACCAAATCTGAGATTTGTCTTTCCTCGGATTTAAATTAACTGGAAATGCCATTACAGGTGAAAGCCCACCAGAGGGCGCTAGCAGCTGCTGTGAGATTGGGGCCTCTTGGTAAAGCGGTGGGGCAGAAGGCTCAGCAGGGGCTGGCTCATAAAATGGCGGATCCCGCTCACAAGGTGGTGAGCCATGTGGCCGGTGGCCTTTGTCCTCAGGGAATTTGTTAGAGCTCTCTAAGGGAGGGGCTGTAATTTTTTCTAATTCCCCGGAGTGAGATTTCTTTGTTTTTAGGGATTGGTTAGGCTTCTCCAAATCCGCGGCCCGGGAGGGATTGTTTATTTCTCCGGACGGGAAAGATTAGGTATTTTATTTTCCCGCAGGGCCTGCTCTGTTACCTCAACTCGTATGATCTGAGGTGCCTGCTCTGTGGCCTCTGCAGATTCTTTTGCTGTCTGCAAGAGAGAGCATGTTTTTAGGGCAGATAAATTTGGATAAACTCCCGGAGGCGGGATTTCCCCGTATTCATGTTCTCGCTCTCTTAAAATTTGTTCCGTTTCGTGCCACGTTTTCCCAAGAATTAAAATCAGACTTTGGGAGCCAGGGAGCCGCCCGTATTAATGAATTCCAAATATTTTTTTTTTTATTTTTTTAATTTTTATAATTTTTAATATGTACAACTCATAGTGCATATATTTAGTATCTTTTTACATACAACTGTTTGTATACAAAGTATATTCGTACAATTCAGGTCTTCAATCATGCATTAAGGAAAATGATATCCATCTCATTCAACCAATGAATTCCAAATATTTTCAGCTTGTGTATCAGAAATTTGGAGACCTTGCTTTCTTAAAATACACCGCCATGCCTCGAGGGCTGGGTCTTGAGATTTTCTAAATATTAATGCTTGCCCCATAATAGAGGGTATTTTTGCCAGAGAGAGAGAGAGACGCTGCATCTCTCACCGTGCTAAGCCCACCGATAATTTTCGTGCCTCACACTTGGGCACCAACCTGCCGGGACTGTTGAGTTATTAATGGGGCCGCGGTCTAAAGCTACCCCCTTTTTGGGCCCTAAAAGGGGTTTCTTTCGGCCTGCAGAAAGAAAGTAACTTACCGGGCGAAGATGGGCTTAGCGGGCAAAAATAGCTGAGTGTCTCCTATCCGCCTGCTGGACAGATACCACACCACACCCAGGGAGTTTTGTGTAGAATGAGCAAGAAGCCAAAAAACTCAACTTTATTGGCAAGGTGCTGAACTTAAATAGGTCTAGAACTAACCAATCAACCAGCAGAGCGGTTTGGACTCTCATGCTACGTCATAGCCACACCCCTTTGCTTAGCCCCGGTCCTCCAAAGGGCATGGTAAGCAGCCAAAGTCCTTCCCCTTGGCAGACATGAGTCCCAACAATGTTTTTGCCCAGAGAAGGCTCTGCTGTGATCAGACACATCTCACGCTGGGCATCCTGTCCTCGTTCCCAGCAGTGCCAAGCCTGCATGGTTCATCCCACCATGTGCCTTTCCTTTGCCCGGTGGTGAGCTTGCGGGAGATCACAGCCAGGTAGCTGGATGTGACCAGCACACTCTTCATGACCTCAGTTCGCCATTTTCCAGCTGTTCCTGTTGCTCCACTGCAGTGTGGCCCACACTGTCCCATTCCTCAGAGCTGATAGCCAGTGCCATCCCTCTCATCAATGGCTTACAGCTTTTCATTCTATGTAATGTTTTTATGGAACTGTCAAAAGCCACCTATCCCGACTTCCTGGCCTATACAAGGACTTACCCTCCTCCTCTGTAGGCCTGTTTTCTCATCAGAGCTTTGCATCCCATCCCCTTCCCCCTCTCTGTGCCAGCCCCCTTGTCTGTCACACCTTCCTGCCTGCACATGCGTCCACTTGATTGACCCTGTTACCTCTTCCAGCCCCCTTTTTTTAAAAAAATTTGCTACCATTTCTCTTTTGCCATTTCCATACTTCTCATTCCCATCATGGAAACAGTGTGTTGAAACGGCTTTCCACAAATCATTAGTGAACCCTTGTCCAACTGATCTAATACATTTCCACCCTTGATTTATCCAACTCTTATTTTGATCCTACCCTCCTTGAAATTCCCCGTTCTGTATCTTCTCATTGTCTGAGAGTTCCTCTCTATGAGCTTCTCTTTCTCCTTTGCTTCCTGCTTGTTGTCCAGTCTGATCATGGCCCTTCAGCGTATTCTTTGGGTTGTCTTTCATTGTGTGCCATATTTTCATCCTGTATCATAATCCCTTAGCCGATGTCATGTGAATGATGCTGTGGGGCTGTTGATGGGAATATGTGACTGCCCTTAGGCTCCCCTCTTCATCTGTCTGCTTCATCTGAGTCTTTTTTTTTTTTTTTTAATATTTATTTATTTGTTTTAGTTGTACACAATGCCTTTAGTTTTATGTGGTGCTGAGGTTCGAACCTGGGCAGCGCACGTGCTAGGTGAGCGCTCTACCGCTGAGCCACGACCCCAGCCCCTTCATCTGAGTCTTTTTTTTTTTTTTTTTTGGTACCGGGGATTGAACTCAGGGGCACTCGACCACTGGGCCACACCCCCAGCCCTTTTTTGTATTTTATTAGAGACAGGGTCTCACTGAGTTGTGAAGTGCCTTGCCATTGCTGAGGCTGGCTTTGAACTCGCAATCCTGCTGCCTCAGCCTTCCAAGTGCTGGGATGACAGGTGTGCGCCACCGCGCCTGGCTCATCTGAGTCTTAAAGCAGAAGCCCACAGTTACTTTTGAATCCATAACAAAAGACCAGGGAGGTGGGGGTCTGTTGCTGGCACCCTGAGCACACAGAGATAAGAGAGAAACCTGGCAGGCAGACATCAGGGTCCACCACACTCAAGTGACCTCCTAGACATGCCTTCTCCGTGGCCCACTCCCTGCATTGCAGACCAGACCCTCCATTCCTGTAGCACCTCTTCCTTGATGCACCCTTCTCTACTTGGTCTTGCAGCAGCTGATCCTCACACCGCAGCTGTCACTGTCCAGGACATACCCATCTCCCAGAACTTTCTGCTCCCCATGTCCCTGTCATGGTCCTCATTAGTGTTCCTGTCTTCTGGGTAACTGTCAGCCTCCTGCCTGGCTTCTTTGCTGCCTTTGTGTTTTCCTCTGGTCCTTCATTTAACTACCTCTAGTACAGCATTTTTTAAGAAATGTTTTTTAAATTGTCAATGGACCTTTACTTTATATGTGGTGCTGGGAATCGAACCCAGTGCCTCACACATGCTAGGCAAGCATCTACTACTGAGCCACAACCCCAGCCCTAGTATAGCATTTTTAAGACACAAATCTGATGTTTCCTGGCTGATTACACCTAGGGAGGAGTCCACACTTCTGAGGATGCCCTTGTTGGGCCCTGGCCTGGCTGGGCCTGGCTGGGCCTGGCTGTGTACGCTGCTGCCTTTATTGCTGTTGGCCGCCTACACTGGACGCACCAGCAGTCTCACACATCATCTTCTAGGTTGGCCTTTCTTCATGCTGTCTGCCAACCTTTACCTGCCACGTCACTCTGAGACCCAGACCAGGTTTTGTGCAGGCTACACATCCCTGGTTGCTTCTCACATTGTGAGAACTGAAATTCATGAGGGAGGGTGGGTCTGGAGCCCCTAGGATGGACCTGCTCTGTTGTGAGCACTTGGGGCATCGTGAGACACATCCTCGCGACTAAACACTTAAGGTCACTCCAGGTGAATTGGGCTGCATGAAATAACCACACAGAGACAGAAGTTTACCTTAATTTTTGGGGTCTTGTGACGGTCCCTCTTTGACCTTAGGGGTCCATGGAAAGAGAGCGAGGAGTGTGGAGTGCGTGCTGAACCCTTTTATTAGGGAGAAACCATTCAAATGAGGCAAGGGGTCAGGTTTCAGGGGTTGAGGCTAGCTTTGTGATGTCTTGCTGTCAGCAGGTTGACAGACGTCTGGGAAGTCCATGCCCCTCTCATTGCTGAGTGGGGATCAAGAGCAGAGCAGACAAAGGGAGTTTCCATGGAACATTCTATCCCAAACAGGGCAAAGGGGTAAGATACAAAGGAATAGGTGGGTGCAAATCAACCTCATTGGGCACAGCTGGTCCTAGGGCCACACCTTGTTATCTGAGCCCGGGAAACGCCCAAGCTGTGAGTCCTAATGCTTCCGCATCAAGCATCTGTGCCCTTACACATCCCAGTGGTATCAGGACTGAAAGGTTCGAGCACCTAGTGTAGCTTCCCCCAAGGAGCCTCATGGGCTCATTCCACTTCTTGGGCCTGCTGACGGTGGCTCCTTCAAAGGAGCCTGCACTCTGCTAAGACCCACCCAGAGTTCACATAGCACCCACTCTTGCATCTGAGTCTTTTTTTTTTTTTTGGGGGGGGGTGCCAGGGATTGAACTCAGGGGCACTCAACCACTGGGCCACCTCCCCACCCCCTTTTTTTGTATTTTATTAGAGACAGGGTCTCACTGAGTTGCTAAGTGCCTCGCCATTGCTGAGGCTGGCTTTGAACTTGCAATCCTCCTGTCTCAACTTCCCAAGTGCTGGGATTACAGGCGTGTGCCACTGTGCCCTGTGTATCTGAGTCTTCATTTAGTGTGTTCACTGCCTGTATCATTAGCTACAAGTTGTGACTGATCCTTACTCATACTGCTGGGCAGAGGGTTCAGGACCAGGTACAGTGAGACTTGTAGCCTGATGTCACACCTCTACCTTGGACAGCTGGCTGTGTGTCTGTTGCTGCTTGTGTTAGCAGCTGTGGGGGCAAAGAGGAAGAAGCACCAGACTTACCTTAGAAATGAGGATGTAACACAGAAAGGATTGGTTATGTGACCTTGCAGGGTGGATAGGGTGTGCCAAGAGTCAAGGAAGGAAGGATGCTGATGGCAGAGGAACAGAGCTACAGAGGGAATGTGGAGGTCTGCAGAGTCCTCCTTGAGTGTCCAGCAAGCACAGGTCATTACATGCATTGAAGGACACTGCCTGACCAGGGAAAGAGTCATCTAAAGGGCCAGTCATCTAAAGTACCTGAAGTTTACACAGGCCAGAAGGAGGGGAATATTATTTCCTAGCATGCCAGGGCCTATCTGGAAGGTCTTGCTGCAGTCGTGGGAAATATTCAGCCCTGTGCTAACTGCTGCTAACTCCTCTTAGCAAATTGTAAAGTAAGACCCAGAAAGATCAAGCTCTTTCCAAGTGACCTAACTGCATCCAAAAACAACACTCAAGATTTGTAGGAATTTGCAAAGAGGAGAACATGGCCCTTAATGAGGACAGTAATGAGGTGACACTGACCCAGATTGACACAGAAACTGGAATTAGCAGAGGAGGGCAGTGCAACAGTTACAGTCATTTCATACTGTCAGGAAGGTCATAGAAGCCAGTGATGCACCTGTGATCCCTGCTACTTGAGGGTCAGGCAGGAAGATCACAAGTTTGAGGCCACCTATAGCAACTTAGCAAGACCCTGTCTCAAGGGCTGGGAATGTTAACTCAGTGGTAGAGGTGCCTGGTTTTAGTGACTTTGTTACTGGTTTATATATTTAGTTTTTTTTTTTTAAGAGTATACTTTCATATAAAAAAAACCAAACAAACAAATCAAAAACCACACTAAGGGGCTGGGGTTGTGGCTCAGCGGTAGAGCGCTTGCCTAGCATGTGCGTGGCCCAGGTTCGATCCTCAGCACCACATAAAAATAAATGCATTGGGCTGGGATTGTGGCTCAGCGGTAGAGCACTCGCCTAGCACGTGCGCGGCCCGGGTTCGATCCTCAGCACCACGTACAAATAAACCCATTGTGTACAACTAAAGCAAATAAAAAATAAAAAAAAAAATAAATGCATTGTGTACAACTAAGGTAAATAAATAAATATTTTTAAAAAACACACTAAAGTAGAGAAATAGAAGGTATAAATGAAGAACTAAGTTGAGATTCTAGAGAGAAAAATCTATACTATCTAAACGGAAAATACAATGGATTAACAACACATCTGACTTGCAGGAGAAAAGATAGATGAGTTTAAAGGCATAGTAATAAAACTGTCCAAAATGAAATGCAGAAAGAAAAAGAAGCCCCCCCCCAAAAAAAAAAAAAAAAAAAAAAAAAGGAAGTGCTCTATTGAGCTGTGGACAATGTCTGGTTGCCCACCATGTGAACATTCATGTGCCCCACAAGCATGTTTTTGGTCAGTGACAGGCCAAATATAGGACAGTGGTACTGTGATATAATGGAGCTGAAAAACCACTGTTGTCTACTGGGAGGATGACCTAGTGGCCATCATAACATGGTAGCAACGCAGGGTGGGCCTGGTGGAGACACAGCAGGTGGGCTGGGGCTGACTTAGGGGCAGGGCACTTGCCTGCCCTCTACAAGGCCCAGCACTGTGTTTGGCCTCAGCACCACACACACAGGTAGCATGTGCAGGGTGTACAGTGCGTAAGACTTGATAATAAATGACCTTGTTAAGTATGGATTTGCTGTTCTTTTTATTTGTTATTTTAGAGAGCATGCCTTCTTATAAAGAACACAAGGCTTGCCAAGCTAAGCTGGCAGCAGCTTTACACGTAGGTTTGCTTAAGTGTTGTCTGTGATGTTCACGCAGTAACAAGATCACCTAACATGCAGTTCTCAGAACAGACCCCTATTGATAAGTGATAATGTGGGCTATGGTCATTATACTGAAGGAGAGTGGAGAAAGGAAAAAAAACGTGAACAGCTCCTCGGGAGGCTGAGGCAGGATCACAAGTTTGAGGCCAGCCTGGGTAACTTAGCAACATCCTATCTCAAAATAAAAAAAAATAAAGATGGGCTTGGGAGGCTGAGGCAGGAGGATCACAAGTTGGAGGCCAGTCTCAAGCAATTTAGCAAGGCCCTAAGCAATTTAGTGAGACCCTGTCTCAAAAAAGTGCTGGAGAAGTGGCTCAATAGTTAAGTGCACCAGATTCAGTACTGGGGATGTAGTTTGGCGGTAGAGTTATTACCTAGCATGTTCTTGGTGAATTCTACCTCCAGTACTGCAAAAAGGAAAAGAAAAAATATCTAAGTGACACCGGATGACCCCAGGTATACTCCCAAAGGAATTGAAAAGGGGGACTCGGACTGTATACTTTAAAGGAGTGAATTATATGGTATATGAGTTACATCTCAATAAAGCTATTTAAAAAACCCAAAGGTACAGTAAAGACGTCACGACAATTGCTGCAAGAATTTACAACCATGAGACCCCATTACCAGGAATGATGAAGAACGCCTTCAGGGAGAAGGGAGGTGGCCCTATTCTAAGGAGTGAACAGCCTGGCAATGGTAAATAGGTAAGTGTGTGATGTCCTCCTTCATATTTCGGGATGTCTAGGAGGAAGCTGACCATGTGAGTTTTCTGTTACTGTGTAACAAGTCCCAGGCCTGGCGTCTTCAGATAGCACCCTGCTCACAGCTCTGCAGGTCAGCCGCCCCACGCGGCAGGGTGCGTCCTCTGTTCAGGGTCGCCAGAGGCCTAGCTCAGGGGCCTACAGGACTGAGTGCTCAGTCTGGAGGCTGCGGCAGTGTTTGGTTTCTGGTCCCTCCTCCATGTAGGCCGCAGGCTGTGGGCCAGATGCCACCTGGCTCCCTGGAGCCTGCATTCCTGGTCAGGCTGCACTTGCCTCCCCGTGCTTCAAGCCTCCGCTTCCTTCTGTGACCAGCAGGAGGGGACTTGTTTCTTATTTCTAAAGTGCGAATGTCAGGTCAGGTTTTATTTATTGCTTTTTACCCCAAAAGAGAGGATTTGTAGTGGTAGGTAGAACCATCCAGTTCCAAATTAGCTTTAGCACGGCACCCCAAAGATTAAGGGGTCCCTTCTATGTAACCCTGTCCATAATCTTGGGACGTTTCAGGCATTGTGTGTTATTTTTCTGTGTGGTGGGTCTTTGACACCTTTGCACAGACAGCTGGAGAGTCGGCACTCTTGTCTCATGTGTCTCTTTCCCCACCTTGGTTTTTCAGTACTCTCCTGCTGCTCAGGAAAGTGTCGCCAAGAACAAGGAGGGCATGGAGGCTGCATTGCTGCCTGCCTGGTCCCAGGTATGTTGGGCTGCTTTCCTTGTTGCCTAGCTGGGAACCCCTGTATGCCAAAGTTCTGGTGCCCAGTGCCCGGGGCATAGGAAGTTACATCTAGGAGGCCAGGAGTGTTTTGTCTGATTTGTTTGTAGATGTAGTTCTATTTCCTTTAATACAAAACAAACACAAGTGGAACAGCTGGGCTGGAGTTGGACCCAGTTGGTGGAATGCTCTTTCATCCATGCTAGTCATTAAACCCACAGAGGTTTCCTTCCAGAAGAAATAGAGTGTTGGTGCCTCACACAGGCTTCCCTGGTCCTGGCTGTCCTGGTGTGATGCTGGCTGTGTGAATTCCTCCATGGGGATCTCCTGTTTGAAGGATCTCAGGACAGCACAGGTAATTATCAAAGAGAGAAAACTCCACCAAGGCAGAGCAGAGTGCTCAGGAGGATGCACCCTCTGGGAGCAGAGCTGCCTGGTTGCATCCTTCATGTGGGCATAGACAGGAGATCTGGGGAGCAGTCAGGAGCAGAACCGATGTTCCTCGGCCTGTCTGGAGGGCTCTGCCCTATACTGGAATGCTTTGGGCAGGGGTGTGGTGAATGCATAGAACACAAGGAGATTTAAATAATTTTTAAGGTTCAGGAGAAAACTTGCTGAAATGACATTCACCCCAAGACATTAAGAATGATTTATGGGGTTGGGGCTGTAGCTCAGTGGCAGAGCGCTTGCCTACCATGTGTGAGGCACTGGGTTCGATCCCCAGCACCACGTAAAAATAAACAAAGGCATTCTGTCCATTTACAACTACAAAAATTATTCTAAAAAGCTATTTATGATTATCCGCCTAAATATGAAGGAAGTGGATTTGTGAATACCTAGAGTTTTGAGAAAGCATGGCCTGTTTGAAGAACTGAAAGCAGCTCTGAGGGGAGAGTGGGCAATGTGGGCCTTGTTCCTGCTACTGCAGGCCCCCAGGAAAGGCCCTGCAGAACGGATACAGGTCAGTAACTGGTGAGCTGGTTGAGCTGAGGGGCTTGCACGTCAGTGGTGCTGCTGAGAAGACAGGCTGCGTTGCAGAAAAACAAGTTAGTGAGAAATCACTATGGGTTTGGTCTTTTGTTCTCCCTCTCTCTCTCTTTTTTTTTTTTTTTGGTGCTGGAAATTGAACTCAGGGGCACTTTCCCAGACCTATTTTGTATTTTATTTAGAGACAGGTCTCACTAAGTTGCTTAGCACCTTGCTTTTACTGAGGCTGGCTTTGAACTCGCGATCCTCCTGCCTCAGCCCCCCAAGTCACTGGGATTACAGGCATGTGCCTCTGAGCCTGGTTTTCCCTTGCTTATTATGGAAATTTTCATAAATACACAATATTAGAAAAAGTAGTTTGATATCTCAGAAAAGGGCATAAAGACTGTTTTTGCATTCTCTGTTGAAGGACATTTAGATTGATTCCAGTTTGGAACAGATATCAATAAAGCCCTTTATTGGTTTTTACACATTCACATGTAGGTTTTTGTGTGAGCCTGTTTTCATTCTCCTACTATTTAGCCAAGAGAATGACAGGTCAGGTGTTCCCCAGTTGACTTATTCTCAGGCTTGGTGGGTTGGGGGCAGTTACAGGAGGGGCCTGTAGGCCTTCAGGGCCCTAGGCATTGGGGTAGGCCCTCACAGGGGATTGTGGGCCTCGGTCGGCCTCTCTTCCTTGCACCTTCTAGCCATGACTTGAGTAGGCCTCCACTGCCACACACTCCTGCCGTGATGCACAGTGCCGCCACAGGGACAGCTGCCATGGTCTGAGACCTCCACAAGTGTGAGCCAAAATACACCTGTCCTGTCATGTAAATCCAGTTTGACAATTATATGTGTAGACCTTTATGCTTACTGTTAGTATTTTTTTTTGTAGTTGGACACAGTACCTTTATTTTATTTATTTATTTTTATGTGGTGCTGAGGTTCGAACCCAGTGCCTTACATATGCTAGGTGAGCACTCTACCACTGAGCCACAACTCCAGCCCCTTACTGTTGATATTAACATGATTGGATTTAAACGTGTCATTGTGTTTTCTGCATATTCCCCATCCCAACCCTCATTCTGCCTTTACGTGGGCGTTTTTTACTATTTCATTTTAATTTATATTTTGGCTCTTTAAAAAAAATATGTGTGTATATATGTATGTACATATATATTATATATATGTATATATATATATATCTTTTTTTTTTTGGTACTGGGGATTGAACTCAGGGGCTCTTGACCACTGGGCCATATCCCCAGCCCTTTTTTGTATTTTTTTTAAAGTTTTTTTTTTTTTTAAAAAAATATTTATTTATTTACTTTAGTTGTACACAATGCAATGCATTTATGTTTACGTGGTGCTGAGGATCGAACCCAGGCCGCGCACGTGAGAGGCGAGCGCTCTACTGCTGAGCCACAACCCCAGCCCCCTCTTTTGTATTTTATTAGAGACAGAGTTTCACTGAGATGCTAAGTGCCTTGCCATTGCTGAGGCTGGCTTTGAACTCGTGATCCTCCTGCCTCAGCCTCCCAAGTGCTGGGATTACAGGCGTGCACCACTGCGCCCGGCTTAAAATATATTTTTTAATATTTATTTTTTAGTTGTAGTTGGACACAATATCTTTATTTTGTTTATTTATTTTTATGTGGTGCTGAGGATCCAACCCAGGGCCTCGCACGTGCTAGGTTAGTACTCTACCGCTGAGTCACAACCCTAGCCCCTATATTTTGACTCTTTAACAATGCATTTTTGTATTTTTAAATGGTTGTTGTAGGGAATATTATATACATACCTAATCTTTTATAATCTAGACTTAATTTTTACCACTTCACCTAAAATCTGGAAGCCTTTTAAGCACATGCATCCCTTGATTTTCCTCCCTTTGAGTTGATGTGTGTGTGTGTGTGTGTGTGTGTGTGTGTGTGTGTCCTTACATATGTTGAAAAAACCCACTGGAAAATGTTGCAGTTTTTGCTTTCAACTACCATATATATATATATATATTTTTTCTTTTTTTTACAATTTTAAATTTAATGTTTTAAAAATAGTTTTAAAACTAGTACATAAACATGTAAAAATTGTACACATTACCATGTAATGTTCAATATGTATATATTGTGTAATGTTTAAGTGAGCTTAAACACATTCATGTCCTCAAACATTTATCGTTTCTTTATAGTGAAAACTTTGAAAATCCTTTCTTCTAGTTTTTGTAAATATGCATTATTGTTATCTATGCTCCTTCCTCCTACATCCCATATATTTTTGAATTTAAGGGGAAAAACCCATGACACTTACCCAGATAACTAATGCTTTTGTGGTTCATCCTTCATTTCTAAGATTTCAGTTTTCTCTCTAGTGTTATTCACCTTTTGCCTGAAGAACATCCTATAACACATCTTTTAGAGCAGATCTTCTGAAAACAAACTGTGTTAGTTTTACTTTATTTGAAAATGCATATTTCTTGGCATTTTTGAAAGATATTTCCATTAGATGTAAAAATTCTGTCTTAGCCAGGCACAGTGGCGCATTCCTGTGATCCCAGCTGCTCAGGAGGCTGAGGCTGAGGTTGGCAACTCAGTGAGGCTGGCAAGTTCAGTGCCAGCCTGGGCAACTTAGCAAGACCTTATGTCAAAAGAAAAATTTACAAAAAGAACTGGGAGTATAGCTCAGTGGCAGAGCACTTGCCTAGCATGGATGAAACCCTGGGTTCCATCCCCAGTACCACCAAAAGAGAAAAGAAGTCTTGTTTTGACATTTCTTTCAGCATTTAAAAACAAGCATACATTCTTCACTCAGGTAGATTTTTTCCCCCCTTTGGTACCAGGGATTGAACCCAGAGGTGCTTGACCACTAACCACATCCCCAGCCCTTTTTATTTTTATTTTGAGACAGGTTCTTACGAAGTTGCTTAGAGCCTCACTATATGACTGAGGCTGACTTTGAACTTGAGATCTTTCTGCCTCAGCTTACCGAGCTGCTGGGATTACAGGTGTGTGCCGCTGTGCCAAGCTCCAAATAGATAGTTTTTCTGTATATAATCGACACTTCTTTTTGATGATGCTAGTAAAGTCCTTATGTTTGTATCTCTTTTTCCTTCATTAAATTGTTTTGCTACTACTAAAGTATAACTTTCTTCTCCTTTTCTATGCCTGTCTGTGTTGAGGGAGATGTTCTGGGTGACTATTTGGGGCCACAGATATGGCTGAGCGGTGAGCCTCTTGACCCATGCGGTTGGCTTGACCTCTACTTCCCCCTATTTTCCTGCCTTGAATTAAGGTATAGACAGTTAACTTCTGGTGTTCGATTCTTCCTTCCATAGTTGTTTTAAATAAACTTGGTCTAAGTAAAAAATGTTTGTTTCTAATCTAAAGCAGAACACAGACATTGCTTTTGGATAGTAACTACCTAAGGTCCGTTCCTCGTGAGACAAGATCCAGATCCCTCAAAATGAATACTCTAGGAGTGAGCAAACTCCTAGAGTGAGTTGATCCATCCTCTCCCCACCCAGTGCAGGCGGCCTCCCTCTGCCAGGATCCAAAGGGAGGGCCAATGTATCCATTTGGCTCAGCGCAGATTTGTTTGATTTGTTTGATCCGTAGACACTGGTGACCTTCAAGGACGTGCTTGTGGACTTCACTAGAGAGGAGTGGCAGCTGCTAGATGCAGCTCAGCAGGTCATGTACAAAGATGTGATGTTGGAGAACTATGAGAACCTGGCGTCCTTGGGTAAGACTAACCTCTGTGCTTGAAAAACTACTCACTGTGGTGATTTTGGCTCTTCAGTGCTCAGCAGCTACAGACCCTGAAGCGTTCTTCAGAGTGTGGACTTGGGTTCAGTTACCCACTCACTTTGGGGCATAGAGCAGGGTTTTTGTATCCCAAAAAAATTGTTAAATTTTTAAAAATGCATATTTCTTTTGCTAACTCCTCATGCTCACGTTGTCTTTTTCACAGCAGCCCCAGTGCGGTGGGAGGGTTGGGGTGGGTTGAAACAGGGTTCTTCTCTGTCCACCCTAGAGCTCTCCTGCGCTTACCTGGGCCTCCGTCTTTCACTGAACAGGGCACCAGCTTCCTAAACCAGAGGTGATCCTGCAGTTGGAGAAAGGGGAGGAGCCCTGGCTGGTGGAGAGGGCAGTTCACCACGAGGCGTGTCCAGGTGAGTACCAGGCAGGACCTGCCACGGTGACATCTCCACGGCCCGAGGGGCAAAGCCTTGAGACAGGCTCAGGCTCTCCTCATCAGTCCTCGTTTCTGAGAGAGGGCTGAGGTCTCCTGCTCCAGCTGTTCTGCGTTCCTTAAGGCTTGTTCGCGTGCAGAGACCAGGGTGTTGGACTGCCCACTGAGACTGTCTTCTTGCTGGCACGCCTTGCTCAGCCCGCTCCTGTTTGGATTGTCACCATGAGCTCCACCTATCATGGAGTGATTTTTTCATCTCCCTGCCTCTTTCCTTTCTCCTGTAGCCCCTCCACAGAGCTCAGCTCTTCTCTGTGAGCTGGCCAGTGGAACTGTCCCCTGCCAGTGTTCTGAGCATTTGTTTCCAGCCATTTGTAAGCTGCTCCAGAGGCTCACAGGCTCCTGCTGTCCTGACTCCCTCCATTCCAGAAGTGATGTTCTAGGACTGCTTTTCCCACTGTAGCTCCGTATTTAATGTTTTTCAGTTTACTTGTATTTCATTTCAATGTTAGTATCCCTAAAATGCAAATCGTTGTGCAGCTTCCAAAGATAATTTCTTTTCCCAGTTCCCTGTATATTTCTGTGCACAGGAAAATTGGCCTTCTGAGTTAGAAAGTAGGAGGTCGTCTCCAGCTCCCCCTGTCTGCATTCTTTGTCAGTGGTCTTTTTCAGTGCTTGGAGCTCAGTGCTCTGGTGTTCTTCCCCACATCTCACGTGTTACTGTCAGAGTCATGCTGCAGGTAAAGTGCTCCTCACCATGCAGAGGGCCAGGGGACATCAACTTCCCAATCCCATTGGATTCCCGTCACATTGGAAAGACCTGTTTCTCCACCTCTTCTCCAGTACCTGATGTGCATACCTGGAAGGCATTTCCTGTACCTCAAAGTCTATTCAAGTCTTAATGAATCCTATGAGTTCATGATTGGGCTTTGTGTTTTTCTGGTGTTAAGTTTTTTGAGTTCTGTATATATCATGGAGATTAATGCTCTATCTGAGGTGCAGGTGGCAAAGATTTTCTCCCATTCTGTAGGCTCTCTCTTCATGTTCTTGATTGTTTTCTTTGCTGTGAAGAAGCTTTTTAGTTTGATACCATCCCATTTATTGATTCCTGATTTTTTATTTCTTGTGCTTTAGGAGTCTTGTTGAGGAATTCAGTTCCTAAGCTGACATAATGGAAATTTGGGCCTGCTTTTTCTAGTAGGCACCGGGTCTCTGGTCCTTGATTCACTTAGAGTTGAGTTTTGTGCAGGGTGAGGCATAAGGGTTCAATTTCATTCTATTACATGTGGATTTCCAGTTTTACCAGCACCATTTATTGAAGAGGCTATCTTTTCTCCAATGTGTGTTTATGGTACCTTGTCTAGTATGAGATAACTGTATTTTTGTGGGTTTGTCTCTGTGTCTGCTGTTCCATTGGTCTTCATGTCTGTTTTGGTGCCTACACCATGCTGTTTTGTTTCTGTAGCTCTGTGGTATAATTTAAGTTCTGGTATTATGATGCCTGTGGCTTCACTTTTCTTGCTGAGGATTGCTTTGGCTCACTTGTAAGGACTTGATCAGTCAACTGCTTTGGGCCCTCGGGGGAAAGCTTTTTCTATTTTCTTTTTGTTTTTTTCTTATTTATTTTATTTTGTGTTCATTCACTCAACAGGTTTTCCTAGATGTTAACTGAGAAGTTTCCAAAAATAGCAGTCATTAACTAGATAGAACAGTCAGATATTTGTTGATAAAACAGCCTAGATGTTTATTGATAATTTGTTGTCAAATGAAATAGTGAAATTCCATGTTCTCAAACACATGGAATTTAAAGAAATCTACAAGACTCCGTGAATTTCATCATCAAAACGAACAGTGTAAAGAATGATGCTTTAAAAATGGAGACAAGAAGTTGACTGACAGGTGCTGCAGTTTGACGGTGATGTACTTGCATAATTGTCTGTGTTTCCTGGTAAGTTGAGGTTTCTCGGATGCTGGTGAAGGAGTGTTGTACCAAAAATGTTGTATCCAGCATAATGCCAATTAAAACTCCAAGCCATGTCACACTTGAGCCAATAAAAAGCCTTTATTAAGCTGATCAGTGGCCATCATCCTCACACATCACACAGTGTGACAAGATGGCACGTAGGCAGTGATTTTTCAAGGGTTTATAAAGAGCAAAATCACAGAGGGCGGAATATTCAATTGCAGGGTTTCAGCCAATGCAAGCAAGCCACAGTACAGAAGCTGAATCTAGGCAGTTAGCAAGACAAAGCAATGGGTACAATAATATTTCCCACAGGACTTTCCAGGTTGATTTAGCAACGATCAAGTAGAAGGGAATGGGGTCATGATGACCCTAGCTGGGTACATGTTAGAGAATGGTTACTAACGTCTAGACAATCAATCTCTGACAAGGTATTTGCCCAGGAAAATTGGAAACCAAAGAGAGCAATTTTACATTGTATAGGAATTGCTGTTTTTATGCTGTCAAGCGTATTATGCTAGGTAATGACTAATGGGTACACAGGCAGGACTTTCCGTATTTTTATTATTTCTGAGAAACAGAACTTTTCTCGGAACTCCTAAGATGGCTGCTGAAGAACAAGGTGGAGTCCCTTTAGTTCTCTTATCACAGGAGAGCATCCCACTCATGCTCAGACACCACAGTCAGACCCTTCTTCACCAGTGTGCAGCCCCTTCACATCAGTGTCCACTGTAGAATCTTGCCGTTGCCATTTGTAGTTTGAAAAACTGCTGAGATTCTCTGATGCCTTGGGTGATGGAAAGGGGACCAGGAATCATCAGGGCAGAATAGAAACTAAAGGTCATGAAAATGAGAAGTTACCCAGGGACCTGGCTGGGCACAGAGGTCATGTTCCTGGTGTGCTTGTTTCCTAAGGCTGTACAACAAAGTACAAGTTGAGCATCTAATCTGGAAAGCTGAAATCCAAACTACTCTAAAACCGGAAACTCTCTTTCTCTCCCCAGTACTGGGGATTAAACCCAGGGGTGCTCTACCACCTAGCTACACCCCACGCCCTTTTTATTTTTTATTTTGAGACAGGGTCTCAATAAGTTGTCCAGGCTGTCCTCGGACTTGTGATCCTCCTGCCTCAGCCTCCCAAGTAGTTAGGATTACAGATGTGCACATTACACCCACCTGATAAAACTCAAATTTTCTGAGCACTGACATGATGTCAAAAGTGGAAAGTTCCACACCTTACTTGGTGTAACTACATCTCGGTGTCAACATGAAGGAATGTGACACAGTTTATTCAGTCCCAAAGGGACGCAAAGACTCCCAGCCCTCTCAGCTGTGGTGTGTCTTTTTTTAGGTATGCCCATGTTCCTTACAGAAGCATGCCCACAGAGTGCAGTAAGACGTGTGTTATCTGCATCACGAATGGCAGGTTCCCAGTTCCCCACATGAGGCCAAGATCTGCACCTGTTGTTTACTGTATGTCTTCTTTACTCTCTGGACTGTAGTGTAAAGGACTTCAGATGTCAAAAAGGCCTGCAGATACCCCTATTGATAATGGTGATAAGAAAAAGTATAAGCATTTGTGTCTTTCCACTTTTTTTTTTTTTTTTTGGCAGTGCTGGGGATCGAACCCAGGGCCTTGTGCATGTGAGGTGAGCACTCTACCAACTGAGCTATGTCCCCTGCCCCCCAAGCATTTGTGTCTTTCTGTAGCACAAAAGGTGCTGCCTGAGAAACTGGACAGCAGTGCAAAGTGTGAAACATCTTACCGAAAAGTGTGGTGTTGGATGACCTGAAGGGACCGAAGGATAGACTGGTGAATACCACGCTGGAAGGGATGAACAGAAGGAAAAACCTTGAGAAATAGAAAGAAAACTTAAAATGCATGAAGCTATAAGTGAAGGTGTCTGCAGTAGATCAGAAGAATCAAACAGTGGTCAGTGGCAGTGAGCACATGCCACATGACGGTGTGCTCAACTCAGTGATCTGAAGATCCAGGGAGCCATGCATATTCGTGGTTGGTTGCAGGAATTAAGAAAAGACAGCTGGACATTTTTAAAGATTGGCAGTGATAAAGCATCTACTGATGTCCAAGCAGGGGGACCTTCACAGAAGAGCTGGCCAAGGTTGGTACTGGTGGAAGCTGTCCCTGTCCTGGTGCCAGAACAAGTCTGTCATGCTGCTGTGTCAGTGAGAAGCCCCTGCAGGACCCAGGAACCAGCAGAACCAGGGCTGGGATGTGCTGACGAGCAGCTTGCCCAGCTCAGTGGCTCTGAGCGCAGACCTGCGCAAGGGAGGAGAGCTCCAGCACTGCCTGTTTTAAAGGAGCAGTTTCTTGCCAGGCCCTTGTCATGCCACTCCAAAGGCACGGGATGCCAGAGACGCATTACTGACTGGTTTCATGAGCACTTGGCTCCAGTGCTCAAGGTCACCTTGGGGAAGCTGCTCTGGTTCTTGCAGGCCTTAGTTCTTCCATGGAGATCACGCTACTTGTCCTGCTGAGACTCCTCAGAAACAGGGTTTGAGCCATGCCCTTTTCCCTAAATGCGACTGCATCAGTCCAGCCTCGCCTCGGGTCCACAGGACTGGAGATCACTAAAGAAGGAGCAGAGCAAGTGCTGGTGGCAGTGAACAGAATGGGTGTGGAATGTTTTCCAGGGAGATTAGCAGGTGGCGGCCACGCATACTGCACCTGCACCTTTTGTTTTAGTTCTTTTTTTTTTTTTTTAATTTTTTAGTTGTCAATGGACCTTTATTACTTATTTATTTATTTATAGTGCTGAGGATTAAACCCAGGTCCTCACCCATGCCAGGCAAGTGCTCTACCACTGAGCCACAACCCTAGCCCATTTTTTTTTTTTTTTTTTTACTGTGTTACTGGCATGTTGTATTTTTCACTTTTAAGTCCTTACGTGTGAATAAGTGTAAGAAAATGATTTCTGCGGCACAGATTCAGTCAGGACAGTGGCAGTGCCAAGCAGCCACAGGTGTCCCCAGAGTGTAGAGGCAGTCACCTGTGCTTGCTTGCCTGCTTGCTCTCTTCCTTCCCTTCCCTTCTCCTCCACAGAGGTATGTTCCCAGCCCTTTTATGTTTTATTTCGAGGTAGAGTCTTGCTAAGTTGCCCAGGCTGGCCTTGAACTTGGCAATCGACACTCCTGTCTCAGCCTCCTGGACACCTTTGTTTTCTGATGGTTCAGTGTATGCAAAGTTTGCTTCATGCACAACATTATTAAAAATATCGTGTGCTAGGCACGGTAGCACACACCTGTAATTTAGTGGCTTGGGAGCCTGAGGCAGGAGGATTGTAAGTTCAGAGCCAGCCTCAGCAACTTACTAAAGCCCTAAGCAATTTAGTGAGACCCTGTCTCATAATAAAAAGTAAAGAAGAAGGCTGGGGATATGGCTTAGTGGTTAAGTGCCTTAAGTGCCCCTGGGTTCAATCTCTGGTATGCCCCCAAATAATATATATATATATATATATAAATTTATAAACATATAAATCTTATCTACGTATCTATGTATATTACAAAATCATCTTCACTATGTGTGTAAGGTATATATGAAACATAAGTGACTTTTGTTTTTAGGCATGGTCCCATCCCCAGGATATCTTGTTATGTACATGTGGATATTCTAACATATGAAAAAATCCAAAATTCAAAATACTTTGCGTCTCAAGGATTTTGGATAAGGGATGCTCAAATTGAACTAGAAACCCTGTGACTTAAAATAGAACTTTACTGTTTTGCTTTTGTGTCCTGAGGCTGTTGCCTCTGGTCTGGTGTCATGGAGGCCCCCTTGAAGCTAGATTTAGTTCTTCTCCTTGTTGCTGTGACTTTGTTTGGATACATGCACCAGAAGTCGCACGTATCCAATGTAGTCTCATTTGGTTTAAAGTCGACTTAAGAGCACTGACACTTGGTGACTGGTATGTGCTTCCTGATGAGGTGTTTCTGGGATACGGATGTCCTGTAACCGATGTGCAGCAGGATATTTACATGTTTGCATATCCTACAAGTGACTGTGACATCCACACTCGGATTTTAAAGGGGAAGATTGGTGGTTTTTTTTTTTTTTTTTTTTTTTTTTTTTTTGGTACCGGGGATTGAACTCAGGGGCACTCGACCACTGGGCCACATCCCCAGCCCTTTTTTGTATTTTTATTAGATACAGCATCTCACTAAGTTGCTAAGTGCCTCACCATTGCTGAGGCTGCTTTGAACTCGTGATCCTTCTGCCTCAGCCTCCCAAGTGCTGGGATTACAGGCGTGCGCCACCACACCCAGCTAGGGAAGATTGTTTTTAAGACAGTACTAACATTTATCTCAAAAAATGTCAACAATGCAAGGAACCGTGCCTGTCTCATGCACTCTTCACAAAGACCTGCCCTCATCATGGCCTGCACATGTATTCATCGACCCAAGCAGAGCAAATCATTGACTCCTCCAATGTTCAAAATATACTTCCCGTGCCTTTGCAAATACTTGTGATCGTGTTGTCTTACTCTGGTACTTAGCTCCTTCTCTATCCATAAAGATCAATGAAGTCAAGGAAGTGCCTAACATGAGAACACTACCCACCCTATGCCTCAATTTTTTTTTCTTTCTTTCTTTTTTATTTACAATATGAAATCTGAATAAGGATTTTAATTAGAAATGCATAAAGAATTTTTTAAAACTGAGAATTAAAAACCCAAATAAAATGGGTAAATATTTGAACAAACACCTGACCAAAGGAAATACAAAGATGGCAAATAGTTATACAAAATGATGTTCAGCATCGCATATCATCAGGAAATTACATATTAAAACAATAGCGATGTAACACAGCACAGCTATTAGAACTGCTAAACTCTAAGAAGTAGCAGTACACAGAGAGCTGTAGGATGTGGGACCCCCCCACACCATCATGCATTGCTGGGAGAACACAAGGCACAACCACTTTGGAAGACGGTGTGCCAATTCTTTCCAAAGTGAAACAAGTCTAATCCATGACCCAACGTTGTGCCTATAAATTATCTGCATTTAGACGAGTGCATGAAAAAATGTCCAAACAAAACTAGCATATAATTATGCACAGAAGATCTAATGATGCTGATCAGATCATAAGTCAGAATGTCCTTACATAGCTGAATGCATAATCAACAGAATAGAAAGGAATGAACTACCAACCTACACAAACACAAATGTATCCTACCTGGTGTACTGCTAAGTAAAATAAGTCAGGCTGAAGAGGCAACATACTGAATAGCCCACCTTTTATGACATTCTAGAAAAGAAAATTACAGTCAGATGAGATGTGTAAGATGAACCCCAGGAGAGTCCCCAGTATAGGAACCTCTGTCCACATGGAGTAGGGGAGCACCACGTTCCCTGCACATGGCTTTGTTCGGCAATGCAGAAACTCCCTGAGCCACCACTTTTAGAGACTTCTCTGGAGACTTAATCATGTAGGCAGGATGGATTATAAAGTCAATCTCCAGCTTCTTTCCCCACAGGATGGGGTGAGGGACTGAAAGTTCCAAGTTTTTATTCACTGCTTGGTCTTTCTCATGACCATCCTCCAATGGAAAGAACTCCCAATGGCTAAAGCAGGAATGAATTGAGCAACAAGTGACTGACGGATCCTCTTCACAATGCTGAGGTCATTGGAACAAGAAAGTTCAGAGGAACTGTCACCCAAGAGGAGTCTATAGAGACATGTTGACTGGACGTCATTCGGGGTCCTGGCATGCGTGAGGCACTGGGTTCGATCCTCAGCACCACTTAAAAATAAAATAAAGGTATTGCACCACCTGTTTTTGGTGGGACTGCAGACCAGTGCAACCACTCTGGAAAACAGTACAGAGATTCCTTAAACAAAAATCCTGAAAGAGGCCGGATTGGTATCCAAGATGGCCACCAAGCCCCACCCTCTCCTGGCCACGCGCAGCACAGGAGGCTGCTCCTGGTGCTGCTCCTGCGTCCTGGTGACTCTCCTCATTTTATTGTCAATGGGAAATGGAATGGGTTGCATAATAATGTACAGAGCAACAGTCTTGAGGACAGGGAAGCAATAACAATCCTTTGAAATGGCATAGCTTTTACTGATACCATGTGTTTTTAGATGTTCTTATAAATCTGTAATTTTAATAAAATTGACATCTCTTATGACTCCTTTTGAGAAAGATTTTAAAAATTATACTGGAATCAAGTTCAATAAATAGTTTTGGAAAATTAAAAAAATAGAACTTTACTGCTTATGGTTCTGGAGGCTTAAAAGTTCAAAATCAAGGTGCCATTGGGGCACGTCAGACCTCCAGGAGAGGTTCTGCCTGCCTCTTCTAGCGCCTTGCAGCCAGGGGCTCTTGAGCTGGTGGTGCACCACTCCACGTGGTGGCTGCCCACGTCTGTTTCTGGGTCTTTTCTTTTATATTGAATTAGGAGCTAACGTACTGCAGTACGACCTCATTTAACTACTTCCATCTACAATGGCTCTATTTCCACGTAAGGCCACATGCTGAATTATTGGGCATCAGGACTTAACCATATCTCCTTAGGGGGCACAGTTCCTCCCCATTTGTGTAAGAAGTGGAATTGTATAAGTAGTTTTTTTTGTTTCATTTTAGATTTGGAGCCAAACATTTTACATAAAAGGCATTGAGAAACAAATGTCACACTTAAATAGGGGAAATAATTTTTTAGTATTATCAATAGACAGTAGGTAGGCAGAAAGTCTAGGAGATGATGGGAAAGACTCCAGGTTCTGAGTTAGTTTTCTTTAGTGATTATCATATAAGTTGTTTTATTTATTTATTTAGTTAGTTTTAGGTGGACATACTATCTTTATTTTTATGTGGTGCTGAGGATCGAACCCAGTGCCTCACGCATGCTAGGTAAGTGCTCTACCACTGAGCCACAGCCACAGCCCCTCATGTAAGTTGTTAATCTTGAGGTCTATATCATCTTTCACTATAGAAGAGTACCTGAGGTTGGGTGTAGTGGCTTATGCTTATAATTCCAGTGATTTGGAGTCTGAGGAGGATTGCAAATTCAAGTCCAGCCTCAGCAACTTGGTGAGACCTTGTCTCAAAAATGGAAATGGCTAAGGATGTGGCTTCATGGTAAAACGCTCCTGTGTTCAATTCCCAGTCTCCCATCTAAAAAAAACCCCTTGAGATAATTAGTTACAGTTGTGAAGGCTAATGACATCTGTCTCTGGGGAGCAGTGCACTGTGGCGGGAGCACACGGGGAGCAGGAAGAGACCCGAGTCCCCCATTCCCTCCAGGGCACGCCATGACCTCAAGGCCTCCCCGCCAGGCTTTGTCACCTCCCAGTGGTGTTGCCACAGGACCGTGCGTGCACAGGATTTACGCCCCGTGAAGGGGAAGCCTAGCAGCGCATGGGCAGGTCAGGAAATGGGTGTGCACCCCATCTGGGATTTCCCTCTTCCTGCCACTGCTGCTTCCTGGTCCCGGGGGTGGTGCACAGACCACCTCTCCCCTTCCTGTGGTGTTCCTTCTGAGTCCAGCATGGCGCTGTGCTGCTCACTGCACCTTCCTCTCTCGCCCGCCGCTGAAGGCAGCTCTGTACACCTCTTACGTATTTTGATTCCACGTATTTCCCACCATTCCTAACCTTAACACTTTCTTTAATTGAAGAGAGCTTTTTCATTTCTTTCAGATTTGGAGACTACAGTTGAAATTAAATCACCTGTTTCCAGTAAGAGCATTTCTCAAGATAAAAATCCCTATGGCATTAAAGTGGAAGGAATGGCAAGGAATGATCTCTGGTATCTGTCATTGGAAGACGTGTGGAAATGTGAAGACCAGTTGGGCAAGTATCAGGAGAACCCGGAGAGACATTTGAGGCAAGTGGCCTTCACCACAAAGAAAGTCTTTCCTCCAGGCAGGGTCTGTGAGAGAGGTAAGTATGAGGGCAGCTGTCTCCTTCCTGCTCAGCTGGTGCTGAGGGAGTATTTCCACAAACAGGGCTCAGATGCAAGAAGTGTGAAACACAACCTGGCATTTAGGGGGCATCAGGAGCGCTGCGCAGGTGACAGTGGTGAGTGTGGCCAGGCCTTCTGCAAAAGCATCCACCTGATTGAGTTTGCAAGAACTCGCACAGGAGGCCAGTCCTGCAAGTGCCCTGCCGGCAGCAGCCCTCTTGCTCCTGGGGCGTCGCTCCGCGTGTCTCCGGGCACACACAGGGAGAAGCCCTATGAGTGTAAGGCAGTGTGGGAAGTTCTTCAGCTGGCGCTCCAACCTGACGAGGCACCAGCTCATTCACACTGGAGAGAAGCCCTTTGAATGTAAAGAGTGTGGAAAGTCCTTCAGCCGGAGTTCCCACCTTGTCGGGCATCAGAAGACGCACACCGGCGAGGAGCCCTATGAGTGTAAGGAGTGTGGGAAGTCTTTCAGCTGGTTCTCCCACTTGGTCACCCACCAGAGGACACACACTGGGGATAAACTGTACACATGCGGTCAGTGTGGAAAGTCCTTTGTCCACAGCTCCAGGCTCATTCGGCACCAAAGGACGCACACGGGAGAGAAGCCCTACGAATGCCCCGAATGTGGGAAGGCCTTCCGACAGAGCACGCACCTCATCCTGCACCAGAGAACTCATGTCCGAGTGCGGCCCTACGAGTGCAGTGAGTGTGGGAAGTCCTACAGCCAGAGGTCCCACCTGGTGGTGCACCACCGGATACACACTGGCCTCAAGCCTTTTGAGTGTAAGGACTGTGGCAAGTGTTTTGGCCGCAGCTCACACCTCTTCTCCCATCAGAGGACCCACACTGGAGAGAAGCCGTACGAGTGTCATGACTGCGGGAAGTCCTTCAGCCAGAGCTCTGCCCTCATCGTGCACCAGAGAATCCACACCGGGGAGAAGCCCTACGAGTGCTGCCGGTGTGGGAAGGCCTTCATCCGCAAGAACGACCTCATGAAGCACCAGAAGACCCATGCTGCAGAGGAGACCTACAGGTGTCAGCGGTGTGGCCTCGCCCTTGGCCAGCACTCCCCATGTGTCGTCCACCAGGTAGCGCATACTGGGGAGCAGTTCTTCACCTGCCATCAGTGTGGGGCTGAGCTTGCGGGAAGCCCTGCCCTCACCTGCGTTCCAGACAAGGTGTACTAGGGAAGCATGGGCTGGTGTGGTGACTGTAGGGCGTCCTTCACCAAGAGCTCTGCAGAACGCCTGGAGAGAAGCTGTGCACATGGCCATATAGAGAGCCAGGTACGGTGACCAGGCCTGTGATCCCACCTTCTCAGGAGGCTGAGGCAGAAGGATCACAAGTTCAAGACCAAGCTCAGCAACAGTGCAACCCTGTCTCAAGAATAACTTTAAAAAGGGCTGGGGGTGTAGCTCAGTGGCAGAGCACCCCTAGGTTCCATACCCAGTACCACCAAAAAAAAAAAAAAAAAAAAAAAAAAAAAAGTCCTGGTATAGGAAAAATCCACTAATTTCATTTCAGTACACGAGTCCGATTTTCTGGAACATTATTGACCAAACTGTAAGTGCTGGCCCGAGGAGGAGCTGTGAGGGCACTTGTTGGGGATGATCCAGCTTCATGCTGTCCTCAGAGGGAGAAGAGACGAGGGTGCCCCGGGGAGCAGCGCTGTGGAGAAGGAGACTAGCTGGGCTGCGGCACCAGGCTCCAGGACTCACTCCCGTGGCCAGGTGCTGCTCGTTGGCGCTCCCCGGGGTTGGGGTCTTGGCTAGGCCACACTTTGCTTAGCAGCCAGGAAAATGCCTCTCATGTCAAACAGTAAAGAACACATTCACACTACTGGTGATACCCATTTTTAAATACGTTTGTATGCGAGCAGAATTCAGTGGAAAGATGAGAGTCTAAGGAAATGGGCAAAACTGGTTTGTAGGTTATGGGATTGTGAGCTTTACAGGCTATTCAGTGTTGCTGAAATAATTGTTGAGATGTCTTAAAGTGCTCAGAAAGGACATCTGGTTTCTCCAGTATCCAGGAAGCTTGAGGACCACCTGCTGGCCAAGGTTCCTATTGATTCTAAGTTTTTTGGGGCCACAGAATTCTACTCTTTGCAAAATCGTGCTGAAGGTTCCTAAGCACTTTAAAATGCAGCAGTTCTCTGGATGTGGGGACTTAGAGGAACATTGGGCATTTGGATACACAAGGGAGGGTCACCATTGGATCAGGAGCAAGAACCTGGGCAATATTCAGAGCACATGTGCGCACCAGATGAACCCAGCACTGCCTGAGTCTGTTCCCTTTGTAGAGAAGACTTAATGCCCGAGGGCATGGACTCTAGCTGGACTGCCCAGGGTGAAATCCCACCTCTTTCCCTAACTAGCTGGTGCTCTTGGCCATCTGCTTGGCTTCTCTGTGCCTGACGTGCAGACAGCCTCCCAGCAAGCTGGAGATGAGGTAGCATGTACCTTGGATCATCGAGGTGAGTCTTAGAGAGTGAGTGTGACAGCTTAGACGAGGCCCTCACATGTGCCAAGTTCTTTGTCACCATTACTGTGATTGTTAATATCGTCGCCCCACCGAATGTCACTTGTCACCTAATTTACATGTGCTTGTTGCTTCCTGGATTCTCACGTACCTTCCACTCAGGCATGCTTTTCCCTTTTGCCTAAGTCAGAACTTACCTGTGAAAGTCACTGACAATTACTGGGATTATGGTTTAATTTCTGAGGATCAGTAGCAGCTTTTTATATTGTATGCAAAATTGTTTTATTGGTACAGAGGTCATCTGGGGGGAAGACCCCAATCTTCAGATTCTCTGGTAAGTCCATGACTCAAAAAAGATTCAGGAATAGGCTCTGTTTTAATTTTCTGTTTCCTTCTATAAATGAATTGTGTGTGTGTTGTGAAAACTGTCAAAATCAAAGTGAAGTAGCTTGCGTCAACCCTAACAAAAAAATAAAGCCATGAGGTTGTGAAGGAAGCTCTGTCATGCATGATTGCCTGGTAATGACTTTGACACGATGGCCAGAGAGCCATGTGTACACTCAGAGGCCATGAGACTTTGCACAGATGGCCCTTCACAGGGACGCCTGCCCAGCAGCTGTGTTCAGCCTTGGGGTGACACCACTTGCTGTTCATGGGTGTGGCCAGTCACCTTTCAAAGGTTTTTACCTTTAAAAACCTCCCCTTGTTGCCACATCCGTGAGTACACCTGTAGTTCACCGTGACACACGTGTTCCTGTTGCAGTGCTGCTCCCAAGCACAAGTTGACTTTGCTTCAGTTGTTGCTGTGTGATTCTTGGTTAGCAGTGGGGACTGACCATGGTACGCCATTTTATAGCACCGACGATGCTCAGTGGTTGGTGGCTGCATGAAAATATTGTGGAGACAAGCAGGTCGTGATCTCTCGGCTGGAATCAGTCTTGTAGAAGAGCACAGCCCCTCCTAACTTGTGCTCCTCATGATACAGCAGGGAGAACACCATCGGTGGCAGAGCTGGTCAGAGCCAGGTCTGCTTGTTTCCCCATGCTGTTCACATGCAGTGGCTTCTGCCCACAGTCTTTGTTACGGCCTCAGTTATTCACGGAAATGTAAGAGTAGCTCCTTAACTGGGCCTTGGGTTTTCTGATACCTGTGGCTGGTGTCCCTCAACTGTTCAAGGAGGATACTAATACCTGCTTCAGAGGGCTGTTGTGTGCACCGAGAAGATATGCAAGCCACACTTGGTAGTGCATTGTGAGGGCTGTGGATAGTTCTGCTGTCAACACCTGACAAGTGTCTAGCTGAAGTGTTGCTTACAACAGTGCATCATTTGCAAAATAATAAAAAGTGTACAATAACAGAACAGTTGTATATGGCATAACCACGGCATGGAACAATCTGTACACAGAAGTCTGACAGCGTAGGAAAGTGTTGGTGCTGCCAAATGCGTGAAGAAAGCTCGAGCAGGGTCAGCGTGGAGCGAGCACAGCTGCGCAAGTGAGCGCCGTGTCAGGCAGCAGACGGTGCCGCCCAGACCAGCCAGTGTGTGGGAAGGCTGACGGCAGTTTATTTCCCTGCTGGGAGACTTGGAGTTTGCTCTTCTTTCATTCTTTTTTAAATTTACTTTTCTATTCTTCCAAAATCTCCTTGAGGAACAAAGCTATTTTTAGAATCAGGAAAAGAGTCCCCTCAGTGATGGAAATTTTTTTTTCTCTTCAGAAACTCATGTTTGCAAGTAATCTTGATGAGGAGCTTGAGCAAGGCCACAGGAAACAGGGTTGCTTCCCTGTCCTTCCAGTGAAAGGTAGGGAAGGAGGTCGGCTGCTGCAGCCCATGCGCCACAGCAGAGGCATGCAGCGTTAGGGGTGCAGGAAGCAGGCGCAGTCTGCAGTTGGTGAGGGACGATGCTAGAAGAAGATGCCCAGGCCGACGGTGAGCTTGGAGAAGTGGAGGGGCGCGAGTCGGCTGCCCTCCTGTGAAGCACCTGCCTAGCCGTGCAGGGCCTGGGCTCAGTCCCAGCACCACATAAAAGAAGAGTGTCCCTGCCATGGCCGAGGTTGGGAAGCTCAGTGTGGTGGTGCTCCACAGATTAGTCTTTAGATTCAGAGGCATTTGTGTGGAAATTGATAAGCAATCAAAAATTTATATGGCAATGCAGAGGGCCTAGAAAAACAAAAGATTTTGGAAAAAGAACAAAGTTTATTCAAGACCAGCTTGAGCAACTTTGCGAGACCCTGTTTAAAAATAAAAAGAGGTTGCAGATATAGTTCAGTGGTGGAGTGCTGCCTAGCGCATGCAAAGACCTGGTCAAGATGCAGTCCTACCAAATAATGAATGGACAACAACAACTAAACAAGTATGAGGGCTGCACTACCTGATTTCAAAGCTTACCATAGAACTATGTTCATAAGTACTGTGTATTATTGGCATCAACCTAGGTGTGGACCAGAAAGACATGAAGTCTAGAAATCGGTCTATACCTAGATTCTCAAGTTTGAATAAAGTTGCCAAATAACTTGATGTAGGAAAGAGTTTTCAATGAATGCTGCTGAAATAACTGGGTATTTGTGTGGAGACAGAGAAAGACTCCCCTTACTTCAAGGGGAGTTACACAGAAATAACTTGGAATGTATCACAGACCTGGAAATGAAAGCTGACCGTAAAGGTATCTAGGAAAAATTCTTATGATAATAGTGTAGGGAATGATTTCTCAGCATTAAAAGCACAAATTTTACATATAGGAAAACAAACTGAGTGGCACACTGTGTAATCCCAGTAACTCAGGAGACTGGAAGAGGAGAATCATAAGTTCAAGGCCAGCCTGGGCAACTTAGCAAGGCCCTCTCTCAAAAATTTAAAAAAGGGCTGGGGATGTAGTTCAGGTAGAGCTGGGTTCAATTCCTAGCATGCATGAAGCCCTAGGTTTCATCCTCAGAATGGAAATAACTTTAGCTCTTTAAGAAATACTAATTAGGCTAGGTGCAGAGGCATACACCAATCCCAGCTGCTGGGGAGGCTGAGGCAGGAGGACCGCTAGTTGAAAGCCAGCCTCAGCAACTTAGCAAGGTACTTAGCAACTCAGTGAGACCCTGTCTCTAAATAAAAATATAAAAAAGGGTTGGGGATGTGGTTCAGTGGTTAAGTACCCCTGGGTTCAATCCTCATTACAAAAAAATACATACGGATGCACTGGGTGTTGTGGCACATGCCTGTAATCCCAGAGATTCTGGAGGCTGAGGCAGGAGAACTGCACATTTGAGGCAAGCCTTACAACTTAGACCTTGTCTCAGAATAAAAAGGGCAGGGTGTAGCTCTGTGGTAGAGCACCCCTGGGTTCAATCTCCAGAACTGCAAAACCAGCAAAAATCAAGCAAGACCTCAGCTGCTGTGGAAGCAGGGCAAGGTGGGAATCCTTGGTGTTTTGTGTCTGCAAGCCCATTGGTGTTGGTGGCAGTGGGCAAGCAAGCTCTGCCATGAGATTTTGGGAACAGTAAGTTGTGCTGCCCACAGGCCAGTGGAGAAGTTGGAGTCAAAACCTTTCTACTTGGAAACGACTGCTCTGAACAGTTAGTAAATGCTAAATGAGTCAGAAAAAAAAAATCTAACAGTGAATTCTTTCTAACATAATGCAAATAATTGGATGCTGAATGAAAAATAATATACAAAGGTGAACCACAGAATAGGAGTATATATCACAATACATGCATCTGACAAAGACTTCTGTCCCAAATAAAAGAGCCCTCTAACTTAAGAAAACAGTTCCCCAATCCCTGGGCTGTTTCTCTGCCTGACAGCCATGTCCCATCAACCAGAGGGTCCTGAGTAGAGTTGAAAAGGACCTCTGAGTACAGTGTGTTCCCATATCGGTTAATTCTAGGAAATGCTCTTTGTCAGAATCTATAAGACCATGACAAAAAAACGGTGGTGGCTACATTTGGTGTGACTGTGTGCAGTTCCTATTGCTCAGAAATTGGAGCCTCATTAGTAATGAAGCCTGATGAGGAGGGCTGGGTCTCTGGTGCCAGCACCTCCACCTTTCTCCCTCAAACCACATTTGCATTGATTGAAGCAATGATTGAGTATACTAAAGCTGTTTACACCTTGATTTCTCTGTTCCGACAATATATAAATTATTTGGGAAAATGGATTCACAGGAGGAAGATGAAGTGTGGCAGGTGATCACAGGAGCCAGAGTTGAGATGACGTCAAAACAAGAGGACTTGAATCTGGAAACCACTTGGATGACTGCAGTTGGTCTTCAGAGATGACAGCCAAAGCTGTGCACCAATCTGGAGCAGGTCAGGCATCCAGAACTGCAGGAGGTGTGGCCGGCTCTTCCAGAAAGCAGAAACCAAGCTGGCAGGAATGCAGACGCAGGAGGGAAGGGACGAGAGGGCCGGCCAGGAACAGGAGGCCTCCTGCGTGGAGGCTGAGGGTCTGAGCTGGCTGCCCTTTCTACCCACTTGGTGGGAAAGCAGAGGTGGGTGCCCCCTGCCCCCAACAAGCAGCACAACTCTGTGCAGAAGAGGTGGCAGGCCCTGCCCTGGCCTCGCAGGCCAGAAGGCTGGGTGAGCTCTGAATGCCTGGCCCTTTCCCCTCTGGTCTCAGGTTCTGCTGGACCTGGTTGTTAGTCCTTGGGGTCTGTATGTGCCCTGGTTAGCACTGCATCCACCTCAGCATACCTGCTTGCTCTCATTTTTACCTATGCCCAAAGTATTTCACCAGACTGGGCCAGAGGGGTTTTTTAGTCACTTCCTTAAGTTCAATAGCTATTTAACCTCTGTTTCAAGCTTATTCAGGTTTTCAAATATGATTTAGTATTTGTTCCCTCCTTAGGAATTTGAGTTTGGTGAGGAAAGGGAGCCTGTTGGACTTTAAGATTTCTTTGTAAGCATATGTAATGCCTTCTCTGATGTGGCCTTATCACCAGTCCTTGGACAGCGAAGGCCAAGGGTCGAGAGCGTGACTGTTATGGGAACGAGTGCAGAGTGTCCACCTGGTGCTCCCAACAGGACTTACTCTCAACATATGCCCCTGTCTTGTTTCCTTCTTTCCTTTGAGTCTCTCTGTTGTACCCCAAAAGAGAATAATTAACAATCCAGTTAGAAACTGCAGAATATTTTCACGTGCTTCACAAATGAATACATATGAGTGAGCAGTAAACACATGACAAGATGCTGAACATTAGGGAAATGAAAATCAAAACCAGGAGGAGCTAGCACCTCACATCCAGGCGATGGCTAAGGAGAACCAGATGAAGTGTTGAGGGCGGTGAGAGTTAGACCTGACATTGCTGGTGGGGCTGTAAAATGGTTAATCTGTTTTGGAAACCAGTTTGGCAGATTCTCAAAATATTAAAATAGTTACTATATAACCCAGCTAGTCCACCGTTATTTCTCCAAGGGAATTGAAAATATGCCCCTTAGCGCACGCTTGTAATCCCAGCACTTGGGAGGCTGAGGCAGGAGGATCGTGAGTTCAAAGCCAGCCTCAGCAATGGTGAGGCACTTAGCAACTCAGTGAGACCCTGTCTCTAATAAAATAAAAAAAAAAAAAAAAAAAAAAAAAAGGCTGGGGATGTGGCCCAGTGCCCCTGAGTTCAATCCCCAGAACCAAGAAAAAAAAATTGCCCCTTCAAGGACATGTAGATGAATGTTTAGCACTGTTCACAGTAGCCTGAAACAGGAACAAACACAACCACAAGTGATATGTGAATGAGTAAGCAAATGGTGTTGACTATAACGGAATTCTAATCAGCAATAACACCTAGCTAGTGACACAGCCAACAGAACAGTATGGGTAAATCTAAGTGAGGAACAGCACGGACCATGGCACTGCATTGTAAAGCCCCACAAGGAGGAACCTGCATCTCAGAAAGCAGATCCAGACACGTCAGGGGTTGTCTGGCTGGGTGAGGAGAGACTGGTCAGGCTCCCCTGGGAATCACCAGAGCCGTCTTCTCTTGGCCTCATTGGTTCCTACTGTTCATTTATCAAACTCATGGAACAATACCCCTTTAAACGGGTCCAATCAGTTATATGTAAGTTTCACCTCAATAAAATTGATTTTGGGGAGGGTACCAGAGATTGAACTCAGGGGCACTTGTCCACTGAGCCACATCCCTAGCCCTATTTTGTATTTTATTTAGAGACGGTCTCACTGAGTTGCTTAGTGCCTCACTTTTGCCGAGGCTGGCTTTGAACTCTGGATCCTCCTGCCTTAGCCTCCACAGCTGCTGGGATTACAGGTGTGTGCCACTGCACCCAGCAATAAAATTGATTTTTAAAATGTGTAGAAAACCAGGGTTTGCAGGGCAAAGAGGAAATCTGCAGCTGCTACTGAAGGTTGCAGTCATGATAGGTGCTGATGTTGGCAGCTCCAGGGATAGCGTGGCATGAGGCAGCAATGTGCCAGGCCCTTTAATGATCAGGTAGGTAACTGCATATTAATTTCAATCCTATGAAGAATTAACATTACCCCCCCCCCCCCCCCACACACACACACCACCTCATTCTATAGGGCTTGGAAACTTTGAGGTAATTAGGGTTTGGAAATTTTTAAGTGATTTGGCCAAATTCACAAAGATTGGAAATGGGAGAGCTTCATTGGAAGACTAGCAAGCCAGGCACAGTGGTGCACACCTGTAATCCCAGTGGTTTGGCAGGCTAAAGCCAAAGGATTGCAAGTTCAAGGCCAGCTTCAGCAACTTAGCGAGGCCCTGTCTCAAAAATAAAAAGGGCTCAGGATGTGGCTTTCTGGCTGAGTGCCCCTGGGCTCGATCCCTGGTACCACTAAAGACAACAAACCCCAAACCTAGCAAGTTTGTGGCAGAGATGTGATTCGGGATCGGTCAGTGCCTGGCTGGTTGGGCCGTGTTGGAGTTACCTGCTGCCATCGTGCTTACTGTGCTCCCCAGAGGCACGCTCACTTGCCCTGTCCCCGTCGTGCCCTGGGCGGACATGTCTCGGCGTGACCTCTCCAGTGGAGAGCTAGGAGAGACGTCCTGCGAGGTCTGCGGCCGCGGCAGCCCTGCCGTGTGAGTCGGGGCTTCGACTGCAGCAGAGGAGCGGGGTGCCGGCGCCCGTCCTGGGCTGGCGTGCGCCTGTCCTGCTGCTCCGCGCCCCTGAAGGGCTTGCTGGCCCAGTGGACGCGCGAGGAGCCTGTTTGCGGTGCTGGGAAGGAGCCCAGGGCCTCTGCACGCTGGGCAGGCCTCCTGCTCGGCCGGAGGTACCCAGGTCACCGGGCACGAGGAGTCCATCGCGTGTAAACACCCCGGCTGGCGGCTGGCGGCTGGCGAAAGGGCCTAGTGTCTCCTGGAAGCTCTAGCAGTCCTTACCAGAACCCTGGGGCCCGCTCCCTAGCCTGATCTCGGACTGCAGCTGGGCCGGCGAAAGCGCGGTGCGCCGTTCTGAGTGGTGAGCGGCTTCTCCCCTCCTCAACCTCATTCCCAAGGGCATTGTCTGTGTCCAGATTTTAAATGTTTTTGTATCTGTGTGTATTCTCAGTGTTCCCTGCTTGTTGCCTGAATTTGTGGTTGTAGACTCAGGGAAAAATAAAAAAAGAAATTGGACCATAATGGCAAGATTAAGGGCAGAAATTTTGGACTGCTTGGTTAGATCATTTAATACCACTGACTGTATATTTTAGAAACATTAAGATGGTAGATCTTTCCTTTGTATTTTGGAACAATTTAAATAAGGTAGCAGGAAGAAGGGTTGTTTGGGTGTGGCAGGGGGTGGGGTGGAGGTACAGGCCTGTTTGCAGAAGGAGCACAGTGGAGACAAATGCTCTTGACTGACCACTTTTGGAACTTTTGGATTCTCTACAGACTTATTTGGATGAATCCAGGCAGAGAGACCGCCTCATGAAGCTTCCTGCTGTGTTCAGGACTTAGAGCCTCATGAGGTTCAGCTTGAGTTAACGTTGACATCCAAGTGTTGTCCACCATAACCACCCGTTGGACTCTTTGTTTTCATCAGACTTGAAGAACTGCAAAGTTACATCAAAATCATGGACAGACACTGAACTGAGAAGTGCTTTCTTCTTTTTTAGAATGTTGGACTTGGGTCTGTGGGTATGAAGTGAAGAACCAGCCAGCATCATGTTATCCCCAATCTCCATGGTCACTGAGGAATGAAGTCCTTAAACAGTCTCAACTACCTCATCGTGACATGTTAATTAATAAAGGAGAGAATGAGTAACTTTAAGGCAATGATGCTGACCAACACACCTGAACCAGGTGACAAACAACATCAGCAATGTGACAAATCAGAACCACCATTCACCTCACAGGATGCAATGAAAAGAGCTCATCATGACTTCTGTGACATTTCTGCTGCAAAAGTGGAGGACCAGTTCATGAAACATTCCCAAAGGAGACTGTACAGAGACCACAATTAGATAATGTGTGGTTCTGCTTTGGGGCTAGAATTTTACAGTGAATGCTGACATCCCCAAATGTAAGCTGTGATTTATATTGTGAACCTTTGCACAGATAATGCAAAAACAGTGGAGGGGAAAATTAAATGTCAGAAAAAAATGTAGCCAGTTAGGGACATTCAGAATGTCCCTAAAGAAGCAGTAAAAATTAATTTTATTAAATTCCAGCTCTTGAGTGCATACTTTCTTATCTGTGCAGTGAATATTCTGGGTTGTGTACTGAAGTTCTGAACTTGTTCAAGCAAAAGCACCTGCACAGTTACCTCAGTTGGGAGCTGAAGTTTGCATAAAAGGGCTGACAGACCTTGGCAGACATTTTCCCCCCAAAATCAACCAATTGAGCTTGTCACTTTAAGGAAAACGAATACCACTATTGATTAACAATATTAAATTAGTTTTCTGAGGCTGGGGTGTAGCTTCATGGCAGAGCACTTGCTTGGCATGCTTGAGGCCTAGGGTTTGATTCTCAGCACTGCAAAAAAAAATGTTGAAGAATGTAGTTTTAGGAAACTTGTATCTACCATTGTGAATTTTTTAAAAAGATATTTGCTTTAGTTGTACACAATGTGTTTATTTACGTGGTGCTGAGGATCGAACCTGGGTCGTGCACGTGCTAGGCGAGCGCTCTGCGGCTGAGCCACAATCCCAGCCCCTACCATTGTGAATTTCAGTTTCCTGATAGTTAAGATCAACAATATTAATGATCATGATTTCATGGTATAATGAAATATGTCGACTCAGCTGATACTTCCCAAATGGCTAATGCATGACGTAGCAAAATAATACATGATAAAAGAATCCGAAGTGCAAGGTAGATCAATGGATTTTAGTGTAATAAAGAAGAAAAGTTAATGTATATGATTTTTATTTTTGGTACTGGGGATTGAACCCAGGGGTGCCTCAACCACTGAGTGACATCCCTTTCATTTTTTGAGAATGGGCCTCACTAACTTGCCCAGGCTGGCCTCCCCCAAGTGGCCACCCTCCTGCCTCAGCCTCCAGGGCCACTGGGATCTCGGGCGTGGCCCCGCGCCAGGCCCACCCACAGGGTTTAGAAACCGGACGACACGCAGCCGGCTGACAGGAACCCGTGCGATTGCAGGGTGAGGGGCGGGGCCGCCGCCGCCGCCGCGGCTCCCGGCGTCCCCCGCGTGCCCCGCGTAGAGGCTTCCGGGAGTCGTAGTTTCCCGTGCGCCGGATCGTGTGACGCACTTCCTGTGCGTCCGCGGGGCGGGGCCTGTCGCCGGCGGCCGGGCCCCAGTGTGGTCCCGAGTGTCTAAGGCCCGCAGCTCCCGTGCGGCTCGCGGAGCCAGAGCGGGCGCCGCAGCCCCACGGCCTCCCGGGCATGGCCGGCAAGGTCCGCACGGCCGCCGTCTGGGTGAGTGGGGCTTCCGCTCGTCCCAGGAAGGCTGCCAGAGCTGGGCCGGCGTGCAGGGGTCGCTGCCGGCCGTCGGGCTCTTCTCTCCCGCAGTCTCCTTCCTGCCCGCGAGCCTCGGGTTAGCGGGTGGTCATCGCCCTGCAGTTCCTCCCGCTCGCTGTCGCTGCCTCTCGGGCACTTGTCGGCTAACCAGTCGTCCGATTGTCCTGGTTGTTGCCCGCGGCAGGTGCCGAGTACGGAGACGGGGAGCGGCGGTCCTCGGGCTCCGCGGGCGGTGCAGGGAGCCGGTGGCGGGTCAGAGGGCACGTGCTTCGGAGCTGACGAGCCGGTCCCGGTTCCCCGCGGCGGCGTGGGGCTTCCCACCCAGCGCCTTCTGCCCACTTTCATTTCTCATTTCGAGCAGGTCTCTAAGTTGCCCAGACTGGCCTTCAACTTGCAGCCCTCCTGCCTCGTCCTCCCCCGTGGCGGGGATGACAGGCACGCACCAGCAGACAGAGGTTTGTAAACTGAGGTTGGGAAGGTGAACGTGCTGAACGAGCACTGACCGTTAGTTCGTGAAGGGAGCCACATTACACATTTGAGCAGCTTCAGATGAGCCGCTGTGTTGGTGAATTTGGGCCTTTAGGATTGCTGGAATGAAGAGTTCTGGGGCTTAATAGTGGCGGTGGAAGTGTATATTAAGAAGTGAGGCCGGATGTGGCGGTGTACGCTTGTAATCCCAGCATTTGGGAGGCAGAGGCAGGAGGATCACAAGTTGGAGGCCAGTCTTGGCAATTTAACAAGATGCTGTTTCAACAGAAAAAAAAAAAAAAAAAAAAAAAAAAAAAAAAAAAAGGCTGGGACTGTAGTTCAGTGGTAAAGCACCCCTGGGTTTAATCCCCAGAACCAAGGGCGGTTGAAGAGGCCAGAGCTATATGTAGAGAACAGATCATAGAGGACTTTGTGGACCCCATTAAGAGGTTGGATTTCGTCCTATAGGGGAGGTAGACTTCATTGTAGAGTTTCACAGAAGATTTTTAAATGGAACAGTCTGCAACTGGCAAGAGAACACTAAATAAACTAGTGGTTTTGAGGAGGTAGAGGCAGAGGCCACTGCATTTGGTAACTAGCTGAGTGCTGGTGTCCAGATAGATGGAATGCCAGGAAGGAGGACTGGAGCTCTGGTCTGTTTGCCTACATTTATGGTTGCACCAAGCCAGGTGGAAGGAAAGACTCTTGGTCTTTTTTTGGGAGGGGTGTTTAGATTTCTGGTGGTGGTTGCTGGTGGGCAGATGGGTAGGTGTGCATCTCAGAAAGTTCCACTGATTAGGTGTGCTCACATTAGCTCAGGGAGAACAGTGCTTAGGGAAATGGCAAGGGAAGGCAAGGAAAGAGTGACTGAGAGGAGAGGGAGCCCAAGAAGTATGAGAGAATAAGGAGAGACTTGTGTTCCAGTGTTAAAGAAAGGGAAGACTGAAAAATGGTTGCTGCATGAGCTACTTCAGTGAGGTCAAGTGATATTAGATCATTATCTTTGTCCATTTGTGCTGTTGTAGCAGAATGCCGCAGACTGGGTAATTTATAGAGAAATAAATTTTGTCATGAGTCTAGAGGCTGGGAAGACCAAGATCCTGGTACCAGCAGTTCAGTGTCTGCTGAGGGCTTCTCCCTACTTCCAAGGTGGTGCCAGTGGTAAAAAAGGGATGAGTGTGCCCTCGCCACTGAACTAAATGATAAGCCTCTCTGGCCCTATCATGATTTTGTGGTCTTGATGAGCTGCCCAGGCTCACCTGGAACTTGTGATCCTCTTGCCTCAGGCTTTCAAGTAGCTGGGAAGCACAGGTGTAGCCTCTGCATCTGGCCAGGTCCAAGCACTTTACAGATACTAGCTTTAGTCCTCACAGCAGCCTCATGGGGAAGGTACTAATGCTAGCTGCTCTTACAGGTGAGGAAATTGCGACAGAGATGGGTAGAGTGGTTTGCTATGTTCACAGCATGTAGGTTGCAGGAGGCAGTCAGGCTCCAAACGCTGAATTCTCAGTACTACAGTACATACACTTAAAAGGTAAAGTGTACCCGGATGCTGGGCACAGTGGGCACACTTGTGATCCTGGCTGCTCAGGAGGCCAGTCTGGGCAACTTAGCAAGACACTGTCTCAAAAATTTAAAAAAAGAGCCGGGCGCGGTGGTGCACGCCTGTAATCCCGGCACTTGGGAGGCTGAGGCAGGAGGATCGCGAGTTCAAAGCCAGCCTCAGCAATGGTGAGGCACTTAGCAACTCAGTGAAACCCTGTCTCTAATAAAATACAAAAAAAAAGGGCTGGGGATGTGACCTAGTGGTCGAGTGCCCCTGAGTTCAATCCCTGGTACCCACACACACACACACACACAAAAAAAAAAAAAAAAAAAAAAATTAAAAAAGGAGTGGGGTGCAGGGAGCTCAGTGGTAGAGCTTGCCCAGCATATGTGAGGCCCTGGGTTTCCTCCCAGTATGGCAAAAGGAGAACAGCAGCTATGGGCTGGGATTGTGGCTCAGCAGTAGAGCGCTTGCCTAGCACGTGCGCGGCCCGGTTCGATCCTCAGCACCATGTAAAAATAAATAAAGGCATTGTGTACAACTAAAATAAATAAATATTAAAAAAAAAAAAACCCAGCAGCTATAACAAAACAAACGAACCTGGGAACAGTCTGTTCAGGAGTCATTTTCATTGTTTCTCTGGATTTTTTTTTTTTTTTTTTTTTAAACTTTGTCCTTCTTTAGGCTTTCATCACATTTCACCTTTGCTGTCCTCTGGTTTCTGTAGCCCCCCCGCCCCCCGCTCTTTTTTTCTTAAATATTTTTTTAGTTGTAGATGGACACAATATCTATTTATTTTTATGTGATGCTGAGGATCAAACCCAGAGCCTCACATATGTGAGGCAAGCACTCTACCACTGAGCCACAACCCCAGCCCCACTTTGTTCTTCCTAATTTGATCTTGGTTTCTCATTTTTTTTCCAGTTCATTCCTTAGTTCTCATATTTCTTATATCACATTCTCCATCTGCTTTCTAGGTCCTTTATTTATCATTGCCTGTCCTTTCAGATTTTTGTTTTCCTAATTTTTAACTTCTGAAATACTAGGTTACAGTTTATGTGCCTGTGCAAAGGGGGCAGATATTTTGGATGTGTTTTTATTGTCTGTCAGCCTTCTTTGGTTCCTTTTTTTCCATAACAGTTTAAGTAAGGTGTATTTTGGCTGTTCTGTTGGGGGCTGAAATGGGCCAGATCTCACTTCACTGCCAGAGGCTTCTGCTTCTGTTTCTACCATGAAGGCTGGCCTTACCAGGAGGCTTTTATCCTGCCCTAACCCCACCTCTCGTGGGGCTGGATGTGCCTTGTTTTCTGATGCGTTTTCTCTCACATTTGCATGCTGTGTGTTGTTCAGATTGTTTCTGGAGTAAGCCTATGCTGGATCCTCCCTCTTTCTTTCTAAACCCTGTCTCTCCCTTCTCTCCAGTGGGCACTTCTGTCTCTTGTGCCCCACTCTGAGCCCCCTCCTCTCTTTCCTCCCTCCCCTGAGTATTTTTCTCTCTTGGGCTGATCATTATGGTCTCTGTTTCCAGTAACTTTCCCACAGAGTGAGGATCTTTGCTCTGGAAGTAACTGTTCATCAGTTTCTCATCTCCCTGTGGTCTCAGATGGTCAGAGCACTGTTAGGTCACATAGTGACTTCAGAAATGTTTTTTTGTCACCTGCAGTTCCGAGCCTGAGAGGCATTCCTATGTTTGTTGAGAGGCACTCACTCTGATTCCAGAGGATAAGGTACCTGGCTGTTAGGGTGTGCACCGGTGTGACTTGTGAGGTCTTATGGGCTGCCTGGGCCACCTGGCAGTGGGTCACATTGTTGTAGAGACAGATGAGGCAAGGCACTGAAGATAGCAGGAAACAGTTTTATTTGGCTGCAGCTAGGTTCAGAGGGCACAGCTTTCGCTGTAATTAATTAATCCCCTGCACCCTGAGTTCAAGTAGTTTCAGAATTTTATACCCACATGTAAGGGGAGGGCCTCAGAAGTTCACAGTTTACAGAAGTTCACATAAAAGCAGTTTTTTTTTTTTTCTTCCACTGTTCTGGGCAAGTTAACCCTTCAAGGACAATACCTGAGAAGGGGGGCGCTTCTCCCCTTTCTTTCCTCCCCCTGCCAGCTGTTACCATGGAGCCCAGTTGGTAACTTCTCTTAGAAATGTAGACATCTCTGTGAAGCTCCAGCTCAAGGCCAGAGGCCTTGTTTAAAGAATTTGTCCTTTTATTATCACATTTTGAATTTGCAAACACACTTCTACAAACTACTATGCTGGATACATGTTTGTGAAAAACAAGTAAAGGGGCATCCAGCACCTGAAGTGCTGATTTCTTCTAGGCCAGTGGCCAAGTAATAGAGCAACAGGAAAATAGGAAGTTTACCTACATTGAACTCTTTTGTAGAGACTCTTTCATTGATAGTCCTTAAATTAATTATGGTGAAGATTTCTGGAGAAGCTTAGTTAAGATTTTCTGTGGAGGAGGGGGTTCCACTACAATATCAGCCATATCCTGTGACCCTGTACTAGTTTGTTTTATAGATGTCATATGTTTTTCCTATAAAGATTTGGTGGTCTCTTGTTTTTTTTTTTAAATATTTATTTATTTGCTTTATTTGTACATAATGTATTTATTTTTACATGGTGTTGAGGATCGAACCCGGGTTGCACACGTGCTAGGCGAGCGCTCTATCACTGAGCCACAACCCCAGCCCGGTCTCTTGTTTTTAATAGAAGTTTTTGGGAGATTACAAAACCAAGCTACTGCTACTGCAGTCTCATCCACTCAGTGTTTTTTTTTTTTTTTTTTTTTTTTTTTTTGGTGCTAGGGATTGAACTCAGGGGCCCTTGACCACTGGGCCACATCCCCAGCCCTTTTTTGTATTTTCATTAGAGACAGGGTCTCACTGAGCTGCTAAGTGCCTCGCCATTGCTGAGGCTGGCTTTGAACTCGCGATCCTCCTGCCTCAGCCTCCCAAGTGCTGGGATTACAGGCGTGCACCACCGCGCCCGGCTCATCCACTCAGTGTTTTAACATCAAAAAGGAAATCTTGGGAGCCGGGCGCGGTGGCGCACGCCTGTAATCCCAGCACTTGGGAGGCTGAGGCAGGAGGATCGCGAGTTCAAAGCCAGCCTCAGCAATGGCGAGGCACTTAGCAGCTTAGTGAGACCCTGTCTCTAAATAAAATACAAAAAAGGGCTGGGGATATGGCCCAGTGGTCGAGTGCCCCTGAGTTCAATCCCTGGTACCACAAAAAAAAAAAAAAAAAAAAAAAAAAAAAAGGAAACCTTGGGGCTGGGGCTGTAGCTTAGTGGCAGAGCACTTGCCAAGCATATGTGAGGCACTGGGTTTGATCCTTAGCACCATATAAAAATAAACAAATAAAGTAAAGACATGCTGGGGTTGGGGATGTAGCTCAGTTGATAGAGTGCTTGCCTCACATGCATAAGTCCCTAGGTTCAATCTCCAGCACCACAAAAAACAAACAACAATAAAAAAACTTTTATATAAAAAAATAAAGACATGCTATCCACCTACAATTACCAAAATAAGTAAATAAATAAATAAAATAAAACCAAAAAAAATCCCCGGAACTTCACAGAAGTGAACTGTTACAGCATCAGATGGTGGGAGGGGCTGGCCGTGACTGACACGTGTGGTCCAGAACACCTTGTGGGATGCCCCTGTATGTTTGGCAGCAGTTCTCATTGACCTTGCCACTGAGCAGGCCTGTAAACATCCAGTGAACCTGGTGGTTCGTTGCACTTCCAGGGCTCGGGGCTGAATGGGAGCTGGTGGAACTGCCATCAGTGTGCTGGGCTCCCTGTCTGCACTCTGGCTTTTGCCCTGCTGCAGCCAGTCACTGCACACAGAACCCCAGCCTCCCCTCCACATGGGCAGGTGTCACCAGCTGGAGACAGGTGGGGGCCAGAAGGAAACCCTTGCTGAAGTGAGCTTCTCTTGAGCCCACAGCTTCCTCCTCTCCAGGAGGGAGACCGCTCACGTGCGGGGATCAGAGAGCTCCAAGGTCAGGAGCCTGTCCTGTGCCAAGGGACCCCTGACAAGAGGCCTCTCCTGGGAGCAGCTGGGCAGAGGCAGAAGAGCCCCAGAAGAGAGCAGGTCCTAGAGTGGCTGTTCATTTCCCAGGAGCAGCTAGAAACCACCAAGTCCTGGGTGAGTTGCTTGCTTGTCTATTCCATTTCCTTCCTTTATTTTTTGTTTGTTTTTGGTGGGGGAGGAGGGAGCCTTAGGTCATTGGGCTGAGTCGATCACTTCTTTTTTTTTTTTTTTTTTTTGGTGGTGAGGAGTACCAGGGATTGAACTCAGGGGCACTTGACCCCTGGGCCACATTCCCAGCCCTATTTTGTAGTGTATTTAGAGACAGGGTCTCACTGAATTGCTCAGCACCTCACTTTTGCTGAGGCTGGCTTTGAACACCTCCATGCCTGGCCTCAATTGCTTCTTGGTTGGTACTTTTTTTTAAAAAAATTTTTAAAAAAAATACCTTTATTTTATTTATGTGGTGCTGAGGATGGAATCCAGGGCCTCACACATGCGAGATGAGCAGTGCTCTACCGCTGAGCCGTAGCCCAGCCCTGGTTGGTACCTTTTATACATCATGTGGTCTTTGTGCACTCACTGCCTTTATTCATATATTCACTTATGTCTGCATACCTGATTGCCGCCTCCTTCTAAACCTTGCAATTATTCTGTTTTAAAGTATGCTTTTGTTTATGTGTTTACAAGGTGTGTGTTGTTCTGGAAGCTGTTAGAAATGTAGAATCTCAGACTACACCTCCATTCTTAATTTTAGAGTCTTCATATTTACCATGATTAATATTAGACTCTTCTCAGGGCATGATGGAGCACGTCTGACATCCCAGTGACTCTGGAGGCTAAGGCAGGAGGATCACAAGTTTGAGGCCAGCCTGGGCAATTTAGGGAGACCATGTCTTAAAATTAAAAATGAAAAGGACTGGGGATGTGGCTCAGTGATAGAGCCCCCCTGGGTTCAGTCTCAGTACAGGGAAAAAAATCAGACTCTTCATCTCTACAAGAGTCTTTGATTCACGTATAGTAAAGTTTACATCAAAGTTGATACAAGTCCATATTCATATTTTACCTGGGGTGCTTTTTACCATCAATGTTTTTTGTTAGGAAGAATTTTAAATGCAGGCTGGAATTTAATGGCTGTTTCCAGTGAGCACATGCTTTTCTGGCACTTCAGATTCACTGGTAGCACTAGTGTACAGTGTCTGTTCAGTTTTTTCTTTTGGCTTGGGCTCTTCGCTTTGTTGATGTCCTCCCACCCCAACTGACTGGATGGCTACTCTGTCGCAGGCCCCTCTCTCCTTTTTTTTTTTTTTGTAGTTACCAGGGATTGAACTCAGGGGCACTCGACCACTGGGTCACATCCCCAGCCCTTTTTTGTATTTTATTTAGAGACAGGGTCTCACTGAGTTGCTAAGTGCCTCGCCATTGCTGAGGCTGGCTTTGAACTCGCGATCCTCCTGCCTCAGCCTCCCAAAGTGCTGGGATTACAGGCGTGCGCCACCGCGCCCGGCCCCCTCTCTCCTTTGTGGATGTGTTTGTGGATTTCTCCTGGGAGGAGTGGCAGCTGTTGGACACAGCGCAAAAGTGCCTATACCAGAGCGTGATGTTGGAGAACTACTGCAACCTTGTGTCCCTGGGTAGGTGCCACTTCCCGAGGGGAGTGAGTGTAGACCTGAGGCTGCCTCCCCTAGTGCTCTTTGGAACTCTTTGTATTGTTGGCTTCATTTAGAGCTTTCCTTAGCCTCAGTGTACTGGTTGAATGACCTTTGCCAGAGTGCATGATTTTCTGTTCACAGGGTATCCACACTCCTCACCTGATGTCATCTTCAGGTTGGAACAAGGGGCTGAGCTGTGTGTGGTGCAGACCCAGAGCCCAGGTCGAGACCACCCAGTTCTGTGAGGGAGATGGCGTGCTGTCTCCCCTCTCACTCAGAGCTGGTGTGATTCCCCATGTGACATACCCTCTTGTCTATACAGTTTTGGTCTCCTTCACAGTAGTGCTCTTAGTTAATCTCCTCCTTGGCTTCCTCTGTCCCCTTCTTGCTTGATTGGTGATGTACTTGCTTTATTACTCATGTAAGCAAGGGTTTCTCTCCCCGGCTCACTGGCGTGGCTTCTTCTTTGTCCTTTATACATGCATGCATGCATACTTGTGTATATATATGCACACATGCTTTATGCTTAAATTCAACAGCTGCAGTTCCAACTTATTTCTTCTCTTTGAAACCTGTTGGGGAATCTTCCCCTTCTAGGTTGGCCTTGCTGGTTGCCTTAACGTCCTCTCTGCACCCTCTAAGCACATCTAGCATTGTATGAAGCCTGTCCCCCCCCACTTCAAGGGCCCCCCCCATGAAGCCTACCTTCACACTGTTCCTCCAAGTCCTCATTCCCCTCAGGTCTCCTCTTGCTGTTCCTTCTATGTCCATGGGGATCTTTGAGTATTCTCCTTTATTCTTGTATGTTGTAACTCTGTGGTGTGTGTGTGTGTGTGTGTGTGTGTGTGTGTGTGTGTGTGCGTGCACACACACGCACTGCTGGGGATGGAACCCAGGGCCTTGTGCATGGTTGCTCCACCTCTGAGCAACTCCCCAGCCCTTGTGTCATAACTTTTAAAAACCTTCTTAGTCCATTTTTGGTTCATATTGGTTATATATAATATAGGGATTATTTTTGACCAAGTAATAAAAGCATGAAATATAATTTGCTCTAACTCACTGCCAAGTATTTCCCCTTTCCCTCCCCTATTCCCTTCCCTCTACTCTGATTTTTCTGCACTTTGTTTACAATTTATTTTAAAATTAGTGTCTTATGGATGTACATAATGGTGCGTCACTGTAGTATTAATAAATGTGCATAGGAAGGTTAGGTCAGATTTATTCTGCTTTCCCTTATCTAATTTCTCCTCCCTCCCTTCAAGCCCTCAATCCCCCCCCCTTTTTTTTTTTTAAATATTTATTTGCTTTAGTTGTACATGATTTGTTGTACATGTTTATTTGTACGTGGTGCTGAGGATCGAACCAGGGCCGCGCGCGTGCTAGGCGAGCACTCTACCGCTGAGCCACAACCCCAGCCTCCCTCAATCCCCTTTTGCTATGGTAGAGGTCCTTCTCCTCCTTCATTACATTTATTCTCAGGTATTTCATAGGATATTATGAATGACATAGTTTTCCTAATTACTTTTTCAGTCTTGCTGTGTTACTGAGGCTGGTCATGTCCTTCTGATCCTCCTGCCTCAGTCTCCCCAGTTGCTGGAATTACAGGCATGTGACACATTGCCTGGCTTCTTGGTGTGTTTTATTGGAAGACACTTTGAGACCTGTGTATCTGATAATATTTTTACTCTCAGTATTGCCAGTGGCTCTGTTTTCTGTCTCCAAACATTACTAATGAGAGGTCTGATGCCATTTTAATTTTTTGTCCATTATATGAAACTTTGTTTTGTTGTTCCTTTGGGAGTCTTTGAGAACTGCTACTTATCCAAAGTAGCTTCATGATGATGGCCTATGTGGTCTACATGTTCAGTGGGACATTATTCCTAAAGGGATTATGAGCTAATCTGTAATGCTCTCTGCCATTTCTACAGCGCTTGCACAGTGTTTGATATATGTTTACAGTACTTGTTGAATGAAACTATTGCCCAGAGATTCCATACAACTTCCTTTTTTTTTAATGTTTATTTTTTAGTTGTAGATGGGCCCAATACCTTTATTTTATTTATTTATTTTCACGTGGTGCCGAGTATCAAACTCAGGGCCATGCACGTGCTAGGTGAGTGCTCTATTGGTGAGCCACAACCCCAGCCCTTCATACAACTTCTTTATATTATGCTCACAGTTCCTTGAGCTGATTTGTTTTTGTTACATTATACAAAGCTTGGAATTTAAAACAATCTTTATTCATTGTTAGTTGCTTATAGCAGCCAATCTCTCTCTCTCTCTCTTTTATTATTTTTTATTTTTTTTGGTACTGGGGATTGAACATAGGGGCACTCAACCACTGGGCCACATCCCCAGCCCTTTTTTGTATCTTATTAGAGACAGGGTCTCACTGAGTTGCTAAGTGCTTTGCCATTGCTGAGGCTGGCTTTGAACTTGCAATCCTCCTGCCTCAGCCCCTTGAGTGCTGGGATTACAGGAGTGTGCCACCATGCCCGGCTTCTCTTTTTTTTTTAATTAAAAAAAATTTTTTTTAGTTGTAGGTGGACACAATACCTTTATTTATGTGGTGCTGAGGATCAAACCCATGGCACCACACATGTGAGACAAGTGTTTTACTGCTGAGCCCCAGCCCCCTCTCTTTTAAGATCTGATATCTGAAACTAAAAAACCTTGTGACATGGTAATTTTAATGCAATTGTATACCATACCAGGATCATGTTGTTATTTATAACATGACTAATTATTTTCACTTCTAGACAAAATCTGGGAAATTGATGATCATACAGAGGGGCAACAGGAGAACCAGGACAAGCTGGCAAGCATGGCAAAAAGCTTTGAATGTACTGCATTTGGAGAATTGTGTCTTCTTAGTATAAGTTATGCTTCAAGACAAAATGTTCATAACTGTGGCACACATGGAAAGATGTTGAACTATAATATAGATTTCACTACTAATTATGCTGGAAAGAATCCTAATGGGTTTCACACACAGAGGGAATCATTATTTCATTCTAAACATGAGCAAACTGTTACTGGAATTACATACTGTGAAAATAACAAATCTGGGAAAACTATGAACAAGAAGTCACCACTTATTTGCCAGTAGGTGCATCATGGGGAGAAAGCCTATAGCAGCAGGTCATACCTTGCAGTGCATCAGCAAACTCATGTGGAAGAGAAAATGTGTGAATGCAGTGGATGTGGGAAGGACTTCAGTAGTAAGGTATACTTCATTGTTTGCCATAAAACCCATACAGGAGAGCAACTACATGAATGCAGTGAACCTGGGAAAGCTTTGGGTTCAGTTCACAACATGTCACACATCAGAGGATTCACACAAGCAGTGAGCCCCAGGAATATCATGAATGTGGGAATGTCTGCAGAAAAGACCAGCTCATTCTACACCAGAGAACTCATGCAGGACAGAAACCCTGTGGGTGTGATGAATGTGGTAAAGCTTTTGGTTTGAAGTCACAGCTCATTATACATCAAAGAACTCACACAGGAGAGAAACCATACAAATGCAGTGAATGTCAGAAAGCCTTCAATACAAAGTCAAACCTGATGGTACATCAGAGAACTCACACAGGAGAGAAGCCCTATGTCTGTGCTGACTGTGGAAAAGCCTTCACATTCAAGTCACAGCTCATTGTACATCAGGGGGTTCACACTGGAGTAAAGCCTTATGCATACAGTGGGTGTGGGAAAGCATTCAGTTTGAAGTCACAGCTCATTGTGCATCAGAGAAGTCACATAGGAGTGAAACCATATGGATGTAATGAGTGTGGGAAGGCCTTCAGGAGCAAGTCCTACCTCATTATACACATGCGGACACACACAGGAGAGAAGCCACAATGCCTGCACTGAATGTGGGAAGTCCTTTAGTTTCAATTCACAGCTAATTGTGCATCATAGAATTCACACAGGAGAAAATCCCTTTGAATGCAGGGAATGTGGGAAAGCTTTTAATAGAAAAGACCAGCTCATTGCACATCAGCGAACTCATGCAGGCAAAAAGCCCTATGTATGTAGTGAATGTGGGAAAGCCTTCAGCAGCAGGTCATACCTCATTATACACGTGCAGACTCATTCAGGAGAGAAACCGTATGCATGTAGTGAATGTGGGAAAGCCTTCATTTGGAAGTCACTACTGCTTGTACATGAGCGAACTCACATAGGGCAAAACCATTATAAATGCAATCAGTGTGAGAAGCCCTTCAGTGGGAATTATGGCTTGTTGTACATCAGAGAATGCACACAAGAGAGAAACCCTATGAGTGCAGTGAGTGTGAGAAAGCCTTCATTAGGCAATCTCAGCTTATTGTCCATCAGAGAACTCACTCAGGAGAGAAACCCTATGGATGCACTGACTGTGGAAAGACCTTCTCTCAGAAGTCAATTCTCAGTGCACACCAGAGGACACACACAGGAGAGAAACCCTGCAAATGCTCAGAGTGTGGGAAGGCCTTTTGTTGGAAGTCACAACTCCTGATGCATTAGAGAACTCATGCAGATGAGAAACACATTGATGCATTTCATATCAAGATTTCAAAAGTTAATTCACAGAGCATAGCAACAAAATCCTATAAAAGAGAAATTCAACCTGAATCATCTCATTTTATACCAGAAAACTCATGTTGAACAGAACCTTTTCAATGGTTGGCATATGCCAGGAATCCACAGTAATCTACAAAAAAGTGTTCTTTTTTAAAAATGTTTTTATTGTTGATGAGAAAATTTATTTATTTGTATGTGGTGCTGAGAATCAAACCCAGTGCCTCACACATGCTAGGCAAGCACTCTACCAACTGAGCCACAAACTCAGCCCTGAAAAGTGGTTCTTTATGCCCCAAAATACTAGGAAATACAGGATGCTAAAAATTCAGCAAACCCTCTGAATGTTTTCAGCAGCAGGTTTTTTATTTTATCTATCTATTTTTTAATTTTTTGAAACAGTTCTCACTCTGTTGCCCAGGCTGGTTTCAAGACTCTGGGCTCAAGTGACCCTCCTGCTTCAGTCTCTAGTAGTGGGGACTATGGGTACTTGCCACTGTACTTGGCTTCTGCCTATACTTGTGGGAAACCATACGAGTGCTGGCAGGTTATCTTAGTCTATGGTAAAGTTCATGGAGGAAGCTTTGTGAAAGAAATGAATGTGGAATGGACTCTGCTGACATCAATTATTAGTCATTAGGATTTTAATGAGAAAAATAATAGAACCAGTGAATGGCAGAACTATCAAAATTACAACATAGGTATCAGGAGCCCATACCTTAGAGGACCATGCTGTACATTACAGTTTCTTCATCTAGAAATGGCCAGCTTCTAGCAATAATAATAGTGATTATGATGATGATGTAGGAGTGAAGATCTCTGAATGTATCACATGAGGGAAGCCTCAGCAGGAAGGGTCACCTCATCAGGTATCAGAATGTTCATTCTAAAATGCCTGTTATTTCAATTAATCTGGAAAAAGTTCCTTTAGAAATAATTTTAAGGAAAATTATTTTGTAGATGATCAAGTTTTATGTAAAGATTGGAGAAAATATTCAACTTTAAATGGTAACAAAATACATTTTTTAGTGTGTAAATAAATGTAATAATCAGAATTTCAATAAGAAATACATCCTAAGACCTACAGAAATGATTTAAATATCTACCTGTAAGCATTACTTCATGTGGCTTTTGTATAGTTTGATGTTTTATTTAGGAACGCCATGTGTGAAACAGCATATACAGGATCACCTACCAGAGTTCCTACCCTCTTTAAAAAAAAAAATATTTATTTATTTGCCTTAGTTGTACACAATGCATGTAGTTTTACGTGGTGCTGAGGATCGAACCCGGGTCGCGCACGTGGTAGGCGAGTGCCCTACCACTGAGCCACATCCCAGCCCTCCAACATGATTTTTTGTTTCTGGGTAAATACAACTTGTTTTTAGAGAATCGTGGCTAATAAAAAATGAATTTTTAAAAACGCCACAATACTTCCTGTCATTTTCACCCTTTGTAAGCAGTCCTGGAAGCTAACTTGTCAGTTATGGAAATCAATATGATTCTCATCCCATGGGTTGGTGCAGCCTGGTTGCTGGCTAGAGCATCTTAATTTTTTTTTTTTTAATTTTTAGTTGTATATGGACTTAATGCCTTTATTTATTTTTATGTGGTGCTAGGATCCAGTGATGCACACATGCCAGGCAAGCACTCCATCACTAAGCGACAACTCCAGCCCCCATCTTGATTTCTTTTAAGAGTAACCCTCACAGTGTAGGAGTCATGATGTGACCACCATTCAGAGTGCCCTGCATGATCACCAAGGTTGGCTGAAGCACTCCAAAATTTCCATAAAATTCTCAAGAACAGAAAAGCAACCTGAGCCTTTGTCCTGTGGTAGCATCTTGATGTGATTGTTAATTAGTTCCTTCTGCATAGATTTGCCAGAACAGCTTTAATGAGTGTCATTTTCTTACCTAGTCACTTGGTATCCTTTTAATTCATTGGGCAATTTAAGTGTGTGTGTGTGTTTTATTGCATAATAACTTGGACTGTTTCAGAAATTGGTGCCAGAGAGTGAGGTTCAGGCAGAAATTTGCAATGCTTTGTGGTTTCACATGGCAGTAAGGAAGGCTTTCATGTTCTGTGGCAGGAATTTGGCACATGGTATGAAGGAGGGAAGCTAACTGCTACAATCATGCTTATGTATGATTCTGTGTTCTGGGGGAAATGAGCAGTTGCTGCTGCTGAAAATTTTCAAACAACAAGAATCCTGGATTGTGGCCAAGAGGGGTTTGCCTCTGATGGCCATGGATAACATGGGAAATGATAAGCTCAAAACATCGAGGTGATGTGTCAAGCCAGGAGCTTTGAGAAGTGGTACAGCTGAGTTGTTTGTGTATAGCTGTAGAATCAGTGTGGTGAAAATCAAATCCAGTTATTTTCACAGAGTCACTTTCCTTCAACCTCAGCACATTCTTTATATGAATGAACATTGATTGGAAAGAGCAGGACCCTGGCAGATTAGGGCTATCTGGGAAGAATATGAGGATTCAGCACTGTAAATATTTCTGAAATACTCTCCATTTTGTGCTATTTATTTGAGAAGGGAATTGAACTGCTCCCTGATGGGAGCTATTGATTTCTGAGCACCCAGTATTTGTGGTGTTCTACTCATTTATATAGAATCCAGTCTCAAAATACCTGGGGTTGCAACAGTGGTAGAGTGTTTGCCTAGTACGTGTGAGGCACTGGCTTTGATCCGTAGCACCACATAAAAAATAAACAAAGGCATTAAAAAAAAAAAAAGTACCTGGGGGCTGGGGTGAAGAAGGATGATTGGCAGAAGAGAAACCTATGTAAAAAGTTGCAAATGTTTGCTAAAGTATATATCCTAAATCTGGTAAATTGTAAAAGTATATTTTGTCATTGATGTACCAAATAAGATAGAACAAGCTCCTAGGAGAAAGTGTAAATTCAGGTAACTATTAACTAGACTTAGACTTAAGTTTGCCATCTCATCTAGTGGCCTCAGCACATAGAAGGCAGAAGTGTTGCATAGTTAAGGGTAAATGTTCTTAAATGAAAAATTTGTCAGATGATTGAAACTTGACAGGAATGAGGCTTTCATCTATGAGTAGTGAAAGTCCTGGATCTGCCACCAGTAAATCAATAATTCGGCCATTGTGTTGTAGATCTAGTAAGTCCCTCTATCTCTCCCCAGCCCAGGAAAGACAAAAGTTCTAGAAGCTTCAGGAATCGTTAATAATTGTGTGGATGTTTGTGGGGGGAAGCCAAGGAGAGATCATTTCAGCAGTTTACTAACTGCCATCGAATAGACACGAGAGAAATGACTTGCAAATAATATTTGTGAACATAGACTTAAACAATTCTTAGGCTGGGGACATACCTCACTTGGTAGAGGACTCACCTGGCAAGTGTGAGGCCCTGTCTTCAATCCCGCTCCCCTCCCCCATCTTAACGGTATTATAGCAAGTGAACGTATATGTGGCCAAGAAATAAAAAAAGATATGCTAGGGCAGGGTGTGTGGCTCAGTGGTAGAGCACTTGCCTGGCATGTGTGAGGCACTGGGTTCAATTCTCAGCACCACATAAAAAGAAATAAGGTATTTTTGTCCATATACAACTAAAAAAATAAATAAGACATACTAGGTTTAACAGACTACTAATTGTGGGCTTAACTTCCCTTCATGCCCACAGATCACTTTACTCACAATGACAACATGCTCTTAAACTGCAAGCCTCCACTGTCCTTCCAGATAAGTGTGACCATGCTTCTAAACTAGTTACTAGTTCTGAGTAATACAGTGGAAATGGAGGTTGTTGAGAAGATGCAATGGGAAGTTCCCCTAGAAGAGAAACAGCTGGGGAGAGCCCCAGTGCCTTTTAACCTATCCTTTTTTCTTTTCTTTTTTTTTAAAAAAATATTTATTTATTTGCTTTAGTCGTACACAATGGGTTTATTTGTACGTGGTGCTGAGGATCGAACCTGGGCCGCGCACGTGCTAGGCGAGCGCTCTACCGCTGAGCCACAATCCCAGCCCATAACCTATCCTCTTTTCTATCTGCAACACATGATGGAGAGTCAGGAGCCATCTGGGAACCCAAATTTGTCTTGAGGGAAACTGAAGGTCAAATGTACAGCAGGGAGAGACTGCCTCTGGGAACTAGGGAGGTCTTTTACACAAAAGAAATTAAGTACCTATTTCAGTCACCCTTCTTGTGAGAATAGTTGGCTGATTGTACTTGGAAGACAGTTGTATGTTTGGAAAGTTTACAGTTAGAAGTCTTTTAGTGTAATTAATCATACTATTATGGCATTGGGGAAGGCAAAAGTCTATCAAAGATAATACAAGTATGTTAATCATAAAGGAAGTACAATAAGTAGATTTTATTAAAATAAAGAAATATGCCCCCAAGACATCTTTAAGAAAATGACAAAAGGCTGGGGATGTAGCTCAGTGGTAGAGCACTTGCCTGCCATGCACAAGGCCCTGAGTTCAATTCCCATTACTGTATTAAAAAAAAAAAAAAAAAAAGACAAGCTTGTCTGGGGTGTGGCTTCGTGGCAGAGTGTGCTTCTCATGCATGCGACCCTGGGTTAGAGCTGGTGAAGAGCCCTAGGCAGGAAGTCAGCAGTATTGCCTTTGAAGGGTTGGTGAGTCCTTTGGCAATTTTTTTTTTTTTTTTTTTTTTTTTTTTTGTGGTACCAGGGATTGAACTCAGGGGCACTTGACCACTGGGCCACATCCCCAGCCCTTTTTTGTATTTTATTAGAGACAGGGTCTCACTAAGTTGATAAGTACCTGGCCATTGCTGAGGCTGGCTTTGAACTCCTGATCCTCCTGCCTCAGACTCCCAGAGTGCTGGGATTACAGGCGTGTGCCACCATGCCCGGCTGCATGTTTTGATTTCTAGAACTAATTATTCAGTTGCTGAGTTTTTAATGTGTCACCCTCTTCTCCCCAGTGCCAGCCTTACTAAGGAGAAAGGCATTCTGGGACACATGGCCTGGACCTTACAGATCCAGACTCCACCATGAGGGGAGGCTGGACTTGTTCCATAGACAGCCCAGCTGGAGGCATGTCAAAGGAGAGCTGCCAGTCCTCTGAGTGTGGCTGTTGGTCTGTCACTCGTGACAGCAGAGGGGCCATTCTGATTCCCTCTAGGTCAGTGTGGGGAGAGCACTTTAAATTGAGGATCCTGTCTTCTATTTTCAAATTACTCTGCCTGCCTCCAAGAAGGGGCCAGTCTGAGCACTCCATCAGCTCTTACCTTCCCTCTCTCCTTCCTGGGATTCTGCCTGGTCACCTCTTCTGCCAAGCAAGTTTCTAGGTGTTCCTTGGGAGACCATGGAGGAGTCCCAAAGGACTATTCCCCAACAGCCTGAGCCACCCTCACATGCAGCCAAATCTCCCAAGAGGCACCTTCCTATGGAGGCAGGGCAGATGAGGCAGTTCCCTGAGGGGTGGGGAGCTCCAGGGCAGGGCGAGGGATTCAGAGTGAGGCAGAAGTTCCCAGCAAGCTAACCAGGAGTGAAAAAGACGTTCAGCCAAGCACAGTGGGGGGATTTCTGAAAAGGAAAATAAGAAAGGGGACTCATCATGTTTTGACTGACATGTTAAAATGTGCAGAAGCAAAAGAGAAAACGAAATTCTCTAATAGAAATAAAAAAAAAAAAATAATTGTATTTTCCAGGGGCAGCCAAGGTATAATAATGTGGCCTAAGTAACTTATCTCTGCATATCTAACTTATATCAGGTGGGCCACCACCTCTCACTGTCCTGGAACACACCATTTGGTTGTACCGCAAACCAGGGCAACCCTAACCCTAACCTTCCAGAAGCCGGACCTTGAAGCCATGAGGTATTTAGGATTTCTTCAACAGGTGCACACACTTCTTTCCAGACTTGGCCTCCCTTTGAGGCCCAGCTCCAGGTACCCCGGGCTCTAGTTTCTTGAGCAGCTTCCGAACTAATTCATCAAACGGCTGCAAAGCTGGACCATCAGGGCCTAGGGGTGGGCCCCACTCAGGGTGGTTCTGTTGCTCCGGGACAAGGTCTTTAGGTCTGGGTGGAGGGGCAGTGCCAGCCCAGCTTCGCCTCCGCTCTCAGCCCACCACCCATCCTGGCCAGTCTCCACCCCAGCAGAGTGGATTGGCCGCAGCTTGACACTTTGTAGCGCCCATGCCCTGTGCCCTCTGGCGCCTCTTCTAGGGCCTGCCCTGCAGGGTGCGTCGGCTGATGCACGCTAGAAAAAGTGGGGGTTGGGTCCCAGGGCATGCAAGTGGGGCAGGTGGGAGCCTCAGAAGGGCTCCTGGGTGGAAATCTCCAGGGGCCTTGAGGTGGGGCCTGCAGCACAGAAAGCAGAACCTTCCTGGGTGTGGACCTTGGGTGGGAGCCTGGGCCTCCAGAAGAGCAAGCCTGAAAAGGTAGGAACACTGGGTGGGGTCTGCCACAGTCAGGAAGCCCAGCAACCCACCCTGTGGCACAAAGCCACTCTCCACCCTGTTAGCCTGTGAGTTCCATGCAGTGAAGGCTTCCCTTGAGAAGGAAGTGTTCCACTGCTGGCTGCCTTCCCTCCACCTGTGCACAAGGCCACATTCCACCCTGTTAGCCTGTGAGTTCTGTACAGCTGTGCCAAGACATGCAGGACGACCTTTCCCAGGCACAGCCTTTGGTTGCCACTGTTCTGGACAGCCAGACAGCCACACTCCACCCTTTAGCCTGTGAGTTCTGTGCAGTGAAGGCCTCCCTAGAGAGGGAGTGTTCCACTGGACACCCTGGAGCTCCAAGATGGCAGGCTAGAGGGGGGCCGCATTCTGTGACTGGGATTTAAATAGTGGGAATACTATTTCTTTGCAAGTTATTAGAGGACCCCTGACAGCTGCTCCCATGCAGGAATCCCAGCCACTGTGCCTGCACATGTCCCCAGGCCTCAGCATCAGTGCAGGACTCCATCCACTCGCCCTTGCAGGACCCCTGGCCACCCACCCATGCAGGAATCCCTGCTGCCACTCCCACACAGGACACCCAGCTGCTGCCCACACATAGGACCTCTGGCTGCCACTCCTGTGTGGACCCCCATCCACCAACGTGGGGCTCCCCTGGTCACCTCCATCTTGGGACACTGCAACCACTGCCATAGTTCCCTACACGTGATAGCCTGCACCTGGGGACACCGCTCAGCATCTGGAGACAGCCGCCAGCCACAACAGTGCACACCACAGAGCTGCATCTCTGAACACACCACTCAACGCCACTGCCTGGCCCCCACCTGATGTGGCACCACATCTCTGAAAGCAGCTGCCTCCATCTTGGACATCTTTGTCACCATCTTTAGTATGGGCAACACCCAGCCTGGGACACTAGCTGAGGCCTAGAGGCAATATCAAGGCAACTATAGTCCCCAACTCTGCCCTCTTACCCACAGCTGCTAACCAAGCACAGTGCTTGCAGCTACATGGCTGGTCCACAGCTTGCAAAACCTGGTCCTGAACTTCCCAATACAAAACAGCTCTCTGCGATGGGTGCACAGCCCCCAGAGTGCATCACACAAGACCTCTGGACAGAGAGGTTCCTGATTGGGAAGAAAAAGGGAGGGGATGAGTGAGATACAGTTTAGAGACTAAATTAGAGACCAGGAATTGTGAGGTCTACAGGCAATATAAGGAGATAAGACCAGGTGCCCACAAGACCAGGGCCCCAAAGGAGATCCTTGGAGTGCAGTCTTCCAGTGGGGACTGGCAAGTGCTATACCCCACCTCCAGGAGCTCTGCTCTAAGACCAACCCTCTCACCCTAATAACCTTTACTGTCCTGAGGGTGGAGATACCAGCAAACAATACACAACCCCAATTATTGGAGAAGGGAAGCAGGAAAGATACTGAACTCCAATAAAAACAATCTTTGTATCTTCCTTTGAGATTTTTTTCCTCCCTTTTTTTTCTCTCTTTCTGCCCTCACATTCCCAACATCTGTGAGATGAAGTACTTTTCATGAATTAGGCTACTGAGGCCCAGGATGTCTGAATAGTATATTACAGTTGTATTGTGTATTCTTTTATCTCCTGTTTATACATTTTTAAATATCTTAATATTTATGTTTGTTTTTTGTACTCTATTGTCTTCCCACTTACTTGTCTCCCCAAAATCACTTGCTCTTTTCTCCTGATACTAGCCAACTTCTTTAGATTCCTTTTTCATGCTTCCTAAGATATAATAGCTCTATATCCTCACCTCCTACCTCCTTAACATCTCATCCTACACCCCACCCCAAGTTCTCTCTTTGTCCACCATCAGAAACTGCAAACCTACTGTTTGCGAACCTATTGTTTATATTGTAGGTAGAATTTGAACTCACCATTTATGTATATTGTGACAAAACTATAAATGTCTTAAAAGCAGCTATTTGGCTTAAGCTCGTATATTGTTTGTATTGGGTTTTGTTAATATTGTTCTCCCTCTTAAAGGAGAGGTATTGGAACCCTGCAGGGACACTATAAGGCTATAGGGTAAAAACCGTAACATCTTGGATTTACAGTGCTAGAAGGGAAGACACAAACAACATGAAAAAACAAGGGAAGAAAGTGCCCCCAAACAAACCAAGATACTAACTACATTGTTAGAGTCTATGGCCAGCACAACAGAAGAAATGACAGAGTAGGGGTTCAGGATGTACATAATTAAAATGTTCTATGAATTAAGGGTGATATAAGAGAACAAATACAGGCAGCAAAAGATTATCTTGATAAAGAGCTACATAAGCAAATAAAAGAAGCAAAAGATTACTTCAGTAAGAAGATAGAGGTTCTGAAAAAAACAAACAGAAATCCTTGAAATGAAAGAAACAATAAGCCAAACAAAAATGCAATAGAAAGCACCAAGAGATTAGATCATGTGGAAGTCAGAACCTCAGACAATGAAGACAAAATATATAGTCTTGAAAATAAAGTTGATGACACAGTTAAGATGGTAAGAAACCATGAGCAGAACATTCAAGAATTATGGGATAGCATAAAAAGACCAAATTTAAGAATTATTGGGATAGGGGAAGATATAGAGTTACTAACAAAGGAATGGACAATCTATTCAATGAAATAATATCAGAAAAATTTCCAAACATGAAGAATGAATTGGAAAATCAAATACAAGAGGCTTATAGGACATCAAATGTACAAAATCAGAACAGAGCTACACCAAGGTACATTATAACGAAAATGCCTAGCATATGGAATAAGGAGAGAATTTTAAAAGCCACAAGAGAAAGGAATCATATTACATATAGGGGGAAAACAATTAGGATCTCTGCAGATTTTTCAACCCAGACCCTGAAAGCTAGAAGATCCTGGAAAAACATATACCAAACTCTGAAAGAAAATGGATGTCAACCAAGAATCTTATATCTAGCACAATTAAGCTTTAAATTTGATGATGAAATAAAAACCTTCCATGATAAATACAAGTTAAAATGATTTACAACTAGAAAGCCTGCACTACAGGACATTTTTGGCAAAATATTCCTTGAGGAGGAAATGAAAGACAACAATGAAAATCAGCAAAGGGAGGTATTACATAAAGGAAATACCAAGTCAAGTTAAATACCAAAAATAAACAAAAATGATCAGAAATACAAATCATGTCTCAATAATGACCCTGAATGTAAATGGTCTAAATTCACCAACCAAAAGATGTAGACTGGTGATTGGATTAAAAAAAAAAAAAAAAAAAAAAAAGACCCAACAATATGCTGCCTTCAAGAGACTCATAGGAAAATACATCCACAGACTGAAGGTGAAAGTTTGGGAAAAAACATACCACTCACATGGACTGTGGAAACAAGCAGGAGTTTATATCCTCATATCTAATAAAGTAGACTTCAAGCCAAAGTTAGTCAGAAGGGATAAAGAAGGACATTTCATACTGCTTAAGGGAACGATATATCAACAACACACAACAATTATAAATATATGTGTCTCAAATGATGGAGCATCTGTGTTCATCAAAGAAACTCTTCTTGAGTTCAAGGGTCAAATAGACCACAACACAATAATTCTGGGTGACTTTAACGCACCTCTTTCACCACTGGATAGATCTTCCAAACAAAAGTTAAACAAAAGCCAGGTGGTGGTGGTGCATGCCTGTAATCCCAGCACTTGGGAGGCTGAGGCAGGAGGATCGCGTGTTCAAAGCCAGCCTCAGCAATGGTGAGGCACTTAGCAACTCAGTGAGACCCTGTCTCTAATAAAATACAAAAGAGGAATGGGGATGTGGCCCAGTGGTTGAGTGCCCCTGAGTTCAATCCCTGGTACCAAAAAAAAAAAAAAAAAAAAAAAAAAAGAAAGAAAAACTATAGAACTCAATGATAACAATCAATAACTTAGACTTAAAAGACATGTAGACATGTGTAGAATATTTCATTTTATCAAGTACATACACTTTCAGCAGCACATGGATCCTTCTCTAAAATAGACCATATATTATGCCACAAAGCAACTTAGCAAATACAAAAAAATAGAGATACTACCCTGCATTCTATCAGATCATAATGGAATGAAGTTAGAAATCAATGTTAAAAAAATAGAAACTGCTCCAACACTTGGAGACTAAATAATATGCTATTGAATGAACAATGGGTTGCAGAAGACATTAAAGGGAGGATTAAAAATTCTTAGAGGTTGGGCTGGGGTTGTGGCTCAGTGGTAGAGCACTCGCCTAACACGTGTGCGGCCTGAGTTCGATCCTCAGCACCATGTAAAAAGCATTGTGTACAACTAAAAAGCAAATAAATAAATATAAAAAAAGTGCTTTAAAAAATTCTTAGAGGTAAATGAGAACACTAATACAACATGTCAAAATCTCTGGGACACTATGTAGGCAGGAAAGAGGAAAGTTCATTGCATGGAGTTCATTCCTTTAAATAGAAAAAGTCAACAAATAAATGACCTAACATTACATCTCAAAGCCCTAGAAAAGAAGAACAAATCAACACCAAAAGCAGTAGGAGACAGAAATAATTAAAATCAGAGATAAAACCAATGAAATTGAAACAAAAGAAACAATTGAAAAACTTGACAAAATGAAAAGTTGTTTCTTTGAAAAAATAAATAAAATTGGTAAACCCTTAGTCATGCTTAATGAAGAGAAGGAGAGAGAAAACTAAAATTACTAACATTCATGATGAAAAAGGAAATTTCACAACAGACACTACAGAAATACAGAAGATAATTAGAGATTATTTTGAAAGTTTGTACTGCAATAAAATAGAAAATATCAAAGGCATTAACAAATTTCTAGAGTCATATGATTTGCCCAGACTGAAACAGGATGACATACACAAGTTAAACAGATCAATTTCAAGCAATGACAGAGAAGATGCCATCAGAAGCTTACCAACTAAGAAAAACCCAGGATCAGATGGATACATAGTTGAGTTCTACAAGACCTTCAAAAAAGAATTAACACCAATAACACTTCCAAATTCATTCTATGAGGCCAATATCACCCTGATTCCAAAACCAGACAAAGACACATCAAAGAAAGAAAACTTCCGACCAATATCTCTAATGAACATAGTTGCAAAAATATTCTCAATGAAATTCTGACAAAATGAATACAAAACATATAAAAAAGATAGTACAGCCTGGCGAGGTGGCGCACGCCTATAATCCCAGCACTTGGGAGGCTGAGGCAGGAGGATTGCAAGTTCAAAGCCAGCCTCAGCAATGGTGAGGCACTTTAGCAACTCAGTGAGACCCTGTCTCTAATGAAATACAAAAAAGGGATGGGGATGTGGCCTGGTGGTCAAGTGCCCCTGAGTTCAATCCCTGGTACCAAAAAAAAAAAAAAAAAAAAAAAAAAAAAAAAAAAAAAAAGATAGTACACCACAATCAAAAGGGTTTCATCCCAAGGATGCAAGTTTGGTTCAACATATGGAAATCAATAAATGTAATTCATCAAATCAATAGACAAGAATCATATGGTCATCTCAATAGATGCAGAAAAATCATCCAACAAAACACAGCACCCCTTCATGTTCAAAACACAAGAAAGACTAGGGATAACAGGAACACACCTCAGCATTGTAAAAGCTATCTATGCTAAGTCCCAGGCCAACATCATTCTAAATGGAGAAAACTGAAAGCATTTCCTCTAAAAACTGGAACAAGATATGGGTGCCCTGTTTTCATCACTTCTATTTAACATAGTTCTTGAAACACTAGCCAGAGCAAGTAGACAGATGAAAGAAATACAAAGGGATATGATAGGAAGAGAAGAACTCAAATTATCACTATTTGTTGACGACATGATCCTATACATAGAGGATCCAAAAAATTCCACCAGAAAATGTTTAGAACTAATAAATGAATTCAGCCAAGTAGCAGGATATAAAATCAATATCCATAAATCAAAGGCATTCCTGTACATAAGTGACAAATCCTCTGAAAGAGAAAACTACCCGGGCTGGGATTGTGGTTCAGCGGTAGAGCGCTCGCCTAGCACGCGCGCAGCCTGGGTTCGATCCTCAGCACCACGTACAAATAAGCACATTGTGTAACAACTAAAGTAAATAAATAAATATTTTTTTAAAAAAGAAAACTACCCCATTTACAATAGCCTAAAAAAAAATTATTGAGAATCAACTTAATGAAAAAGGTGAAAGACCTCTACAATGAAAACTACAGAACACTAAAGAAAAAAAGAATACCTAAGAAGACGGAAAGATCTACCTTGTTCTTGAGTAGGCAGAATTAATATTGTCAAAACTGCCATACTACCAAAAGGACTATACAGATTCAATGTGATTTCAATTAAAATTCCAATGACATTCCTCATAGAAATAGAAAAAGCAATCATGAAACTCATCTGGAAAAATAAGAGACCCAGAATAGCCAAAGCAATTCTTAGCAAGAAGAGTGCAGCTATTCCAGACCTGAAATTGTATTACAAAGCAATAGTAACAAAAACAGTACGGTATTGGCACCAAAATAGACCAGTAGACCAATGGTACAGAATAGAGAACACAGACTAACCCACATATCTACAGTTATCTCATATTAGACAGAGGTGCCAAAAACATACATTGGAAAAAATATATATCCTCTTCAACAAACTGTGCTGGGAAAACTGGAAATCCACATGTAACAAAATGAAATTAAACCTCTGAGCTGGGCGTGGTGGTGCACGCCTGTAATCCCAGCACTTGGGAGGCTGAGGCAGGAGGATTGTGAGTTCAAAGTCAGCCTCAGCAATGGCAAGGCACTTAGCAACTCGGTGAGACCCTGTCTCTAATAAAACACAAAAGAAGGGCTGGGATGTGGCCCAGTGGTTGAGTGCCCCTGAGTTCAATCCCTAGTACCAAAAAAACAAAACAAAACAAAACAAAACAAAACAAAACAGAAAATCTCTATCTCTCACCATGCACAAAACTCAAGTCAAAGTGGATCAAGGACCTAGGAATTAAACCAGAGACCTTGCACCTAATAGAAGAAAAAGCAGGCCCAAATCTCCATTATGTTGGATTAAGCCCCAAATTCCTTAATAAGACTCCTATAGTGCAAGAATTAAAACCAAGAATCAATAAATGGGATGGATTCAAACTAAAAAAAATTCTTCTCAGCCAAAGAAACAATCAGTGAGGTGAATAGAGAACCTACAGAATGGGAGCAAATCTTCACCACATGAACATCAGATAGAGCACTAACCTCAAGGATATATAAAACACTCAAAAACCTTAACACCAAAAAACAAAAAACAAAAAGCAAATAATCCAATCAATAAATGGGCCAAGGAACTGAACAATTCTTAGAAGAGGATATACAATCCATCAACAAAAATATGAAAAAAAGTTCAAAATCTCTAGCAATTAGAGAAATACAAATCAAAACTACTCTAAGACTTCCTCCCACTCCAGTCAGAATGGCAGATATTAAGTATACAAACAACAGGGCTGGGGTCGTGGCTCAGCGGTAGAGCACTCACCTAGCACATGTGCGGCTTGGTTCGATCCTCAGCACCACATAAAAATAAACGCATTGTGTACAACTAAAGCAAATAAATAAATATTTTTTAAAAAAGAATATAAACAACAATAAGTGCTGGCGAGGATGTCAAGATAAAGGCACACTCATACACTGCTGATGGGACTGTAAATTGGTGCAGCCAATCTGGAAAGCAGTATGGCGATTCCTTGGAAAACTTGGAATGGAACCACCACTTGACCCAGCTATCCCACTCGTCGGTTTATATGCAAAGAACTTAAAAATAACATCAATGTTTATAGCAGCACAATTCACAGTACCTAAATTGTGGAACCCACCTAAATGCCCTTCAGTAGATGAATGGATAAAGAAACTGTGGTATGTATACACAATGGAATATTACTCAGCATTAAAAGAATAAAATCGTGGCATTTTCAAGTAAATGGATGGAGTTGGAGAATATTAAGCTAAGTGAAGTAAGCCAATCCCGAAAAACCAAAGGTTGAATGTTTTTCTCAGATATGTGGATGCTGATTGATAATGGGGGTGGGAAGAGCATGGGAGGGATGGAGGAACTTTAAATAGGGCAAAGGGGAGGGAGGGAAAGGGACGGGCATGGGCGTAGGAAAGATGGTGGAATGATGACAAACATCATTACCCTAAGTACATGTTTGAAGACATGAATGATGTAACTCTACTTTGTGTACAGAGACATGAAAAATTGTGCCCTATATGTGTACTATGAATTGAAATGTGTTCTGTCATGTATGACAAATTAGAATAAATAAATTTAAAATTAAAAAAGAAGAAAAACAAAAAAATCATATTTATATACATTCAAAAAAGTGACACCTTGGTTTCTCCAAACTGGGGGTGTCTGGAGTGGGGCTGGAGGAGATGTGAAGGGTGGTTTGTCCAGTCCTGGGCTTTCTGGGCTCCAGGACTTTTGGGATTAAGTTTCCAAAACATGAAATCTGGAGGTTAGATATTAAAATCATAGTACCATCCTTTCAGATCAAGGCATGGGATGGTGGGCTCCATTTCAGCTTGAATTAGCAAAATCATGGTGTGGAATAATCAGAATGGTGAGTTTCATAGGTAATGCATCATTCCTCACCATTGTCATAGCTCTCTTTCTAATTCCCAACAAATTAATTAACAATATTCAGGCTCAGGATAGAGTTGCTGCTTGTGGAAAAAGATGAAATTAGATGTTGTGTTGGGGGGATGAAATGCAGTATAAAGCCCTCCAAACTGATCAGCATGGGGCACAGGTTCTCCCTGGCAGGTGTGGCCCTGTGGGGCCCAGAGTTGTTTCCAGGTCTGGCTGTCCTTCCCAGGGAGGCTCCTGTGGGGAAGATGTAGACCTGGAGTTTTGCCCCTGTGTTGTACTGAGTTTATCATCTGCATCATCATCTGCATCTGCAAGTGTCTCTACACAGAACGCACTTCCCCTCACTGTGAGGCACAAATATAAGGGCAGGTGAGGTAGAACAGATGTGACTGGTGTGGGTTTGGGTTCACCACTCACTGGGGAATTCTGGGAGCTTCCTTCCCCTTAGAATAGCAGGCAATGGGGTGGGGTTGTGGCTCAGTGGTAGAGTGCTCGCCTAGCACATGCGTGGCCCGGGTTCGATCCCCAGCACCGCGTACAAATAAACGCATTGTGTACAACTAAATAGATATTAAAAAAAGAATTGCAGGCAACATCCCATTACTTGCTGCTCAATGCCCGGTATTCTGTGAGGTTCTTACTCCTTGGCATTGTGGATAATGTAGTCCCATGATTTTTCCTCTCCCTGCAGAAGATCCAGGGAATATCCCCTCCTTTGAATGGTGGATAATGTAGTTGCATTTTTTTTTTTTTTCCTGCTAGCAGCACAGAATCATGGAAGTTTTCTCTCCCCTTAGGATTGTGGATAATGTAATCTTGGGTTTAACCTCTTAGTGTGTGAGATTCTGGAAGCTTCCTCCTCCTTAAAATTGTGGTTAGTGTAGTCTTGGTCTTGGGGGATACTGGGTTATTTGATTATTTTTGACTGTGGCTGTATTAAAGACTTCTTTTGATTACATGACTACTTTTTTTTTTTTTTTTTTTTTTTTTGTACCAGGGATTGAATTCAGGGGCACCTGACCACTGGGCCACATCCCCAGCCCTTTTTTTTTTTTTGTATTTTATTTAGAGACATGGTCTCACTGAGTTGCTAAGTACCTCACCATTGCTGAGGCTGGCTTTGAACTCAGGATCCTCCTGCCTCAGCCTCCCAAGTGCTGGGATTATAGGTGTGTGCCACCACGCCTGGCATGAGTATACTTTTTTAGAAGAAATCTGATGATGCCAGCTGCATCCATTCACAGTGGGGTGGGCCCTTTGGAAAGTTCCAGGGACCACAGTGGTGATGACTGTGTGGGCAGTTTCATGGCTGCACTACCCAGAATCCTTGGGGTACAAGGGCTAGCATGTGTGGCCTATGGGCCATACACTGAGGGTTGTGAGGGCAGAATGATGGACTACACTACCCAGAACCCTCAGGGGCCCACCACTCCCAGGAGCCTCTGTGGTGAGAACTGCATGGGCAGAACAAGTACTACTCAGAAGTCCTTTGGACTCCTGGCAACCACGTGGCCTGCAGTTCCCAAAGGCCTGTGTGGAAAATTCTTGACTGGGCAGGCAGTTGCTGGACTATACTACCCACAATCCTTTAGGAAAAGCAAATAGCCAGAACCTTCCCAGGGCCTTCATGTTGAGGGCTGGGCAGCAGATTGTTGGACAATATGCCCAAATTCCTCAGGGTGGCTGGATAAGAATGCAGCAGGCAGCTCCCAGGAGCAGCTGGGGTGAGGGCTGCAAATGTTAAGATGGACTGCATGACACAGTACCCTTTGTGGCCAGAAGTTCCCTGAGCCCTGTGCAGTGAGGGTAGCATGGACCAAAAGACAGACTACACTACTCATAAAAGCTGGAGAACTGCAGGTCACAGAGCACTCTGCAGTGAAGGCCGTGTGGGCAGAGTGACAAACTATGTTACCCATTACCCTTGGGTGCCTGCTATTCCCAGAAGCCTCTGGGGTGAAGGTTGCAAGGGCCTGCAAGGGGATGCCTGTACCCTGTAATGCCATAACTTCCAGAGGTTAATGTGGTGAGGGCTCCTTGGCAGATCATGCTACCTAGAATCTTCAGTGTGTCAGGGAAAGCATGGGGTCTGCAGCTCCTGTGGAAAAATTCTAGACTACATTATTCAGAATTCTCAAGGGGTGCAGCTCCCAGAATCCTGTGTGGTGATCAGACAAACCATTAGCTTACATTACCCACAATACTCAGGAGCTGGAGCCCCCAGGATCATCTGTGGTAATTGAGAAAAAAACAGTGCACTACATTTACTGCAATCTCCAGGGGCTACAGGTCCTAGAACTCTCTGGTGACTGTACAGACCAGTAGGCTGCATTACCCACAATTTTAAGGGGACTTTAAGCTCCCAGAATTCTCTATGGTGAGTGAGAAAAACACTGGGCTATGTCAAGCAGAATCCTCAGGAAATTGCAGCTCCCAGGATCCTCAGTGGTGAGGGTTGCAGGGTAGTGAATTGAACTAACTACACAGAATGCTTGGGAGATGTTGTCCAGGTGAGTGACCAGCCTGCAATTCCCAGGGATGGCCATACATGCTGAAGGTCAGATTACCCATGATTCCTGGGGGTGCTGAAGGGCAAAAATCACACCAGACACCACCGTGCAGCCAAGGGATTTATCAACCAGCTTTGGCAGTGGGTCAGGGTCTGAAGGGGCGCAGGTGGAGGGAGGGAAGTGAGAGGAGAAGGGGCGAGCTCTGGATGGCAGGAGATTAAGTAGCGATTTCTGGTGGGGGTGTCTCCAAGGGATTGGTTGTCAGAGCGACTTTTGAAACTGTAGGTTGCAAAGGGGTGGAAGCGGACCGGTATGTCCATAATTGGCTCAGAAAGCGCGGGTGACTCAGAGCCCGCCCTGGGGTGATGTCCTGCCTGGGAAAATGAAACTCAGGCTTGCTCACAGGACGGAAACTTAAGGCATCCTGGGTGGTGTGGCCTGCTGGCCCAGTCCCATCTATCAGGTGCCCTCGTGAATACGCAAATGACATTTCCCAGGGAAATGGGGAAATGTATAGTGGGGACTGTATTGGTAGAACATTGGATTACCTTACTTAGAATCCTCAGAACACCTTGGGGCTGGGGTTGTGGCTCAGTGGTAGAGCACTCGCCTGGCACGTGCGCGGCCCGGGTTTGATCCTCAGCACCATGTAAAAATAAAGGCACTGTGTACAGCTAAAACAAATAAATAAATATTAAAAAAAAAAAAAAAAAAATCCTCAGAACACCAAGGCAAGCATGTGGCTTGCAGTTTCTATGGCTCTCCCAGTAGGAGCATGTGGGTAAAACACTGGACTACATTTCCCAGAATCCTCAGGGAATGGCAGCTCCCTGGATCCTCAGTGGTGAGGGATGCTGGGTAGAGATCTGAACTAGTTACCCAGAATTCTAGGAGGTATCAAGGTGCCTTGGTGTCCTGCCACTCCCATAGGCCTCCACAGTGAGGCCTGTGCTGGAAGCCCAAATTAAACTACCCAGAACCCCTTGGGGCCTCAGCTCCCAGACACCTTCCCTTGAGGGCTGCACAGGTGAGTTTTGTATTGTGCGACCCAGATTCTTCATGCATGCCCAGGCGGGCTTGTAGTGTATGTACCCTGGGAGCCTTAGAATCGACTGCACTACTCAGAATAATCAGTGGCCTGCAGCTGCTGAAGTCAGGGCTGCTCGGGCAGAATGAACTACAATACGCAGAATACGTGGGGCATGAGCTCCAGGAGCCACTATCCTGTGGCAGAACCAACATAGCACAAGACCACAATGTCCATGACTCTTGGGGTCCTGCATCTTCGAGAATCCTCTGTGGTGAGGGCTGTGTGGGAAGAACACCAGCTACACTGCCAGAATCCCAAGGGATGCCTGGGTGGCTGTGCAGCCTTCAGCTCCAAGAGACCTCTGCAAGCCGGGCGCGTGGCACACGCCTATAATCCCAGCACTTTGGAGGCTGAGGCAGGAGGATCACGAGTTCAAAGCCAGCCTCAGCAATGGTGAGGCACTTAGCAACTCACTGAGACTCTGTATATAATAAAATACGAAAAGGGGCTGAGGATGTTGCCCAGTGGTCAAGTGCCCCTGAGTTCAGTCCCCTGTACCAACCAACCAACCAACAAACAAAAAAACCTCCGTGGGGGAGAATGCGTTGTGTAATACTACACTACCCAGAATCCCCAGGGGGTATGCTATTGCAGCCCCCAGGCTTACAGGGGTGCAGGCTGCATGGCCAGAATACCATACAACACTGCCAGTGTCCTCCAGGACTCCGGGACAGCGTGCGGCACACAGCTCCCATGGTCCTGCGTGACAGGGGCTGTGGGCAGAACTCCACATCGTACTGTCCAGAGCCCCTGGGAACTCTGACGTGCAGACTGCAGCTCAGAGGCTCCTGGGGGCCTTGTCTGAGCTCAGCTTCCTCTAACCCTGAGAGTGGCCACCATGGGCTGGGATTTAACTTCTTTTCTTAAAACCCATGATCCTAAAATGGGGCTAAGTCACTCTGTCTCAAGAACTACACTTCCGGGTGGCTGTCAGGGCTTATCCCGCCTGTCCCGCCACTCTCGCTGGTTCGATCATAGCGGGAGCGGAGAGCGGACCCCAGAGAGCCGTGAGCAGCCCCGAGCAGCCCCGCCAGCGCGGCCGGCCTAGTTGCCATCACACCCCGGGAGGAGCCGCAGCTGCCGCCACCAGCCTGGTCACCATCACCGCAACCGTGAGCAGCCGCCCGCCGCCCCCGCCCTCAGCGCTGCCGACACCAAGCCCCGCACCACAGGCAGCGGCGGCGCCTGCAGGCGGGGACGAGGTCATCCGAGAAGGTTTTGGGAACAGTAAAATGGTTCATTGTAAGAAGCGGATGTGGTTTCATCAACAGGAACGACACCTAGGAAGATGTATCTGTGCACCAGGCTGCCCTAAAGCAGACCCCGGAAGAGCCTCCGCCGTGCAGGAGATGGAGAGGCTGGAGCCGGTGCTGTTGGAGGAGAAGGGGGGGCGGCAGCGGCGAGGTGGCAGTTCGAGGCAGTGAGCAGGCCGCAGGCCTGACCATTACAGACGCCGTCCACGGCCCAGGGGTCCGCACGCAATTACCAGGACAGCGAGAGCGGGGAAAAGAATGAGGGATCCAGAGTGCTCCCGAGGGCCAGGCCCAATGAGCCGGCGGCCGCAGCTGCCCACCTTGCTACATGCGGAGACCCTGTGGGCAGCGACCACAGCATTCCAGCCCTCCTGTGCAGGGAGAAGTGATGGAGGGTGTTGACAGCCAGGGTGCAGGAGAGCAAGTGGACCAGTGGACAGAATATGTACCGGGGCTACAGAGCACGATTCCGCAGGGGCCTCCTCGCCAACGACAGCCCAGAGAGGTCAGCAATGGAGAGGATAAGGAAGATCAAGGATATGAGGCCCAAGGTCAGCAGCCACCTCAAGTCGGTACCGCCGCAAGACGTAGATGCCCAGAAAACCCTGAACCACAAGATGGCGAAGAGACTAAAGCAGCGGCTCCACCAGCTGAGAATCCGTCCGCTGGAGGCTGCGCAGGGCGGGGCTGAGTAAATGCCGGCTTACCATCTCTACCATCATCCGGTGTAGACATCCAACAAGAAGAAATGAATATGAAATTCCAGCAATAAGAAATGAACAAAAGATTAGAGCTGAAGACCTTGAGTGCTTGCTTTTTGCCCATTGACCAGGTAACTAGAACTATCTGCATTATCTATGGAGCATGGATTTTTTTTTTTTTTTAATTGTCTTTACCTACAGACGTCTCTTTTTGGTGATGACAAACGTGTTTTTAAAAAAGCTTGGTTTTTCTCAATACACCTTTAAAGGCTTTTAAATTGATTCATATCTGGTGAAGTTGAGATTTTTAAAAACTTCATTTTTAATTTGTAATAAGTTTACAACTTGATTTTTTTCAAAAAAGTCAACAAACTGCAAGCACCTGTTAATAAAGGTCTTAAATAATTGTCAAAAAAAAAAAAAAAAAAAAAAAAAAAAAAACCCAAAAAACCCAGAACTACACTTCCCAGGGGGGCCCCCCGCCCCAACCCCCGTGGCTCGTTCCTGGCCTTGTGCCCTTGTGCGCAGGTGTGAAGTGTGTGCGTGGGGCTCCCTGCAGGTGAGCACGTGCACACCGCTGCTCACCTTGCCCCAGCTCCTGCAGCTCCTGGCCTGGTCAGTACAGGGGCTGGGTCTAGGGGAGTTGGTCTCCTGGACGCCCCTTTCTACTGTCCCGACTTTCCCCTTTGGGAGATGCCAGGTGAACACAGCCAGTCCTTAGTTAAAAGCGGTGGGAACCGATTTTACTAGTACCTGCGAGGGCGGAAGGAGCTCAGCGATTTACAAGGAGGCCAGGAACACCCCCAGGGCCTAGGGCATGGGCAGCAGTGGCAGCACCTGGTGGCCTCCTTCAAGGTGAGGACTGCCTCCTCCGCTGGAGGAATGTGGAAGAAATTTGGCTCTGGGACATGGTGGGTCCCCTGCAGGGAGGGGCAGAGTTCCCTGCACTGGGGAGGGGGACTCCCAGCCTGGGGACCCTCATGGGTCACATCTCTAGGGACGCCCGCAGCTCCCTTCTCCTCAGAGCAGCCTGGAGGAGAGGCAGGGCCTGGGGACCCTCATGGGTCACGTCTCTAGGGACGTCCGTGACTCCCTTCTCCTCAGAGCAGCCTAGGGGAGATGCTGGGCCTGGGGACCCTCGTGGGTCACGTCTAGGGATGCCTTGGGCTCCCTTCTCCTCAGAGCAGCCTGAGGGGGACGCCTGGCCTGGGGACCCTCGTGGGTCATGTCTATAGGGATCCCCGTAGCTCCCTTCTCCTTGTTCCAGCCTCAGAACCTTCTGGAAGGACTGGCAGCAGGTAAGGAAAAGGTAGGGCAGGTGAGGAGAGAGCCCAGCTGAGGGCAGTCTGGCTGGGAACCCACGCTCTCCTTCACTATTGCATGAGGCCCACTTTGCTGCAGCCCTTCCTTAGGCTGCGGCCCTCATCATCTTCACACAGCGACCTTGGGTGGCTTCTGGGGAACCTGGCAGGGAGGAAGAAGGAATGCTGAGGGAGGGTCCTGAGCCTGAGGAGACGGGCCCCAGTGCACTCCATTTATTGTTTTCCTTAATGTTTTAATGGTTCAGTTTTTTTCTTGCAGTGTTCAAATTGTAGATAGTTATTGGAAAATTGTAAAGTCCATGTTTTGAGTTATTCAAGTTTAAATTCATTATTTCTAGCAAAGTCAGAATTTATTTAAAATTTATTCCATGACTTCCATTGAACTAAACTCATTAACTACATTTTTCTTTGAGGAAGCCAGAGTTTAATTGGCAGTACATGTACATTTTCACTCTTTTAAAAATATTATTTGTTTATTTTAGTTATATTCAACAGTAGGGTTCATTTTGACACATACGGATATTTGGAATATAGTTTCCTCCATTTCATCCCAATACTTCTGTTTTTCTTTTCCTCCCTCCCTCTATGTCCCCTCCTCTACTGGTCTTTCTCCATTTATTCATTGTTTATTAATTTGGTGCTTTATGGATATATTTGAAGGTGGAATTCACTGTGGTCTATTCATATACGTCCATAGCATCATTTGGTCATTTTTTTTTTTTTTTTTTTGAGAGGAGGAAAGGTGTATTTTGGATCAGGGTTTCAGAAGTTCCAGCCACGGTTCCAGGCCTGAGATGAGGCTGAACATCATGGAGGAAAGCATGGCTGAGGAGAGCTCCTCAGAACACAGCAACAGGAAGGGGGCAGGAGGGAGAGCGGGAGAAAGAGAGAAAGAGGAAGCAAGAAAGAAAGCTCATTTGGTCATTTTTGTTTCTTAGTTTCTCCCTTTCCCCATCCCTCCTTTCTCCCCTTTGTCCCCTTCTTCTATTGCACTGACCTCCCTTTTATCTTCATGGGATCACCCCCTTTAATATTTCCTTATTTCTCTGTAGTTTCTGCATGTAAGATAAAACATTTGACCCTTGACTTTCTTAGCATGATGTTCTCTAATTCCAATCATTTACCAGCAAATGTGGTAATTTCATTCTTCTTTACGGCTGAGTTGTTGTGTTTCTGTATTACATTTTCTTGATCCATTCATTTTTTTTTTTTTTTTTTTTTTTTTTTGTGCCAGGGATTGAACTCAGGGGCACTCGACCACTGGGCCACATCCCCAGGCCTTTTTTTGTATTTTATTAGAGACAGGGTCTCACTGAGTTGCTAAGTGCCTCGCCATTGCTGAGACTGGCTTTGAACTCATGATCCTCCTGCCTCAGCCTCCCAAGTGCTGGGATTACAGGCATGTGCCACTGCACCCGGCTGTTTCCGTTCATCTGTTGATAGCCAACTGGGCTAGTCCCATAGGTTGGCTATTATGAATAATGGTGCTGTAAACATTGATGTGGGTGTATCATTATCATGTGTGGATTTTAGTTCTTTTGGATAAATACGAAGGAGTGGGACAGCTGGGTCATATGGTGGTTCATTCCTAGTGTAGTGAGGAATCTCCACACTGCTCTCCAGAGTGGTTGCAGTAGTCTGCAGTCCCACCAACAGTGTGTGAGTGTACCTTTCCCCACATCCTTGCCAGAGTTTGTTATTATTTGTGCTCTTGATGTTTGCCATTCTGACTGGAGTCAGATGAAATTTCAATGTATTTTTGATTTGCATTTTCCTGATCACTAAGTATGTTGAACACTTTTTCACATATTTGTTGTATTTCTTCTTTTGAACAATGTCTGTTTAGATCTTTTGTCCATTTTAATTGGGTTATTAATTTTTTGGTGTTGTTTTTAGTTCTTTCTTTCTTTCTTTCTTTCTTTTTTTTTTTTTTGTGGTACCGGAGATTGAACTCAGGGGCACTTGACCACTGGGCCACATCCCCAGCCCTTTTTTGTATTTTATTTAGAGACAGGGTCTCACTGAGTTGCTAAGTGCCTCGCCATTGCTGAGACTGGCTTTGAACTTGCGATTCTCCTGTCTCAGCCTCCCAAAGTGCTGGGATTACAGGCGTGTGCCACCGCACCCGGAGGAGTTCTTTTTTTTTTTAAAAAAAAAAAATATTTATTTTTATTTGCTTTTTAGTTGTACACAATGCCTTTATTTGTATGTGGTGCTGAGGATCGAACCTGGGCCGCACATGTGCCAGGCAAGCGCTCTACCGCTGAGCCACAACCCCAGCCCTGTTTTGAGTTCTTTATATATTCTGGATATTAACCATCTGTTGGAAGAGTAGCTGGCAACATTTTTTCTCATTCTATAGGCTCTCTTTTCATGATCCTGTTTCCTTTGCTGTGCAGAAGATTTTTAATTTGAAGCCATCCCAGTTGGTTTTATTTTTTAACTTTATGGCTCTTGTTAAAGAAGTTGGTGCCTGCACCAATATGTTGGAGAATCAGGTTTCTATGAGCCAAATCTAGCTTTTTCACTGAATTTTATCTTCATTTTAGAAATACTTTATCTTGAAGTGATTGATCTACAATAAATATCACCTTTTAATTTTCGAATGCTCTACAGTTTTGCCAAATAGTTCATTTTCCATGAATTTTAAAATACATTAAAATGATGATGCAGATGAAGGTAGAATAAAAGGAAATGTGCTTTCTAATAATGCATTCCTCTCCTTTTTATTTTTATTTTTGCAGCACTGGGCATTGATTCCAGGACTTCATTCATCCTAGGTAAGTGCTCTATCACTGAGCAACACCCTCAGTTATTTTTATTTTGAGACATGATTGTGCTAAGTTGTCAAAGCCAGCCTCAAACTTGCAATCCTCTTGCCTCAGTCTCTCTAATAGCTGGGATTACAGTCATGAGCCATGTTTCCTGGCTCCTCTCCTATTTGAACATTATGTAATGAAAACCTGCCACTTCCCCAGCACTGTAAGGCAGCTGGAACAGAGCAGGTAATTGTGGTTGGTGTCCCAGGGATTAGGGTTCCTCGCTCCAGGGTGGGCTGCTGGCACTTAGTATGATGGTGGGTGGTGAGTCAGGCAGGCTGTCACTGCCTCTACCCAGCTTCAGCTTCAGATTCCCCTGGGAAGGAGGTAGGGATGGAAGACTAGAGATTGAGTGGCTCTGAGCTAGTGACCAGGAAGGCCACTACTCCTCACTACCCTGCTCCCCTCCTGACCCTCCTCCAGATACCACCCTCAAGGCCCTGCCCCTCCTCCATACACTGCCCCTCCTGTCCCACCTCCAAGTCCTCCCTTCCTGCTCCTCTTCCAGGCCCTCACCACTCCAGACCCTGCCCCACTGGGCTAGGATCAACAGCCTTCCTTGCTGCCACACTCAGTGCGCTGATTGGCAACACATTTTTAATGGTGCAAAGTGATCTGTTGTATAAACATTGACATCTACATTGGATGAAATATCTTGACAATATCAGGCATTGATATATCATAAAATGAATTTAGGAAAGTCACCGGTTTCTCTTTTCTCTAGATCATGAACATTTGAATTAAAATCAGAATTTGTTAAAGGTCACTCAAATATGAGCCCCATGATCCCGGGATTTTTCCAGTGGGAGATTTATTTAAAGTGGCTGTGTCACTGTAATATGCTGTTTTTAAGTCCTTTGGGAATAGACCCAGTAGTAGGATGGCTGGGTCATAGGGTGGCTCCATTCCCATTTTCCCAAGAAATCTCCATACTGCTTTCCATATTGGTTGTACCATTTTGCAGTCCCACCAGCAATGTATGAGTGTGCCTTTTCCCCCACATCCTCTCCAACATTTATTGTTGTTTGTGTTCTTGATAGCTGCCATTCTGACTGGAGTGAAATGAAATCTTAGAGTAGTTTTGATTTGCATTTCTCTAATTGCCAGCGATGTTGAGCATTTTTTCATGTATTTATTGATTAAATGTGTATCTTCTTCTGAGAAGTGTCTTTTCAATTCCTTAGCCCATTTATTGATTGGGTTATTTGCTTTTTTTGGTGTTAAGTTTTTTTTTAGTTCTTTATATATTCTAAAAATTAGTGCTCTATCTGATGTGCATGTATTAAATATTTGTTCCCAATTAGTTGGCTCTCTATTCACATCACTGATTGTTTCTTTTACTGAGAAGAAGCTTTTTAGTTTAAATCTATCCCATTCATTAATTCTTGGTAATAGTTCTTGAGCTACAGGATTCTTATTAAGGAACTTGGGGCCTAATCCGACATGTTGGAAATTGGAGCTTACTTTTTCTTCTATTAGGCATATTGTTTCTGGTCTAATTCCTAGGTCCTTGATCCACTTTGAATTGAGTTTTGTGCATGGTGAGAGATAAGGGTTTAATTTCAATTTGTTGCTTACGGATTTCCAGTTTTCCCAACACCATTTGTTGAATAGGCTATCCTTTCTCCACTGTACATTCTTGGCACCTTTGTCTAATATAAGATAGCTGAAATTATATGTATTAGTCTCTGTGTCCTCAATTCTGTACCATTGGTCCACCAGTCTGTTTTGGTGCCAATACCATGCTGTTTTTGTTACTATTGCTCTATAGTATAATTTAAAGTCTGGTATGGTGATGCCCCCTGCTTCACTTTTCTTGCTCAGGATTGCTTTGGCTATTCTGGGTCTCTTATTTTTTCAGATGAATTTCATGACTGCTTTTACTATTTCTTTGAAGAATGACATTGGGATTTTGATTGGAATTGCATTAAATCTGTATAATGCTTTTGTAGTATGGACATTTTGACAATATTAATTCTTCCTATCCAAGAGCAAGGTAGGTCTTTCCATCTTCTGAGTTTTTCTATGATTTCTTTCTTTAGTGTTCTATAATTTTCGTTATAGAGGTCTTTCACCTCTTTCGTTAAGTTGATTCCCAGGTATTTTATTTTATTTTTATGCTATTGTAAATGGGGTAGTTTTCACCATTTCCCTTTCAGAGGCTTTGTTGCTGATGTACAAAAATGCCTTTGACTTATGTGTATTGATTTTGTATCCTGCAACTTTGCCAAATTCATTTACTAGTTGTGTGAAGGAGCCTATAATCAAGGAGATAGCTAAAGATTGTGGTTAGCTGAGAGCCATAAAAGATGTTCTAGTTTCCACCTGATATTAATACATTATTCAAAGAATCTTTGTATGCCCGTGAACACTGCGTGACGCACCTGTAAGCTCGAGCTGTAAGCACGTGTCCTTGTTAAAGCTATATGTATATAACTGGGTGAGGTTCGTTAGTGTGTGGGGGGAAGAAGAAGGTGGTGGTTGGAGTTAGAGCATTTGGAGTGATTGCTGGAGCTGGAGAGAGGAGAAGAATAAAAGACCTTTTTTCATTTTCATCCTGCCTCCGAATTTTCCTGTGGCGTTCGCTGCTCCAAGCGACTTCCGCTTCAGGCAGCGACAGGTGGTGGCCTGTACGGGGAATTCGGCGGCAAGGTAAGAAAAAAGAAAATTTAAAAAGATGGGAGCAAATATAACAAAAAGTCGGTTTATAAAAGCCATGAATGAAATTTTTGATATTGAGAACTCAGAGGATAGTGAGAAAAGTGAACAAGAAAGCATATCCTCTGACTCAGTGGAGACCAGCAAGGAGAGTAGGAATGTAAATTCAAAAGTAAGAACTGCAAAAGCCATTAGAAGCTTAATAAAATTAGCTGAGGAGTATGTACTCTCCTTAGAAACTGAAACTCAGGATACTAGTGAAAGTAATAATAGTAACAAGGAGTCAAACCATGAAAGTACGGTCTCCTCTACTGAGCCGGTTAGGAATTATGAAGCTAGTAGTGAAGAGGAATCAAAAAGTGATTCGGAGAGCACAGTCTCCAATAAAAAGAACAAAAAAGAAATTAAAAAAGAGAAAAGACCGTCAAATAGAGGAACCACTAGCGCCCTCTGCTCCTTCATGGATAGAATCCCTAACAGAAACAATAAAGAGTATTGATCAGAGTGTACGTGCCCTTGAGGTAGAAATTGGTGGCCTTTCAGAGCGCTTATACGCTCTCGAACAACATAGACCGCAGGAGCACCTAGAACTGCCAGTATTTCAAAATGAACAGGGACAAAGATATCACGAGTTCCTAGACTTTAAAACAATAAAGAATTTTAAAGAGGCGGTAATGACCTATGGGCCTCAAGCTCCGTTCACATTAAGTATGATAGAGTCACTTAACACCCTAACCTTAGCCCCCTCAGATTGGAAAAGTCTATGCAGAGCGGTACTAAGTGGGGGACAATACCTAATCTGGAAAACTCAATTCCAGGAACTTTGTTCAGAAATAGCAAAGAGAAATGCTGCAGCAGGTTTCCCTCAACGCAATATAGATATGCTCACAGGGGAGGGTGAGTTCGCCGAACTACAAAATCAGCTACAATACGATCCAGGTGTGTATGCCCAGATACACACTGCAGCTGTGAAAGCCTGGAAGACAATCTCAGGCACAGGGGATCTGCAAGGCAGCCTATCAAAAGTTATACAAGGGCCTAACGAACCTTACGCTGATTTTGTAGATAGGCTCTTAAAAACAACATCTAGAGTTTTTGGAGAAGTCGAGCAAGCTATGCCCCTAGTTATCCAATTAGCATACGAGAACGCTAATAAATATTGCCAGGATGCAATAAGGCCATGGAGAAGTAAAAAAGACTTATCAATTTATATCAGACTGTGCAAAGACATTAACGAGGCTGTTATCACAGGCAACGTAATTGCTGCAGTGATGAAAAATTCCTCCCCTCAAAATTCCCAAAGGATTCAACCTAGAACAGGATATTCCAGACAAAATTATTATAATCAACCAAGATATGCTAAGCAATATCCCCCAAGGGTAATAAAATCAAATTCATACCGTGCTCCAGGCCGATGCCCCAGATGCAAAAAGGGTATACATTGGGCCAATCAATGCCATTCTAGATATGATATATATGGAAATGATTTATCAAGGATTTCAAAAAACGGGGCACGGGGCCCAATGCCCCGGGGCCCACAAATGTACGAGGCACTAGAGGAGGAAGGCCCTCAGATTCAAATGATTCCTCGTCACAGTCCCTCCTACCCATTAACTCCCTTATCAGAGGGACAAGAGGAAGTGCAGGATTAGATCTCTGTTCTACTGCCCGGATGGTCCTGACACCTGAAATGGGGGTTCAGCTGATTCCTACGGGAATCAGGGGACCTCTCCCTTCAGGAACTGTGGGACTAATCCTTGGGCGTAGTTCCAAAAGTTTATTAGGCTTTAATGTTATACCAGGGGTTATTGATTCAGATTATAATGGAGAGATTAAAATAATGCTAAGTACACACAGGGGCATCATCTCCGTAAATCAAGGAGACAGAATCGCACAGCTGCTCCTCATTCCCAGTCTCCATAATTCTTTTAAAAGCATGCCACAAAATAGAAATAGCAAAGCATTCGGTTCCACTGGTTCAGGACCTATGGCTTTCTGGGTCCAGGACTGTTCACGGAGGGCTATGTGCAAATTAAAAATTCAAGGTATAGAGATGGAGGGGCTGATTGATACAGGAGCTGACTCTTCCATCATAAATCTACAACAATGGCCTAAGCACTGGCCTCTACAGAAAGCCTCAACCAGTTTAAGAGGCTTGGGATACAGTAATACCCCAGCTCAAAGTGCTGTAATCTTAAATTGGCAAGACAATGAAGGCCATACAGGAACATTCAAACCCTATGTTTTAAACAGCTTGCCAGTTACCCTATGGGGAAGAGATATTTTACATCAAATGGGGCTACACCTAGCGACCAAGCCTGCAGGTGTTAAGAATAAAAATCCTACTCATAATAAAAAAGGCAAAGGACATTTTTTCTAGGGGCCACTGGGAAAACAATTTTAAAAATACCATGGCTCTCTAATAAGCCAGTTTGGGTCCCTCAGTGGCCCCTATCCAAAGAAAAATTGCAAGTGGCCCATCAATTAATTAAAGAACAATTAGAAGCAGGACACATAGAGCCTTCCACCTCTCCCTGGAATTCTCCCATATTTGTAATTAAGAAAAAATCAGGTAAATGGAGACTATTACAAGATCTAAGACAAATTAACAAAACAATGCAAATTATGGGCCCTACTCAACCTGGACTTCCTAATCCTGTAGCTATTCCAAAAAACTATTACCTTATAACCCTTGATATAAAGGACTGTTTCTTTTCCATTCCCCTACATCCTCTGGATGCCCCCAGGTTTGCTTTTTCAATTCCTTCTATTAATAATAATGGCCCTGATAAAAGATATCAATGGAAAGTATTGCCGCAGGGAATGGCAAATAGCCGTACACTGTGCCAACTATATGTGGACAGAGCTATACAGCCCATTAAAAACAAATATCAAGACCTTATGTGTCTACACTACATGGACGATGTTTTATTAGCTCACCCTAATCAACAAATCTTATTTAATATATTTAGTGAAATAACAAAAAATCTAAAAAAATATGGATTATATATAGCAGAAGAAAAAGTTCAAAGCAGATCACCTATACTATATTTAGGCTTTAAAATCATGGATACTTTTGTTAAACCCCAAAAAATTCTAATAAGTAAAGAACATTTGACCACCCTCAATGATTTCCAAAAATTACTGGGTGACATTAATTGGCTTCGCCCTACACTAAGCCTCACTACTGGACAATTAAAACCCTTATTTGACATCCTTCGTGGGAACCCTGACCCATCCTCACCTCGAACATTAACTCCTGAGGCCAGGAGAGCTCTAAAATTAGTAGAACAGGCCATTGAAAGATCCCATTGCGATAGATTTGATTTTGCACAACCACTAATATTGATTATTATTCCTTCACAATATACTCCAACAGGAGTATTTTGGCAACAGGGACCTATATTATGGATACATTTGCCTGTCTCTCCTAAAAGTACAATTGAGTCTTATACCTCCATGGTGGCTAAACTTATTCTTCAAGGACTTAAAACCTCTACTAAAAAATATTTGGAATTCATCCCGCTACTATTATTACTCCTTATTCATCATCACAGGTTGAATATTTGTGCTTCAATGATAATGATTGGGCTGTAGCTAGATGCTCTACTTCTGCAAATTTTGACAATCATATTCCTAAATCTCCTATACTGTCCTTTTGTATCAATCATCCTATCATATTCCCACAGGTAATAAAAAATCAACCCATTCCTAAAGCATTTAATGTATTTACAGATGGATCCTCTAACGGTACTGCTGCAGTAGTCACTCAAAATGAAAAAATGATTCATATCACTAATCAAAAATCAGCTCAATTAGTGGAACTCTGCTATGAAAGCCGGGCGCGGTGGCGCAACGCCTGTAAAGAAGGCACTTAGTAACTCAGTGAGAGTCTCTAATAAAATACAAAAAAGGGCTGGGGATGTGGCCCAGTGGTCGAGTGCCCCTGAGTTCAATCCCCTGGTACCAAAAAAAAAAAAAAAAAAAAAAAAAAAAAAAAAAAAAAAAAAAAAAAAAAGAACAGCCTATGAATATTTTTTCAGACAGCCATTATATTGTACATGCTGTCCCAAAATTGGAGCTAGCAGGTCCAATAGCACCACATACTCCAGCTTTTAAATTGTTTTCTCAAATCCAAAATCTCCTATGGCAATGAAAAGAACCTTTATTTATAGGTCACATAAGAGCTCACACTAATCTGCCTGGTCCTCTCCATGAAGGTAATCAAAAAGCTGACACCCTCACTAAAACAATATTTATATTTACTACAGTACAACAAGCTACTTTATTTCATTCCCAGTTCCACGTTAACAGCACTACCTTAAGACAAAAATTTAAAATCACAAAAGAACAAGCTCGTAGAATTGTAAAAGAATGTCCATCTTGTGTAACACTTTTGCCCAATCCACATTATGGGGTTAACCCACGAGGTTTGATGCCCAATCATTTGTGGCAGATGGATGTCACACATGAGCCAAGTTTTGGAAAATTACGATTTATTCATGTCACCATAGATACATGCTCAGGCATGATTTTTGCTTCTTTACATTCCAGAGAAAAAGTTAAAGATACTATATCTCATTGTCTGCAAGCTTTTGCTGCATTGGGCATCCCCAAAATGCTTAAAACAGATAATGGCCCTGCATATACATCCACATCCTTCAAACAATTTTGTACAAAGTTCAATATTATCCACAAAACAGGTATCGCTTATAATCCTCAGGGACAAGGAATTATTGAAAGAGCAAATCGGACACTTAAAAATATGTTACTAAAGCAAAAAGATGGAAACTGGAAAAATCCTAAGGACAGATTGGCAGTTGCCCTGTTTACCCTAAATTTCTTAACTTTAGATTCTAATGGACATTCGGCTGGAGATAGACACTGGAACCCACACCAACAACATAAACCTTTGGTTTACTGGAAGGATGTTCTCTCAGGTACATGGAAGGGTCCAGACCCAGTATTAATTTTGGGGAGAGGATCTGTTTGTGTTTTTCCAAAGCACGAATCCTCTCCAATATGGATACCATCTAGATTGATAAAGCAGGTACAAAGTCAAAAGGATCAAGACGAAGTTATTGAGGAGTCTAGATTGAATAAACAAGTACAAAATCAAGAGGACCAAAATGAAGGTATGGAGTGATTCCCTTAAAAGAGTTCTCCATTAAATTTACAACTTAAATTTCATTCTTCCCGGCCGGGACAAGAAGATCTCTCTTCAGTGTATACACAATTGTATTTTTTTTTCTCTTTTATATATGTCTTTATGTCTGTGCATTTGTCTAAATTTCATGTTAATGTGATGTCACAAATATGTTTTATATGTGCGTCTGTCTAGTGTGATGTCACAAATAATTAAGCATTTAAAAAAAAAAAGGTAGATAGATATAGATCCAAATAACAAATAACATTAATTCATTTAAGCTTAGAATATTCTAATTTGATAATCAATAGATAGATAGATAAATAGATATTTATATAAGTTCAGAATATTTTAATTAGATAATCAATTATAATGATAATCAATTTTGATTTATAGTTGTCTCCGGGACTTCTCTTCAGCTGTGAATATGTTTAATGTTGTATAACCTGATATTTTGGTGTTCCGACAGAGGATCATTTATTTGTTATTGACTTCATTTGTTTAGTAGCTGATTAATTTGAATTATTTCAACAGGTATAGGATTGCTGTGTATATAGAGACTCGAGGATTCCAGCTAACAAATTATTTTTCCAAAATGCCTTTAGCTTTTCTTTATCTTTAATGCAGTAAACACCCTCAGTTTCTCTTTGATTATTTCTGAATGTGATATTTTGCCAGCTTATGTTTGTGGGAGCTTAAGCAGCAATGTGTGTGAGCAGAGATCAACTTTTATTTTCTACTCTAATAATTCTTTTTTTAGTTTGACAGCTCACCTTTTGATCTCAGTGCTGGAATAGCACTGCCTTTCCCTTAATAATGGATGCTTGAGTTTTTAGGTAGCGGGCCCTGAAGATTTGCCGGTAGAAATGTCTAGACATAAAAAAGACGGCTGCTGCTACAGCTGCAGGGACCGCGGTCGCTGCAAGCATCCCTGCTGCTCAAGCATCAACAATCTCACCAGCAGTGTGGCCTCTGCTCTGCATGCATGGGGCCTCCTGAATCTATGTGTTATAACTTATGGACATTTTGATTTTCCATTATTTTGGGACATTACGGGACAATGCCTTGCGGGTATTTGTCTAAGAGAACTCAGTGCGTTACTTGATGAAACTAAGGGCAGCTGATTCGCTTAAAGAACTTGATACGCTATGGAAACTTGGCTCGTCAGCAGTAGGCTTACCGCCTTAAAGCCGCAGCATCTCCTAAAAATTGGACGGCTGTTAGTCAACACACAGTCGATCCTGAAGGGCTCTATTGGATGGCTGGTTAGCCTATGACGGGTAAGATCCCCAGAAGGGGACAACCTAAGACATGGCACAGTCGCACGGGACAGTCTAATGTGGCCGGCATGTCAACCTAAGCCAGGAGTCAGGACAGCCTAGACTCCCATGACGGGTAAGAATGTCGGTTGCACATGGACGTCCTAGAACATCCCCTCTTTTAAAACTAAAAGGGGGAAATGAAGGAGCCTATAATCAAGGAGATAGCTAAAGATTGCGGTTAGCTGAGAGCCATAAAAGATGTTCTAGTTTCCACCTGATATTAATACATTATTCAAAGAATCTTTGTATGCCCGTGAACACTGCGTGACGCACCTGTGAGCTCGAGCTGTAAGCACGTGTCCTTGTTAAAGCTATATGTATATAACTGGGTGAGGTTCGTTAGTGTGTGGGGGGAAGAAGAAGGTGGTGGTTGGAGTTAGAGCATTTGGAGTGATTGCTGGAGCTGGAGAGAGGAGAAGAATAAAAGACCTTTTTTTATTTTCATCCTGCCTCCGAATTTTCCTGTGGCGTTCGCTGCTCCAAGCGACTTCCGCTTCAGGCAGCGACAGTTGTGAAAGTTTTCTGGTAGAGTTTTTTGGGTCTTCTAGGTATATTATCATGTCATCAGCAAATAGTGCTAATTTGAGCTCTTCTTTTCCTATCTGGATCCCTTTAATTTCTTTCGTCTGTCTAATTGCTCTGTCCAGAGTTTCCAGTAGTATGTTAAATATCAGTGTGAAAGGGAGCATCCCTGTCTTGTTCCAGTTTTTAGAGGGAATGCTTTCAATTTTTCTCCATTTAAGATAATGTTATCTCTGGGCCTTGCATAAATAGCTTTTATAATGTTGAGATATGTTCCTGATATTCCTAGTTTTTCCAGTGTTTTGAACATAAAGGGGTATTGTATTTTGTCAAATGCTTTTTCTGCGTCTATTGAGATGATTGTATGATTTTTATCTTTAAGTCTATTGATGTGATGTATTATGTTTATTGATTTCTGAATGTTGAACCAGACTTGCATCCCTGGAATAAACCCCACTTGATCGTGGTGCACTATCTTTTTGATATGTTTTTGTATCCAATTTGCCAGGATTTTGTTGAGGATTTTTGCATCTATGTACATTAAAGATATTGGCCTGAAGTTTTCTTTTTTGGATGTGTCTTTGCCTGGCTTTGGAATTAATGTAATATTGGCCTCATAGAAAGAGTCTGGAAGAGCTCCCTCTTTTTCTATTTCTTGAAATAGTTTGAAGAGCATTGGTATTAGTTCTTCTTTGAAAGTCTTATAGAACTCTGCTATAAACCCATCAGGTCCTGGACTTTTCCTTGTTGGTAGCTTTTTGATGACGTCTTCTATTTCTTCGCTTGTAATCGATCTGTTTAAGTTGTGTATAGCCTCCAGATCCAGTTTAGACAAATCATACGACTCTAAAAATCTGTCAATGTTTTCAGTATTTTCTATTTTATTAGAGTACAAGTTTTCAAAGTAATTTCTAATTATCTTCTGTATATCTGAGGTGTTTGTTGTGATATTCCCTTTTTCATCACAAATGAATGTGATTTGAGTTTTTTTCTCTTCTTCTTTTTGTTAGCATCGCTAAGGGTCTGTCAATTTTGTTTATTTTTTCAAAGAACCAACTTTTAGTTTTGTCAATTCTTTGAATGGTTTCCTTAGTCTCAATTTCATTAATTTCTGCTCTGATTTTAATTATTTCCTGTCTTCTACTGCTCTTGGTGTTGGTCTTCTTCTTTTTCTAGTGCTTTGAGGTATGATGTTAAGTCATTTATTTGTTGTTGTTGTTTTTTTTCTTTTAAGGAATGAACTCAGTGCAATGAATTTTCTTCTTACTACTGCCTTCATAGTGTCCCAGAGATTTCTATGCGTTGTATCTGTGTTTTCATTTACCTCTAGGAATTTTTTAATCTCCTCTTTGATGTCTTCTTTAACCCCTGTTCGTTCAGTAGCATGTTGTTTAGCTTCCAGTTGTTGGAGTAGTTTTTCTTATTCCTTGTTTTGTCATTGATTTCCAATTTCATCCCTTTATGGTCTGATAGAATACAGGGTAGTATCTCTATTTTTTTATATTTGCTGAGAGTTTCCTTATGACATAATATATGGTCTATTTTGGAGTAGGAGCCATGTGATGCTGAGAAAAACATGTATTCATTTACTGAGGGATGAAATATTCTATATATGTCCATTAGGTCTAAATTATTAATTGTTTTAAGGAGGCTTAAAGTTTCTTTGTTTAGCTTTTGTTTGGATGATCTATCCATTGGTGAGAGAGGTGTGTTGAAGTCCACTAGAATAACTGTGTGTGGTCTATTTTACTCTTGATCTTGAGAAGAGTTTGTTTGATGAATGTGGGTACTCCATTATTTGGGGCATATAGATTTATGATTGTTATATCCTGTTGATGAATGGTTCCCTTAAGTAGTAAGAAATATCCATCTTTGTCCCTCTTGATTAGTTTTGGTTTGAAGTCTACCTTGTTTGATATGAGAATGGAAACCCCTGCTTGCTTCTGCAGGCCATGTGAGTGATAAGACTTTTCCCAGCCTTTCACTTTCAGTCTGTTGATGTCTTTTTCTACGAGGTGTGTTTCTTGGAGACAGCAAATTGGTGGGTCATTTCTTTTAATCCATTCTGATAATCTGTGTCTTTTGATTGGCGAGTTTAGGCCATTAACATTCAGGGTTACTATTGAGATGTGATTTTTATTCCCATCCATTTTTATTTGTATTATGGTCTTTAGCTTGATTTGGTTTCTCTTCTGGTTGGTATTTCCCTTAGCTTAATATCTCCCTTTGTTGATTTTCATTGTTATTTTTCTCTTCTTTTTCATGAAAAATGTTGCCCAGGATGTTCAGAAGTGCTGGCTTTCGAGTTGTGAAATCTTTTAACTTTTGCTTGTTGTGGAAGGTTTTTATTTCATCTTTGAATCTAAAGCTCAATTTTCCTGGATATAAGATTCTTGGTTGACATCCCTTTTCTTTCAGAGCTTGAAATATGCTATTCCAGGATCTTCTTGCTTTTAAGGTCTGGGTTGAAAAATCTGAACTTAGTCTGATTGGTTTCCCCCTATATGTAATCTGCTTCCTTTCTCTTGTGGCTTTTAGTATTCTCTCCTTGCTCAGTATATTAGGCATTTTCATTATAATGTGTCTTGGTGTAGATCTGTTGTGATTTTGTTTGTTTGGTGTTCAGTAAGCCTCTTGAACTTGGTTTTCCCATTCATTCCTCAAGTTTGGAAAATTTTCTGTAATTATTTTGTTAAATAAATTACTCATTCCTTTGGCTTGAAACTCTGCCCCTTCCTCTATGCCAATCACTCTTAAGTTTGGTCTTTTTATCTTGTCCCATAATTCTTGGATGTTATGTTCTTGATTTACTATGAGTTTTGCTGTGTAATCTAAATTTTTCTCTAGGATATGTATTTTGTCTTCATTGTCTGAGGTTCTTTCTTCCAAGTGGTCTACTCTGTTGGTGATGCTTTCAATTGAACTTTTTTTTTTTTTTTTTTGTGTACCGGGGATTTCAGGGGCACTTGACCACTAGGTCACATCCCCAGCCCTTTTTTGTATTTTATTTAGAGACAGGGTCTCACTGAGTTGCTCAGTGCCTCACCATTGCTGAGGCTGGCTTTGAACTCATGATCCTCCCTGCCTCAGCCTCCCAAAGTGCTGGGATTACAGGCGTGCGCCACCACGCCCGGCTCAATTGAACTTTTATTTTGATTTATTGCTTCTTTCATTTCTGGAATTTCTGTTTGGTTTCTCTTTAGAGCCTCTATTTCCCTATGGAAGTAATCTTTTACTTCCTGTATTTGTTTTTGGAGTTCTTTGTCAAAATGATCTTTTGCCACCTCTATTTGCTCCCTCATCTTATTTTTGAGTTCATTCTTAAGTTCAATAAACATTTGGAATATGTAATTTCTAAATTCTATCTTTGGCATTTCACCAACTGTGCTTGCCATGGAATCTACTAATGAGGTATATTGATTTGTTTGTGTCACTTTCTTCCCTTGTTTCTTCATGTTGCTTGTGTGTCTTTTCTTCCTGCACTGTGGGACCTTGACTATTTCGATTTTACCTTAAAGCCTTATGTTGCTCCTGTAGTACAATGCTATCAGATCCCCTTATAATTCCTTTACACTTTAAAATCTAACACTTTCTATTCAGAAAATCCAAGTTTGATCACAATGTACAGATTTAGTTAACCCAGATATTGTTTCCAATTTACTCTGCACGCTTCTGATGGGGTTTTGTAGCTTCAAGTATTGGACACAGAGGTGACATGTTTAGGAAGAAGGAAGTGAGTGTATTGAATTGTTCTTTCTTAGAAAGTATGAAAAGAGAGTTCTATGGAAGTGGTTTAGTGGAAGTGGTTTAGTATCAGTAGACGAGAGAGGAAAGAGAATGGAGTGAACAATTAGGTGGAAAGACCAATTTATATATAAACCTAACTTATGCAGCTGTTGAGAGAAGAAATAAAGTAAGATGGAAAAGAAAAAAATGACAAAAGAGTAGGAATTGGTGTAAGAGAGAGGAGAGAGAGTCAAGAAAATAGAGAGTAAACTATATATAACACCGCTTTGCTATATAGTTCAATTGCGCCCGTTCTAGAAATCCCAAATTCTGCGTATAACTTGTTTTTGCCTCTGTTGAGTATGCACTGGCAGGGTGTAAATAGGAAAGATGAAGGAAGAAGAAAAGATGCAAAAGTGAGAAGGAAGAAAAGAAAGAAAGAAAAGAGGAGCAGAAGCAAACAAACAAACACACTGACAATCAATGCAAAAAACAAAGCAAAACAAAACAAAACCAAAATAACAACAACAACAACAACAACAAAACAAACAAACTAACACAAAAAAGTCAAACCCAGGAACAAGTCTCAAACAAAACGGACCCTGGGAAGCCCTCCTTTTTTTCCTTTCCAGTTTAAGCCAATTGTATGGGATCACGTCTAGACAGTCAGCGATCCAGTTAGTAGAGTGAAGGCTGCACCTTTGGCCAGTGGCAGAATGGCACAGCGGAAGAGTGGCTCAGGGGGGTTGTGTGTCAGCAAATGAATGGCACCAGGAAAGGGACCCTCCAGAAGGAACCCTTTCCCCACACCCACCCACAGTTGTAGCTTCTTGGGGCTTCTTGAAAGACCTCAGACACGCCCTCCCCTGCTGGTTGCTCGAGCCTCACCCAGGTGTGTGCTGTCTCAGAGTGCTGACGGCTCCCTGGGTGTCTGCAGCTGCTCTTCCTTTCTGCCTTGTTCCTTTGTCCAGATCAGCCACTGTATTCCTCAAAGATGGTGGTGCTCTCCTCCCGCTCAACAGCAGTTCTGCAGACCTTTGTGTCACTCCAGAGCATGCAGGATTGGCTTGGCAAGTTGTGTGAAAGAGCTCTACGTGGACACCGCTTGCACTTCTAGGCTCCTTTCTATCCTTCTTTGCTAATCGGTTTCAAAGCCACTGTGTGGATCATCCCCTTACCACAATGTTATCGGGCGGCTGCGCCTGCAGGGGCAGCTGCGCCTGCAGCACCGACAGCACTGCTCCAACTCTGCCCCTGCCTGTCGTGGTCTGGAGATCATTGTATTTCACCATCCAGAGGTGCACTAATGTCTCAGCTCCCTTTCAGTTGCAAGAGAATTGCTAATAACGCACTCAAACTTCCCACTAAGCATCTTTTAGTTACTATGTCCAGAGAGCACCTCCCTCCTGTCCTCTCTGTGGCTTTTAATATTTATTAATACCCATGATATATCATCTAAAACTAATATAATAGATGACCCACTGCATTTAACATTAATATAATATCCAAGTTTTATTATCCAAAACTAATGTAATAGCTGCCCTGTAGCTTTTTGTAGTAAAATGATATCCATACTATACCATCTCAAGCTAATATAAAGACTGCAGTGTGGCTTGAATATTAACATAATATCCATAATGTAGCACCTTAAACTCATAAAATAGATGCCCTATGGTTTTTAACATTAAAATAATATCCATACTTTAACATCTAAAAATACTAAAAGTGTTCCCTGTGGTGTTTAACTTAATGTAATATTCATACTATTACATCTTAAACTAATATCACATATGTCCTGTGGACTTTAATACTATTAAGACATCTATACTATACCATCTAAAACTAATATAAAAGATGACATGTGACCTTTCACACTAATATATCCATAGTACACTATTTGAAACTAACATAAGAGCTGCCCTGTGGCTGTTACTACTTATGCAATACTCATACTAAAGCATCTAAAAGTAATGTAATATGTTTCCTGTGTCCTTTATTATTAACATAAAATCAATACTGTGACATCTTAATCTAATATAATGGCTGCCCTGTGGCCTTAAAGTAATGTAATATCTATACTCTAGCATCTAAAACTCATAAAATAGATGCTTTGTGGCCTTTAATATTAATATTATATCCATTGCCTCTAATGATAATATAAAAGCTGGTGGCCTTCAATATTAAAGAACATCCATTAGTATCACATCTAAAACTAATATAATTGCTCTTGTATCCTTTAAAAATAATATGATATTCATGCAATATCATCTAAAACTAATATGCCTGCCCTGTGGAGAGGCCATTTTTGTTACATACTGGATAAGCAGTTGTCTACATCCTGTCAATGTTTGAGAGTACATGTGAAACTGAGTTTAAAGGTGGTGGAGTAATTAATCTGGTGAAGAAAATTTTTAGGTAGCACAGCATTCAGGCATAAATATTACTTGGCTAAAAGCCAAGTTTTCTGTGATAATCAGGATAAGAAAGCAGAGCAGAAATATTTAATACCTTTCAGTTTGGCCAGAAAAGTATGAGTAAAACTGGTGCTAAGGAAGTTGTGGTTGCTGAAGACATTATAACCATTAAAGAGATTCTAAATACTTGAAGAGACTGTAGAAAAGATGACTTGAGGGCATCTCAGGAATTGGCAAGGACATCCCCATCTGAAACACAAGGCTATAGAAGCAAGAATTCCTTTTAAAGGAGACCAATGAGACATCCTGCTTGTACAGAGAGGCCTAGGAAGTGATTTCACCATGCTAAGCTGTCCAGGCATTCAGAGGCTGTTGCAGCCATTGCCTCAGGAGGCTTGGCTGACTGTGGCCTTTAAACTGATGCAATATTTGTACTATAACATTTAATAGTATAGTTGCACTCTTGCCTTGAACACTAATATGATATCCATGCTATCTCATATAAAATTGACATTATATTTGCCTGTGGCCTTTAATAATAATATAATATCTATTGTAAAGCAGCTAAAACTGACATAATACTTGCATTCTGATCTTTAGCACTAATATGATATCCATACTATAGCACCTAAATCTAATACAATAGCTTCTCCGTGGTATTTAATACTCATGTACTCTCTGTATGATAGCATCCTAATGTAGCATTACAGCTGCACTGTGGCCTTTCATACTAATATGATAGTCATACTATAACATCCAAAACTAATATAACAGATGGACTGTGGCTTTCAACACTAATATCAAATCCAAACCATAGCTTCTAAAACTGATATAAAATTTGCCCTATGACCTTTAGTACTAATGTAACATTCTTACTATAGCACTTAAAACTAATATAATGCCTGCCGGGCGCGGTGGCGCATGCCTGTAATCCCAGCACTTTGGGAGGCTGAGGCAGGAGGATCGCGAGTTCAAAGCCAGCCTCAGCCATGGTGAGGCACTTAGCAACTCAGTGAGACCCTGTCTCTAATAAAAACCAAAAAAAGGGCTGGGGATGTGGCCCAGTGGTTGAGTGCCTCTGAGTTCAATCCCTGGTACCAAAAAAAAAAAAAAAAAAAAAAAAACTAACTAATATAATACCTGCCCTCTCCCCTTTATTGTAATTGAATATTAATCAGTTTAGTATAAATATCATAGCATGTTAAACTAATATAATGCCTGCACTGTGACATTTAATACTAACATATTATCCACACTCTAGCATATTAAACTAATACAATAGCTGCCCTGTGGCCTTTAATATTAATATAATGTCCATATTATAGCATCTAAAACTGATATAATAGCTGACATGTGTCTTTTAATACTAATATACTATGGGTACTATAACATCTTAAACTAATAACTGCATTTGGCCTTCACTACTAATGTAATATCCATACTATAACATAAAAATTTATGTAATAGGGCTGGGGATTTAGTTGAGTAGGTAGAGTGCTTGCCTCATATGCACAAAGCCATGGGTTTAATCCCCAGCACTACAAAAAAAATTATATAATAGATGACATATGGCATTTAATCATAATGTTATATGTACTCTGTAGCAACCAAAACCAATTTAATAGCTGTGAATGCTACATGGCCTTTAGTATTAATATCAATACTATGTTATCCTAAGGCAGTATAATAGCTGGTCTGTGGCCTTTTATATTAATGAATATTGACTCTACAGCATTGAAAACTAACATAATAGTGTGGCCTTTAATAGTAATCTTTACCCATACTATAGTATCTTGTACTAATAAAATCAATGATTTGTGGCCCTTAATACTAGTGTAATACTGATACTATACCATCTAAAAGTAATAGGTGCCCTGTGGGCTTTATTATTAATAACCATACTATAGCATCTAAAACCAATATATTAGTGGCTGTTAGGCCTTTAGAGTTAACCTCATATCCATTGTGTGACCTCCAAAATGAACACAATTTTGCTTTTAATATTAATATGATAACCATATTTAGCTAGCAAAACTAGTATAATAGCTCAGCTATCATATTATTTTTCTGTGGCCTTATTACTACTAAGATATTTCTACAACAGCACCTGAAACTGACATAAAGCTCCTCTGTGGCCTTTACTTATAATATAATATCCATACTATAGCTTCTGAAACTAACACATTACCATTACTGTGGTCTTTAATAGCAACATGACGTTCATACAATTGTATATAAAACTAATGTAGTTGTTGCCTGTGGCCTTTAGTACTAATATAATATTCATATCATAGCATCAAAAACTAACAATGAGTTTGGAAAATTTCCCTCCTTTTCTATTACATGGAATACTTTGAGGAGTGTTGTCCGAATGACTCCAACACAGGATCAGCATGCAGTGTTTTTTATTATATTTCTCTCAGCCTTTTTATATATTTTCCAGACAAAGAGGGCAATTAGCCATCAGCAAACATTAATAGACAATGAAGGCAAATAGCCAGTAGCAATGACGAGCATAAATTTGTGAATCAGCAATCAGCCAGATCAACTTTTCCTAAAGAATATCTTAAACTAGTTAGGGCTAGAACATTTTGAGCTCCTCTTCTTTTCAATATAGAAGAAGCAAGAAAGAAACACCCTCGTTTGCAAGCAATGTTTCTTTACTATCTATTCTATATCTCTTGGCAAGACGTTTCCGTTTGCAGACACGCCCACCAAGGGCAACAAAGCCTCGTTTGCAAGAACTGTTGTTGCCAAACTTTCTGATTAGCCTCTTGGCATAACATACCGTTTTCAGTATGTTCACCAAGGGGGTGATAAGTGCCTCGTTTGCGAGAACGCCTTCACCCATTACTTTTGATAAACTACTTGTTTCTTCTCTATCTGTTCTACACCTCTCAGCAGAACGTTCCATTTGCAGACACGCCCACTGAGGACAACAAGGCCTCCTTTGCAAGGAATCTTGTTGTTATTCTTCTGATTCTCTACAGAGGAGCATTGGTGTTAATTCTTCTTTGAAAATCTTGTAGAACTCGGCTGAGAATCCATTTAGTCCTGGGCTTTCCTTAGTTAGTAGGCTTTTGATGGTGTTTTCTATTTTATTACTTGAAATTGATCTGTTTAAATCATGTATGACCTCCTCATTCAGTTTGGGTAGGTCATATGTCTCTGGAAATTTGTTGATGTCTTTGATATTTTCTATTTTATTAGAGTATAAATTTTCAAAATGGTTTCTAATTATCTTATGTATTTCAGACATGTCCATTGTGATATTTCCTTCTTCATCTTGGATTTTATTAATTTGAATTTTTTCTGTTTTTCTCTTCATTAGCATGGCCAAGGGTTTATCTATTTTATTTATTTTTTCAAAGAACCAAGTTTTTGTTTTGTTACTTTTTTCAATTGTTTCTTTTGTTTTGATTTCATTGATTTCAGTTCTGATTTTAATTATTTCCTATCTTCCACTGCTTTTTGTGTTGATTTGTTCTTCTTTTTCTAGGGCCTTGAGATGTAGTGTTAGGTCATTTATTTGTTGCCTTTTTATTCTTTTTTAAAAAATATTTATTTATTTGTTTTAGTTGTACACAATGCCTTTATCTTTACGTGGTGCTGAGGCTCGAACCTGGGCTGCGCACATGCTAGGCAAGCACTCTACCACTGAGCCACACCCCAGCCCCTCTCTTTATTCTTTTAATAAATGAACTCAATGCAATAAACTTTCCTCTTAGTACTACATTCATAGTGTCCCAGAGATTTTGATATGTCATATCAGCGTTCTTGTTTACATCTAAGAATTTTAAAATTTCATCCTTGATTTCTTCTACTATTGATTCATCATTCAATTGTGTATTATTTCATCTCCATTTGTTACAGTAGCTTCTATTTTTTATTTTATCATGGATTTCTAATTTCATTCCATTGTGGTCTGGTAGAATGCAGGGTATTATCTCTGTTTTTTTGTATTTACTAAGAGTTGCTTTGTGGCATAAGATATGGTCTATTTTAGAAAAGGATCCATGTGCTGCTAAGAAAGTATATTTGCCCATTGATGTATGGAATATTCTATATATGTCTGTTAAGTCTTAATTATTGATTGTATTATTTAGTTCTATAGTTTCCTTATTTAGTTTTTGTTTGGAAGATCTGTCCAGTGGTAAGAGAGGTGTGTTCACCCAGTATTATTGCATTGTGGTCTATTTTTTAAGGTTTTGTTTGATGTACATAGATGCTCCATTTTTTGGGGGGTAATAAATATTTATAATTGTTACATCCTGCTTATATATACTTCCCTTAAGTAGTATGAAATGCCCTTCTTTGTCTCTCCTGATTAACTTTGGTTTGAAATCTACTTTATCTGAAATGAGAATGGAAACCCCTGCTTGTTTACACAATCCATACGAGTGATAAGTTTTTCCCCATCCTTTCACCTTCAGCCTGTGGATGTCTTTGCTCATGAGGTGAGTCTCTTGAAGAAAGTATATTGTTGGTTCTTGATTTTAAATCCACTTTGCCAGTCTATGTCTTTTGATTGATGAGTTTAGGCCATTAACATTCAAGATTATTACTGAGACATGATTAGTATTCCCTGTCATTTTGATTTATTTATATTTTTTTATTTGTCTTAGTTTCTCATTTGGTTGAATGTCCCTTTGCTCATTTTCACTTTTTTCCCCACTTCATCCTCATGGAATATTCTTTTGAGAATGCTCTGTAGTGTAGGCTTTCTAGTTGGGAATTCTTTTAATTTTTGTTTATCATGGAAATATTTTAAAATTTCATCTTGATTTCTTCTACTATTGATTCATCATTCAATTGTGTATTATTTCATCTCCATTTGTTACAGTAGCTTCTATTTTTTATTTTATCATGGATTTCTAATTTCATTCCATTGTGGTCTGGTAGAATGCAGGGTATTATCTCTGTTTTTTTGTATTTACTAAGAGTTGCTTTGTGGCATAAGATATGGTCTATTTTAGAAAAGGATCCATGTGCTGCTAAGAAAGTATATTTGCCCATTGATGTATGGAATATTCTATATATGTCTGTTAAGTCTTAATTATTGATTGTATTATTTAGTTCTATAGTTTCCTTATTTAGTTTTTGTTTGGAAGATCTGTCCAGTGATAAGAGAGGTGTGTTCACCCAGTATTATTGCATTGTGGTCTATTTTTTAAGGTTTTGTTTGATGTACATAGATGCTCCATTTTTTGGGGGGTAATAAATATTTATAATTGTTACATCCTGCTTATATATACTTCCCTTAAGTAGTATGAAATGCCCTTCTTTGTCTCTCCTGATTAACTTTGGTTTGAAATCTACTTTATCTGAAATGAGAATGGAAACCCCTGCTTGTTTACACAATCCATACGAGTGATAAGTTTTTCCCCATCCTTTCACCTTCAGCCTGTGGATGTCTTTGCTCATGAGGTGAGTCTCTTGAAGAAAGTATATTGTTGGTTCTTGATTTTAAATCCACTTTGCCAGTCTATGTCTTTTGATTGATGAGTTTAGGCCATTAACATTCAAGATTATTACTGAGACATGATTAGTATTCCCTGTCATTTTGATTTATTTATAATTTTTTATTTGTCTTAGTTTCTCATTTGGTTGAATGTCCCTTTGCTCATTTTCACTTTTTTCCCCACTTCATCCTCATGGAATATTCTTTTGAGAATGCTCTGTAGTGTAGGCTTTCTAGTTGGGAATTCTTTTAATTTTTGTTTATCATGGAATATTTTAATTTCATCTTCAAATATGGAACTTAATTTTGCTGGATATAAAATTCTTGGTTGGCATCTAATTTCTTTCAGAGCTTGAAATATATTGTTCCAGGACCTCCTAGCTTTGAGGGTCTGGGTTGAAAAATCAGTTGAGATCTGAATTGGTTTCCCCCTATATGTAATTTGATTTTTTCTCTCACAGCTTTTAAGATTTTATCTTTATTTTCTGTGTTGGCCATTCTCATTATAATATATCCCTGATGAACATAGATGCAAAAATTTTCAATAAAATTTTGGCAAGTCACATACAAAAACATATTAAAAAGATAGTGCACCATGATAAAGTGGAATTCATACCAGGGATGCAGGGTTGGTTCAACATATAGAAATCAATGTATGTAGGGGCTGGGCTTTTGTCTCAGCGGTAGAGTGCTTGCCTGGCATGTTCATGGCCCGGGTTCGATCCTCAGCACCACATAAAAATAAAGGCATTATGTACAACTAAAACAAATAAAAAATAAATCAATAAATGTAATTTATCATATTAATGGACTTAAAAATAAGAATCATTTGATCATCTCAATAGATGAAGAAAAATCATCTGACAGAATACAGCACAACATCATGTTCAAAAACACTAGAAAAATTAGGGATAATAGGAACATACTTCAACATTGTAAAAAGCTATATATGCTAAACCCAAGGCCAGCACCATTCTAAATGGAGAAAAATTGAAAGCATTCCAACTAAAAACTGGAACAAGACAAGGATGTCCTCTTTCACCACTTCTATTCAACATTATCCTTGAAACTCTAGCCAGAACAATTAGACAAAAGAAAGAAATTAAAGGAATACAAATAAATAAAGAAGAACTCAAACTATCACTATTTGCTGATGACATGATTTTATATCTAGAAGATCCAAAAAATTCCACCAGAAAACTTCTAGAACTAGTAAATGAATTCAGCAAAATGTCAGGATATAAAATCAACACCCATAAACCAAAACCAAATGCATTCCTATACATCAGCAATACATCCACTCAAAGAGAAATTAGGAAAACTACTCCATTCACAATAGCCTCAAAACAAACAAATGAACAACCCCACCCCCCAAAAAAAACCCCTGAAAATCAATCTAACATAAGAGGTGAAAGACCTCTACAATGAAAACTACAGAACACTAAAGAAAGGAATTGAAGAAAACCTCAGAAGGTGGAAAGATCTTCCATGCTCCTGGATAGGCAGAATTAATATTGTCAAAATGGCCATGCTACCAAAAGCGTTATACAGATTTAATGCAATTCCTATTGAAATCCCAATGACATTCTTCATAGAAATAGAAAAAGCAATCATGAAATCTATTTGGAAAAATAAGAGACCCAGAATAGCTAAAGCAATCCTTAGCAAGTAAAGCAAAGCAGGAAGCATCACAATACCAGACATTAAACTATAATACAGAGCTATACTAACAAAAACAGCATGGTGTTGTCACCAAAATAGACTTGTATACCCATGGTACAGAATAGAGGACACAGAGAAAAACTCACATAAATATGGTTATCTCACACTAGACAAGGTTGCCAAAAACATTCACTGGAGAAAAGATAGCCTATTCAACAAATGGTGCTGGCAAAACTGAAATCCATATGTAGCAAAATGAAATTAAACCTCTATCTCTCACCCTGCACAAACAACAACTCAAAGTGGATCAAAGACTTAGGCACTAGAACAGAGACCCTGTGCCTAATAGAAGAAAAAAATAAGCCCAAATCTATGCCATGTCAGCCTAGAATCTGACTTCCTTAACAAGAATACTAAAGCAAAAGAAATGAAATCAAGACTCAATAAATGGGATGGATTCAAATTAAAAAGCTTCTTCTCAGCAAAGGAAACAATAATGTGAGGAGAGAACCTACAGATTGGGAGAAAATCTTTACCACATGCACCTCCAATAAAGCATTAATCTCTAGGATATATAAAGAACTCAAAAAACTTAACACCAAAAAACAAAACAAAACAAAAGAAAACAAAAATAACCCAATCAATAACTGGGCTAAGGAACTGAACAGACATTTCACAAAGAATACAATTGATCAACAAATATATGAAAGTGTTCAACATCTCTAGCAATTAGAGAAATGCAAATCAAAACTACTCTAAGATTTCATCTCACTCCTGTCAGAATGGCAATCATCAAGAATATAGGCAACAATAAATGTTGGCGAGGATGTGGGGGGAAATGTACACTCATACATTACTGGTGGGACTGCAAATTGGTGCAACCACTATGGGAAGCAATATGAAGGTTCCTCAGAAAACTGGGAATGGAACCACCATTTGACCCAGCTATCCCATTCCTTGGTTTATATCCAAAGGACTTAAAATCAGTATACTATAGTGGCACAGCCATATCACTGTTTAGAGCAACTCAATTCACAATAGCTAGACTATGGAACCAACCTAGGTGTCCCTTAATAGATGAATGGATAAAGGAAATGTGGTATATATTCTCAAGGGAATATTACTCAGCTTTAAAGAAGAGTGAAATTATGGCATTTGCCAGTAAATGGTTGGAGTTGGAGAATATCATGCTAAGCAAAATAAGCCAATTTCACAAAACCAAAGTCTGAAAGTTTTCTCTAATATGTGGATGCTAAATCACAATAAGGGGGAGGAGGGCACTAGGGAAAAATAGCATTACCTTAGATTAGGTAGAGGGAAGTGAAGGGAGGGGAAGGAGGGGATATCGAATGGGAAAGATAGTGGAATGAAACAGACATTATTACTATATGTATGTATGTGACTACATGACCAATATGATTCTACAACATGTACACTTTGAAAAATTAGAAATTCTATCCCATCTATGTATGATATATCACAGTGAATAAATGCATTCTACTGTCACGTATAACTAATTAAAACAAAATTTTAAATTATTAAAAAAACACTCAAAACATTAAAAACTAATCAATAAAAAGTTTTTCTTGTATTATTAAAGAAAAAAACTGACATACATCCATAGTATGCCATTGAAAACTAATATCATAGATACCCTATGGCCTTTAATACTAATATGACATCCATGTTATAGAATCTAAAGCTGATATAATAGCTGCCCTCTGGTCTTTAATATTAATATAAAATCCATACTCTAGCATCTAAAACTCATATGACAGGAGTTCTGTGGTCTTCAGTACAAGTATGATATCCATACTTCAGCATCTAACACTAATATAGCTGCCCTGTGATTTTTATTACTAATAAGATATCATAATAGTGTCTAAAACTTATGTGATACGTTACCTGTAATCTTTAATACTAATATCCATATTATAGCATCTGAAACTAACATAATAAGTGCCCTCTGGTCTTCAATATTAATATGATATCAATATTATAGCATCTAAATCTAATTTTATTAGCTTATTATATATAAGCTGCCCTATAAGCTTTAATATTAATTTGCAATCATTCCATAGCATCTAAAATTAATGTTGTAGTTGCCCTGTTCTTTTTAATATAACTTAATATCCATAATATAGCATGTAAAACTAATATAATAATTTCCTTTTTGGGGGGTGGGGCTGGGGCTCAGTGGCAGAGCACTTGCCTATCATGTGTGAGGCACCGGGTTTTATCCTTAGCACAACATACAAAAATAAGCAAATAAAACAAAGGCTTGCTGTCCATCTACAACTCTAAAATAGAATTTTATTCTTTAATACAATGAAATATCAATAGTATAGCATCTGAATATAATATTACACTATGGTCTATAATATTAATGTAATATCCACACTATAGCATCTAAAACTAATATAATATCTGCCCTATATTTTCAATATTTACCTGTTGTCCATATTATAGTATCCAAAATTAATATAATAGCTGCATCATAGAAATATTAATAAAATATTTCTACTGTGGGCTGTGACACCTCTATAATATCCTCATGAGTGACCTCTGAACCTCACATAATACCTTTACTATGACCTCTGACACATAACATTCTCACTGTGGCCTATGAAACTCATAAAATATCCCCACTGTGGCCTCTGACACATAACATCCCCATGGTGACCTCTAAAATTCACATAACATCCACACTGTGACCTCTGATACTCACATAACATCCCCAGTATGACTTCTGATACTTTTATAACATCTTCACTGTGACTGATGACATTCACATAATATCATCCTTATGCCCTCTGACATTTATAATATTCCCATCCCACTTTGTTCTGACATTCATATTCTGAATGAGGCTTCTGGCATCCATTTAATATTCCCTCACTCATTAATATAATACCCACCCTGTGGCTTCTGTCACTCATATAATTCTCAGTAAGGCCTCTGACATTAATGTCTTCACTGTGGCATCCAATTAATATAACATCTTCCTTGTGGTCTTTAACATTAATATAATGTGTACAGTGTGGCCTCTAACACTATCATAATATCCTCACTGTGGCCACTAATACTGTAGTGGTTAATTTGAATTGTCAACTTGATTGGATTAAGAAATGCCAAGGATTAAGAGGATTGTGGGTGTGTCAATGAGGGTGTGTCTAGGAATGATCGGCATGTGGGATAGCCAACTGAAATGGAGTCCCTCCCTAAGTGTGGGCAGCACCAACCAATAGGATGATGGCTTGGATGGAATAAAAGTTGAAAGAACAAGAAAGCAGCAGCAGATGCAAACTCAATTCTTCTTGAATGGGTTCTTGATTGCTACTGTGATCATCTGATGATATTAGACTCTTGCTTCTTCACTCTTCCATTGTGGACTCTGCCAGTGATCCTCCAGAAGCCTTTGGTCTTGGACTAGGGTAGCTCCATTGATTTCTCTTGTTCTGGGGCTTCAGCCTCTTGGACTGTGCAGCTACTGGTTCTTCTAGCTCTCCAGCCTGCAGATGGCCATTGTGGACTATCCAGCTTCTGGTCTCATATGCAAACCTAATAAGTCCCCCTCTTATAATTATACTTTCTGTTGATTTTGTTCCTCTAGAGAACCATAACTAATACAAATACTAACTGTTGCCCCAAACACTATTATCATATCCATAGAGTGGACATGATTATATATTTACTTACCATGACCACTTGCTACTATAATAATAATAATATCTAGACAGTGGCCTTTATTTCTTCCATAATAGCCACACTCTGTTCTCTCATATTAATATGATATTCACTCCTTCTGCTAATATATCATCTGAAAAGTAAACTCAAAATGGCTTCTCCTGACATATTTTCTTATAAGTGCAGTGGTTTCACAGCTTTGCCTGAACTGAGTTTGTGAGGGTCAGCCTTGCTAATGACATTGGATATGTCTATTTCCTGGTCAGGCATGGACATGGTTGTTTTAAAAGCAATTGACTTCCTGACAGTGCTAAGCTTACAGAAACCCTGCTGTATTGTTGCACAGTGCTCTGCATCATTTCACTCACATTCCCCAGTGGTCTTTGCTTTGCCAGACTTGCACCTCTATGTGAAACACCACAGTGTATTTTACTCAGTGCAGGGCCACACCCAGATGACCACCACATAACCTGCAGAACAGGACACCAGCAAGTTTCTCCATGGAAGTCAGTCCTCAATCTCACCACATGCCCCAACTGAAACACTCCTTTCCCACTCAGATCCAGGGTTCTTTCTCTGGAACTCTGTCCCTCACTTTCATGACTTCAACAGGTGGAAAGAGGAAATGTACACATTTTTGAACACCTCCTTTCAGTTCTTTGTGGGTAAATATCTAGGAACAGAGTTGTTGAGTAGTATGGTAAACTTATTTTTTATTATATTTTTAATTTTTGGTACCAGGGATTGAACTCAGGGGCACTCGACCACTGGGCCACATCCCCAGCCCTTTTTTTGTATTTTTATTTAGAGACAGTGTCTCACTGAATTGCTAAGTGCCTCGCCATTGCTGAGGCTGGCCTTGAACTCATGATCCTCCTTCCTCAGTCTCTCAAGTGCTGGGATTACAGGCGTGTGCCACTGCACCTGGTCAACTTATTTTCAACTCTTTGAGGAAACAACAAACGATTTCACACACAGGCTGCACATTTTGGATTGTTGCAGGTATATATAAGTTTCATATATATATATATACATATGTTTTTCTTCCATTTTGTTGGTTGTTATAACATAATGATAAATAAATATTTGGTATCTGTCTATTTCCTGGCACTTAGCTCCTGATCCTTGAATTTATGAAGCAGTGTGTCTGATGCCAATGAGGTGAATGATGGTCTAGGGCTCCTGGGTGGCCCAGGATGACTGGGTGCAGTGAAACCAACCCTATGATTAGAGGGTTGGAACTTGAGACACCCCACACATTTGGGAAGGATTGAGGAGCTAAAGGTTTAGCTGATCAAAATTGGGCGATGATTTAATGAATCATAGCTACTTAATGAAACATTCATATAAAGCAAAATAACATGGTTATTACTCAATGCAGGTCCACTCTGTCTTGCTGAAGTTTATAGGAGGGTGCTGTCTGGAGAGGGTATGAAAGCTACATGCGCTTTACCACTTACCTTTCCCTGTGTGTGTTGTTATCTGCCTGTTCAAGCATGTTATTTAAGATATGTTTGAAAGATATGCTTTATGGTGAATTGGCAGTACTAAATACACTGCTTTCCTGGCTGCTATGAGCACTTCAGCAAATAACTCAGAGAAGGGGGTCATGGAAACTCTCATTTGTGTCCAAGTTGAACAGGAGATGTTGGTCACCTAGGAACCTGCTGCTTTCAACTGGCATCTGAAGAGGAGTCTCTCTTGTGGGCCTGGGTCCCTAGACTGTGGGAGCTACTGCCATCTGCAGGTAGGTAGTGTTAGACTTGATATTAGAATTGGGGTTAGGTGTTGCTGTTGGGGAAGGCATTGGGGCTGGGTTGGGGAAACTGTTAGAGGGTTAGAGTCAGAGTTTAGGGTTAGGTTTAGGATCAGGTTTAGCAGTTAGTGTTAGAGTTACAGGATTAGGGTTAGTGGTATATTTGGGGATAGGGTTAGAAGGATGGTTAGGAATAGCACTTAATTAAGGTTTATGGCATGAATTAGCATTAGGGTTAGAGATTTAGAAGAAATATTGCAAGTGGACACAAGTTAAATTTTTGAAGATAATTTTTGCATGATTAGGCTAAGCCAATTAGAAGATAATTCTGACCTTCCAGAATTGAAAACAGGTAGTTTAGTAGCCTGTGTCAACAGCAATTCCAAAAGGAGAGTCTGAGGGAACACATAAGTGCAGTTGTACCAACCAGCCCTGAGCAAACAAAGCCAGGAGCATGAGAAGAAAAAGTAGAGCTGAGAGGAATGAGAAGTCACTGAAGAAACAGAATAAAAGTTGAGTTTCTCTCTTTTGTGCTGCTTTATCACAAAAGAAATAAGGAAAGAGAGGGTAGAAAAGCAATAAAAGAACAAAATTATTTTTTTTTATATCTGAAGATTAAACATAGGTACACAATACTTTGTAGCCCCAGAATCTTTTATGTTTTATTTTGTAACAGGTTCTGGCATTGCTGCCCAGGATCACTTTGAATCTGCCATCCTCATACTTTCCAGCCTCAGCCTCCCTAGTCATTGGCCATTTCTTTAAATACCAACATGGGTATAAAAGAAATCTGGGTTTCATCTTTAAGTGAAATAAACAAATCCAGTGTGTCTCTGTTTGTCTGTCATGAGCTTAGTATTGTTGGGTAATACTGAATTCTATATACCTTGAAGTGCTAACCTCCTGGGGCTTGGGAGAGGACTCAGGGGTAGAGCCTGTCTTTGGAAAGTGTGATGCCTGGGATTAGATGAGTGAATGAATGGTAACCAAAAAAAATGAAGATAAAAGGAACAACAAAAAATGTTTATGTGATGCTCATAACCTGCAGATTGTTTTTCAGCAGAGAGGTTAACTGTGGTTGGTGTCAGAAGTATCAAAGTGTGTTAAAGAGGACATGAGTCAAATCTGTGTGGATAAATTTTGTGCACGATCAGGATGAATAAATTAGAAGATAATTTGGACCTTCCATAATCAGAACCAAGTATGGGTGGTAGCCTGTGATACCAGCAATTCCAGGAGGTGGGACTAAGGAGTGCATTAATGCAGGTGTAGAAGCCTAGTTGGAGAACACAGCCAAGAGTCTGAGGAGAAAAGGAAAGGCTGAGAAGAATGGAATGTCATGAAAGAAACCATGAAGAAAAAGTTGAGTGTTTCTCTTTCATTCTGCCTTTCTTTGTGGAATCTTCACATTGTTGGGGAACATGGAGTCTCCTCTATCTTGAGGTGGCAACTCCCATGGCTGGGGATGAAACTCAATTCGCTGGGATGTATGATGCTTAGGAATGGATTCTCAGGACTGCAGAATAAATTAGTGAATGGATGAATAATGACCAGAAAACAATATTAAGCCAAAACAAATAAATAAACCATTTATAGGATTCTAGTAACCTATAAATTTTTTTTGCTAGTGGAGAATTGAGCTAGAGTTGGTACTGGAAGAAAGGTCTGTGTGACAGCCTGTGATACCAGCAACAGATGTGGCAGCTTGTGGTGCCACCAGCAGGGGTGGTGGCCTGGGGTACCAGCCGGAGGAGTGGTAGCCTGTGGTTCCAGCTTTGCCAGAAGCTGAGGCTTGGAGTCATGTAAGTGCTGGTGTAAAGGCCTATGATCAGCCAACTCAGTGGAGAAACTGAGAAGAAAAAGAAGGGGGAGAGAGTTAAGTTTCTCTCTTTCATGCTTTTTTTTTTTTTTTTTTTTTTTTTAAGAAAGCTAAATAAGGAGAGAGTGAAAGAAAGGACAAAGAGCACAAGACATTCTTTTGTAGACATAAGGATGAAACCAGGGGCATGCTACCTCACAACCCCAGCCTTTTTTTGATTTTTTTAAGTTGAATGTTTTATTTGTTTTTTTTTTTTTATTTGCTGCAAAGCTGTTGCTTCAGTGTATAAAAATAACACCAACAAATACCGTATATAATAAAACTAAGTCTTATTCTAACACTGTACAAAAAACACTTTCCTCCCTTCCCAGTTTTTTTTTTATAATAGGAAGATCTTTAAGTATATTTACCTAAATCCAGTGATGGATGTAAGCAAGTTACAATACCATATAGGCTTATAGCAAGATTGTCCCTGAAATACATAATTTTTAAAAATATTTATTTTATAGTTGTAGTTGGACATAATACCTTTATTTTATTTACTTATTTTTATGTGGTGCTGAGGATTGAACCCAGTGCCCCACATGTGCTAGGTGAGCGCTCTACCGCTGAGCCACAACTCCAGCCATGAATTACATAATTTTATAAGTACTTTTTACTACATATGATTTTATGAATTATGAATACCAGAGCCTAAACCTACTCTAAAAACCATAAGGAATTGTAAAAGGTGCATATTTTGTTTATCTGCAATTATTGGAAGTTAAAGGGTATCTTCCTTCAGTAGCAATGTTGAGAGTCATTTCTCTTTAAGTCTTCTCTCCCCCACTAACTTAAGACAACTATGCTGGAGCTATTCCACACTAGTTTACTTAGCATGCCATTTTCACTCCTCAATAGATTTTGCATATTTCTCAAATGCCTCTTCACTCATTAAGTCATCCAGTTCTGAGGGGTCACTTGGTTTTATCTTTATCAGCAAACAATCTTCATAACAAGGTTTGTTCACAGTCCTGGGTTTCCTGCAAGTTCCTCTTTAATTTCAATTACTTCTCCTCATAGAGGGGAATAAATTTCACTGGCAGTTTTCACACTTTCCAAAGCACCGAATTTATGGTGTTTTTTCCCCCAATTTTGTCCCAAGTTCAGGTGGACTACAGTAAACATCTCCCAGAGATTCCTATGCACAATTGTTGATTTCTACTGTTCTAATGCCATTTCCTGTTGTTATCCACTCATGTTTCTTTGTGAATTTGTGCACCAAGGGTAGAGCAGGTCCTGTGCACAGCCATCAGGGCCAAGGCTTCCATTCTCTGTGCCATTCACAGTACTGTGTCCACAAGGTTACTGAGGGTTGTCACACTGCCCCTTTGCCACTAGTGTCCCCAGATAGAGTGAGCACTTTATGAGATAGTCTCATGAGGCTGCCCAGGATCCCTTGCAACCTGTCATCCTCCCATTCTCCATTCTCAACTTCCCTGGTCACTGGCCAGAGTATCCTTTGAGTTACCCATGAAAATAAAATATGCATATGTGGGCTGGAGATATGGCTCAGTGGTAGAATATTTGCCTGGCATGTGTGAGGCCCTGGGTTTTATCCTCAGTACATAAGTAAATTAATTAAATAAAGGTCCGTTGAGAACTAAAAAATGTTTTAGAAAAAAGAAAACATGCACAGGCACCCCAGGAAGTCTGAGCTTCCTATTAGGCTATCTAAATAAATTCTGTGTGCCTCAGGCTGTCACTCCTGGTCTTCGTGGTGTTGAGGGGAAAGGGAATCTTCCAATCCTTGAATTACTCACCTCCCAGGGCAGTTCAGTGGAACTCAGTGGTGGGAGCCTTTCCCTGCAATGTGTAATGCCTGGGGTTGGATTCTCAGGACTGTGATATACATGAGTGGATGACAAACAAGAAGAAAATCAGGGTAAATTAAAATGTTTATTTGATGGTATTAACCTACCAAATTGTTTTTCTAGGTGAGAAGTTAACTAACTAACATAGTGAGAAAAGTTTTCTCTCTGGTTTTCATTTGCTCACTTCTCTTGTAATCTCTCTTCCACTCTCTTCCCTTCTTTCTCTCTTGATGAAGAAAGGCAAAGTGAGAGAAACTTGACTTTTCCTTGTTTCTTCTATAATTTTTCATTCCTCTCAAACCCCCTTTGTCTCCGTGGTGTCCTGGCTGTGCTCCCAGAGGCTGGGTCAAAACACCTGCACTAAAGTCAAACTCCAACCTCAGCATCTGGAACTGCAGGTACCTCAGGATACCTCACCTACGGTTTTTGACTTGGAAGATCTAAATTATCTTCTACCTTGTTCCTCCTGATCCTACATGAAAATTATCATTGAAGATTTGATTTCTGACCCCTGAACACATTTTGAGTTTCCTTTTGGCATGTTTGGTGAGGAATGGAAAGAGAAAACATCAGAGAAAACAGATATTTATGAAATGTGAATAATGTATACAATGTGTCTTTAGGCTGAAAAGTTAACCACTGCTGTTGGCAGAAGACACAACAAATTGTGCTTGAGGCCACAAGTCAGACATGTGAAGAGAGATTCTGTGTGGGATCAGTATGAATGAATTAGAAGACAATTCAGACCTTCCTAAATTATAAACAGGCAAGTGGGGGAGCCTCTGGTACCCCACTTTTGTAGAGATTCCTATGCACAAGTGTAGCCTTGTATCACATCCCATATGGCCTCTGGTGTCCCCTCCACTGTCTCCTTTTACTGACCCTGTGAGCTCTCAACTTTCTCCTCTTATCTCCTCCTGTGTAACTCTCCACCACCTCCTCTCACAGCTTCCTGTGTAGACCCCACTTTCTCCTCTCTTCTCCCATTTATCCCTCCACCACCTCCTTTTATCCCCTCCTGTGTACTCTTCTGTCACCTCCTCTCAAGGGCCCACGAGTAACCCTTGACCTCTCATGGCCTCTGTTTAGCACTACACCTTCTCTTCTCATCCCATTCTCTGTCGCCATCCACCAACACCTCTCAACTCCTGTGTCTTTCTTCACCAACTGCTCTCATCTCCTGTATATCCCTCCACCATCTCCTTTCTCAACCCCCTGTGTAACCCTGACCACAGTCTTTTATAGGCTTCTGTGTAGTCCTCTACTACTTCCTCTAAAAGCCTCACGTGGCTTTGTGCCACTTCCTCTCGTGGCCTCTTGTGTAGCCTCCAGCACCTCCTCTTAGCTCCTCTTAATCAACTTCTCTTATCTCCTCTTGTACATACCTCTACCAACTCTTCTCACTGCATCTTGTGTGTACTTTCACAACCTTCTCTTCACCCACTCTGTGTAACTCTGCCAACTCATCTCTTGTGAAAACTTCCATCACCACAACTCCCTCTTTTAGCCCTCCACCATTTCCTCTCATCTGTGTAGCCCTCTACCACCTCCTCTCATCTTCTGTGTATCCCTTCACTACCTCTTCCCCTGGTAGTACACCACTACCTATTCACATATCTAGTACAACCCTATATTTTCTCCTTTCAAGTGCCAGTTTAGCCTTTTACCTCCTCTCTTATCTTCCTTCACAGTTCTCCATGATATCCTATCATCTCCTACATAGCCCTCCACCACCTCCTCTACTTCCTGGTTGGCCTCCTACTACCTCCCCTCATGGCCCCTATGTAGCCTTCCCCCACCTTCTCTCTCTCTGTATCTCTCTACAAACAGCTATAATCTTTTCTGAATTCTCCCACCACCACCTATCTTGGCATAGTGATTCAGACTATACCACCTTCTCTTGAGGCCCCCAAGAATCCCTCTACCACCTCCTCTATCTCTTCCTGGTTATCCCTCCACTATGTCCTCTCACAGTTCCTATGTATCCCTCCACTATACCACCTGTTCTCATGGTTTCCAGTGTAGTCATCTACCATCTGCTTACATTCTAAGTAGCTCTCCCCACCTCTTCTCATCTAATTCTATGATGTCTTCTACCACCTCATCCCATTGCCCCATGTGTAGCCCCCTTTCATTTCCTCCTATGTCACCCACAACCACCTCCTCTCTCTCCTCCTATGTTGTCCTCTACCACCTCCTCTCATCTCCTACTCTGTTGCCCTCACCACCTCCTGTCTCCTACTGTGTCACCCTCTACCACCTCATCCCCTGGCCCCTTTTATTACCCTCCCACCTCCTCTATGGCCTCATATGTAGCCTTTCACTACCTCCTCTCATGACAAATCTATCCTTCTCATGGAAGCTCAGCCAGCCTCAACTCCACTGTGTTCCTGAGACTTTGACCTATTTCAGAAATCAAGATTCTCCATTTCTTCTAATGGCTTGTGCATGTAATTGGATTTTTAGGTATTTCCTTTAAATTTAATTATTTAAATTCTAAAGCCCCATGTTACCCTAACTTTTCATCAACCTTTGATTTTCTTCATTTGTCTTCTGAGTACCTTCAAAAGGCCAAGATACTATGTCAGGATTGATTCTTACTACTTTCCCCAGAAAATGTAAAGACTACTTTCATAAGTCTATGCTTTTCTTCAATATTAAAAAATGTCACCTACTTTCTACATGGTTGTGAGGCTTTTGCCAACTCAGTGTTCATCTGTTTTTTTCTTTTTTTTTGTGAACTCACTCCTTTCCTGAGCCTCTTCTATCCAAGATACATTGCATCCTATTTTGGGACCTGGTTTTTCTTCTAAATGAAAGTTGGGACCAGGAGAGAACAGGATCAGAAGGAGCAAGGTTGCCCCTCCCACCCAGCACTGAACATCTCATCTCCTGTTCCCTGGCTCCAGATAGGTTACATTGAGTCTCTGAAACATCAATACCAATGATGCCATCCTTGGGTCCCCCCAAGCTACCCCTCCTGAGTCTCTACCCAGGGGATCTGTTGAGAGCTATTCATTTTCTCTCAGTCTCTGCCTTCTTCTCTTCCATCCTGGAGACATTTTGCATTTGGTAGATTCAGGTGTGGGGGTGAACGCCTGCTCATGAGCATACTCAGATTATCTGTAGGGCAGCTTCACACCTGATCCCAAGGGCCCTCTCTCCTTGGGACCTTCTGTTTTCAGGTATTGAAACTTGGCACAAAAGAACCAGACCTGTGGGAGTCTCTCTACTCATAGTGTTCGGCTCCATCTCCAAACATGCCCAGGCCCTCAAATTCCCACCCTGGGATTTCCATGGTGACTGCAAATGCCCTCAGATCCTAGGTACATTTCCCTTCTGATATACCATCTTATGACCTGGGCCCATGAAGAATGAGGACTGAATCCTAGTTAGGTGGGTTGTAGATGAACCTGGGGCTGAATGAGATTGAGTGGTGAGCTTCCAAGCAAGGAAGTGCTTCCACCACAAGATAGGGATTGGATGACTTGAGAGTGGGACTGAATGGCTGAAAATGATACTTTGCCCACATGAGTATTTGTACTAATACCTGTTTCAGTAAGCTTTTGCCTCACTATGACCAAAA